>JALGBA010001716.1:0-66452 GCA_023970755.1 Azemiops feae
ATAAGGAAGCTACATTTCTTTCAATGCAGTTTCTAAAGAATTATTTACTATTATAAGCTATCTCTATTCCCCCATTTCTCTTACCTATTTCAGAGCTTGAAATGAAAAAGGATTTATTCTCTACTCAAGATGGCAGCCTAAATTTATTTGTTTGTTTGTTTATTAATTTTTTATGCTGTCCATTGGTCCTACAAGGTGATTCTGTGTGGCTTATAGGTTATAAAACAAGTAAAAATATTAAAATATTGAAACAACCCTGAATTAAAATATTATTAAGAAGTATAATGGCCTCATACCATCACTCTGCTGAATACCTAATCTTCACAGTACTGTCTTATATCTAAGTATATTCACCCATGTTTAATTATTATTAATTATTAATTATTAATTATTAATTATTAATTATTAATTATTAATTATTAATTATTAATTATTAATTATTAATTATTAATTATTAATTATTAATTATTAATTATTAATTATTAATTATTAATTATTAATTATTAATTATTAATTATTAATTATTAATTATTATTATCTCTTCTACTAACCCCTTATTGGTTTCCTTATTATAATTATTATTATTCTGTTGTTTGCATGTACATTGAGAGGTTCTCCACAAATTCTGTGTATTTAATCAATACAAATAAAGTATTCTATTCTATTCTATTCTATTCTATTCTATTCTATTCTATTCTATTCTATTCTATTCTATTCTATTCCATCCCATCCCATCCCATCCCATCCCATCCCATCCCATCCCATCCCATCCCATTCTCTGAACTGAAGTAAAATTTGCACTACCCACAAATATATTGGTAATGTAAGGACTTGCCCTAATTGTCCTTCTCAGTAAAGCACGACTCTTGATGCCATATGATTAATGAAAAGAACTTTTACTAAGAAGCAGTGGTTGCAGTAGAGTCAAGCAGAATCTGACATTCCCACACAAAGCACCCAGCTATTCTATCCACTTTGAAACCCAACATTCCTGATCAGTCCACCAGCAGCCAATACAGTGCCACAAGGTTGTTTTGAGAACTTCAAAGCACAGAACAGATAACAATTCATCTTGGGGGAACAGCGACCTTGAAATCAGGCTGGAACTGCCTGGAAGAGAGTCCATTCCATCTCCAAAGACGATCCCCCTCACTAATTCCCAAGCAGCTACAGCATTACAGCAAAAGTGAAAGTGTGTAAAGAATGCTTCCCAAAAGTGGCTTTCTCCCCCCGTCCACCAGAATGGCAGGGCACCCAAAAAAGGGACCTGATATGCTGCCTCCCCTACTAGAGAGAGATTAAACCTGCAGAAAACAAGGAGAAAAAGAAAAGAATTAGAACAATCATTTAGGTTTATCAGAATATTGATTATAACATGTTTCACTAATCTAGGGGCTCCCCATGGTCCCCATGGTAGAGGTAAAAGTTCTCTGGGTTGACCACTATTGAGATTCCGCTTAATGCCCCAACTGTCCCTTTCAGGAAAGTACAACTCTTGATGCCATATGATTAATCGAAAGAACTTTTACTGAGAAGCAGTGGTTGCAGTAGAGTCAAATGGAATCTGACATTCCCACGCAAAGCACCAAGCTATTCTTCCCACTTTGAAACCCAACCCCCCCTGATTGGTCCACTAGCAGCCAATACAGTGCTGCAAGGTTGTTTTGAGAACCCCGAAGCACAGGATAGATAACAGGGCAGTGACCCTGAAATCAAGCTGGAACTGGCTGGGAGGGAGTCCGTTCTGTCTCCAAAGATGATTCCCCTCCCTAATTCCCAAGCAGCTGCAGCGTTACCCCTAAAGTGAAAGTATACAAAGAATGCTTCCTTGAAGTGGCCTCCTCCCCCCTCCACCAGAATGGCAGAGCACCCAAAAAAGGGAACCTGACAGGTAAGCTATAATTTGCTCTAACATATATGGTGGCTTGAGGACATTGTTCTGCCTTGTTAATCTGAAGGATTCAACTAATTGCCAAAAATATATAATCAAAATGCAATATTGTTGTGCTTTTTGGTAGCAGTTACATGTTAATTTAGTTTTGGAAGACTCATTAATGGATGCTCATGCTCTTTTGAACTATACACTAGGTATGGAAACTAATAAGAGAACAAAATATAATGACATTATGAGATCAGTGTATCAGATATACCCACACACATTCCTTTGGATAGCTGGCCCCAGTGCCTGGGAGAATAACCAGATCTTCATGACCTTCTGGAAGGATCAGGGCTGTTTGCATTTCAAGGGGAAAGCTATTTCACAAGACAGGCACACTTCCTAAGGCCCACTGATTGACATTCTTTTTCTGATTGGACTTGGAGGATATCTACTCTGCACAAACTGGTGGGATGGGGAGAAACCATCAAAGAGAGAGAGTCCCATAAGCCCTAGGCCATGAGAAATATGTAGAATTAATATGCTGATACATATACTAGGAATGGTTTTAATAACTAACCTGTCTGTTCCATTATATTGAGTTCAATATACATATATGTACATAGCTTGTAAATATAAGTACATGTTGAGCTTCTCCCCATTTTTGGTGAATTATGAATATGAGATAATATTTTTCCTTATATTATGGAGGCAGCAATTATTGCTTCCTAAATATCAAAATACTTTATAGGAATGCATAAAATGTTGATAGTATCTCTTAAAATCCTTAAACAGTATATGCAAAGCCCTGTGCAATGAAATCTCCATCAGTATATCCTCTGAAAATTCAGACTTAACATAATTTAATATGTTTCTTGATTGAAACATTTAAAATTTTATTTTCCCATTAAAAATATGGAAATCATTCTCCTTCTGCTCCATGTAAACTTTCATATGACGTTATCTACAAATCTGTTCAAGTTTTTTTCCACATTAATTTGAGATTTTTTTAAAAAAAAAATCATTTCAGCTGGTCTTAATTAAATTACTTAGTCATGCATTATAATTAAATTGGACATAAAGTTCATAAAGCTGTTATATGTAATGGCTTTGTTTATAAATGTAGCATGCTTTGATTTACTTTTTTGTATATGGTAGTCCATAAGCTGGATAATAAATTATTTAATTGAGCATTTGTATTTTCAGTACAAATTTTAAATCAGTTTTCCCTTCTAATATAAATAATATCCTTCTCTTAAAATTAATATTTGTAATGTAACTAGATTTGGGTGCTTTTTGAGCCATGAAATGCATACAGATATTTAGGAAATCATGAAGACTCAATAAATTCTAACTGAATAGTTGATCAGCTTTATGTTTTATAAATTTGCAATTATCTACTTTTCCAACCTCTCACCAGTCATTAAAAATATGTACAAAAAAAAGTTAGGAAAGACCATGTGCATAAATGCTACCTAACACAGTAAATCTGTCAGGTCTGTCCCATCGTGGGTGTTTAGGAAAGAAAGACCCCCGACTCCATTTGCAGTGAACGGTACTAAAGCCAAGTGGTTACAGCGTAGGCAAAGCCAGATCCGAGAATTCCTGTGTAAAACCTTGTTGGTCTCCTAGTACTTCTCAGTTTTGAGGTAATATGAGAAACTGGATATTTTTGACAAGAACTGCATCTTTTAGGTATTCACTGGATTTCATAATTCTCCAGAGAACAGAATGTAATTTGTAACAGTGATGCAAATAGTAACAGATAATTTTGTATATTCCTAATCCATTATGTAATCCTATGATTACAATGAAAATGTAAACCAACCTCTTAGGATAAGGCTTGAGAAATACAACTGGGAGAAGAAGGAACTGAGAAAGTTCCTGGAAAGTGTTACGCAAGGCCAAATCTAACTATTGAAAATGTCAGAACCCATATCTATCATATTTCATACTTCCCTGCCTCTCCTTTTCTCGCTTCCCGATTCCATTCTCTCTTCTCCCTGGGTTCTGCCATACTCCTAGAGGGGAGGAGGGATGGAGTGCGAGTTTATTGCCTTAGCTTCCTTTATCGCTACAATGTAGCACTTTGCTTTCCTGCCTTCTTTCCCTATTGCTACAATGTAACACTTTGCCTTAGCTTCCTTTATTGCTACAATGTAACACTTCGCGTTCCTGCACTGTGCCTCTCTCTGAACTTTCTTCTCCCTAACCTGTCAGCTAGCAAAGGGGGAGGAAGAAAGAAATACAACCTCCGGAGCCTGGCTTATATCTCCACTCTCAAGAGAAGGTGCGAAGAGCCAGTTAAACATCGCTGCTACGACCAGAGCCGGACCGATGTTATCTCCCTTTTCCCATGATGGACTCAACACCTGGGAATTGGCTGGTTTGAACTGTCCGGATGAACTATGGGGTGGGGTTTGCTTGGGGATACTTTAACCTATCGATCTGTACAGGAGTCCCTCAGATCCTGTCTAGTATGCCTGCTATCAGCTTCTCCTAATAAAAGTTCCTTTTGGAAGAGCTTGCTTCCATGAGTTCTGCTTTCTTGGGATGAGGTGTTGAAGTGGCTCCTGACATTAGACAGGATCTGCAATAGTGGTCAACCCAGAAGGACGGACCTTGCCGGGGGACTTTGCAAAATCTACCATGCCAGACACCAGTGCAGAGAAGGAGGAAGCCACCCCAAAAGGGGAGCCCTTCCTCTGGTCCGAACCCTGCCAGCTGTCCGGCTCCGAGACATCCTAAACCTCAGAGGGTGGTGGAGACGCACAGCCGTAAACCTCGCTGGTCCATGGGCATAGGCAAGAAGGATGAGTGGGAGAAAAAATCAAGGAAGGTGACACTGAGGGAAGGCAGCCACCAACCAGGATGGAAGCAAGAGATGGAGAGATCACTGCACCTCAGCGAAGGTGAGGACGATCACGGGGAGCAGTAGAACTAGATCCTGGAGAAGGCAATCAACCTAATGAAATCAACCCTTGTCTCCTCAAGGATGAAAAGCTCGAACCCCGTGGCTGCACCGTTACCGTGGACTGCAGCAAAAAAGACACCGACATCGAAGCCCCAGGAATGTCAGGGGGAGCAGCTGAGACCGCAGCCATCGCAGGGGCAGCCCCCCTCCCCGCCGTGTGGTAGCTGCTGATCGGGATGGATGACACCACAGATGACGACGTGGGCATCGACTCATCCAGAGGTTCCCATCGCTCGACGTGAAGTTTCGGGGAGAGCCGCGGCACCTGGGGTTCTTCTTAACCCAAGTCCTCAATTAAATGGAAGAATACGGCCGAGATATCCCGACCAACAAGTCTCGGATCCACATCATGCAGGCGGCCCTGGATGGTGTAGCAGCTGACTGGGTGGTGGACTTACACGACTCCGACACCCCCGAGCTCCAGAACTTCAACCAATTCATGTTCTCCCTTAGATGACGGTTTGAGGACCCGTTGGCAGATCGGAAGGCCCATGAGAAGATTAAGATAGTGAAGCAAGGCAGGCGCCCAGTGGACAAGTACACCCAGGAGTTCCGAGCCATTGCTAGCAAGCTGAATTGGTCGTAAGATATCCTGCTTAGCCACTTCAAGAATGGGCTGAATTATGACCTCTATGATGCCTGCCTTCCCCAGGGAGACCCATGCTGATTGCACGATTGCTACATCCTGGCAGAGGAAGCTGAGATTGACCTACTCAAGGGACATCGCCGGGGAAAGCTGTGGAACCGATTGCCCCCTGAGCCATCACGCGAGTATGCGAAATCTCAACCCACAGCCAAGAAGACTGCAGCTGCTTCAAATGCGGGAAAGAAGGACATCGCTCCACAGAATGCCACTCGAGGAACCCTCAGCATAAGGCCGACCGGACACCAGCCGGGAAGTCGGGAAGGTCACCTGCCAAGCCGCGAGAGCCAGCCATGAGGGGCACCGAGGCTGTCGAGTTTCCCCCCCTCTGCCCAACGGGGGAAAGGAACCCAGGAGCGTCCGACTCGTCAGATGACCACTCCAAAGACGAACCCCTGGTGAGTGGACCCATCATGCCCCTCATCCGGACAGTGACTATCCTAGCCCCCTCCATGCCCAAAGCTGTAAAAGTTAAAGCCCTGGTACACTCTGGCTGCACGTGTTGCCTTATTAGCCCAACGCTGGTGGGAACCCTGGGCATTCCGGTGAGGAGGCTGAAGAAACCGATATCCTTTGGTCAATTCGATGGGTCCATAGCAGGGGGAATGCCAGCCACTCTAGCCATGCTGCTGATCCACCTTACCCTGGGGGACCACGAGGAGACTATAATGTTCGTGGTGACCCCAGGCATGGAGTGCCCAATAATACTGGGGTTGGCGTGGCTAAAGAAATGGAACCCCAGAGTGGACTGGAGAACAGCGGAACTCAGGTTCCCAAAAGGGGACCAAATGGGATCGCCACCCCCGGGGGTCCCCAAGAGCTCCCCTCCAGAAAGAGCAACAGTGGGGGAGGAAAATGCATTGCCCGAAATACCCGAAGAGTACAAGGAGCAGGCAGACGAGCTGCCCCCCCCCCCACCAGCCCACAGACTATGCGATAGAAATCAAGCCAGGAGTGAAGCTCCCGAAGTCTAGACTGTACTCCATGAGCCCCGAGGAGCTACGAGAGATGAAGAAATTTGTAGATAAGAATTTGGAGAGGGGCTTCATTGAGCCAGCTTCCCCAAAGAAGGTAGCAGCCCCAGTCCTGTTCAGAGAAAAGAAAGACGGCACATTGTATATGTGTGTGGACTACTGCGCCTTGAACACCATAAGTGAAAGCAACCTGTACCCTCTCCCCCTCATGAAAGACATGCTGTCCCACCTACCAAAGGGTAAAATCTTCACAAAACTGGACCTAAGAGAAGCCTATTATCGTGTTAGAATTAAGGAGGGAGACGAGTGGAAGACCGCATTGAACTGCCCTATGGGATGCTACCAATTCAAGGTCTTGCTGTTTGGGCTGCAGGGAGCCCCCACTGTCTTCATGCAGCTGATCAATGAGGTACTGAGGGAGCACCTATATAAGGGGGTCCTCGTCTACCTGGACAACATCCTTATATTTACAGAGTCTAAAGAGAAGCACATAAAATTAGTCAGAGCAGTCTTGAAAAAACTGAGAGCAGCCAACCTCTATGCAAAATTGTCCAAGTGTGAGTTTCACAAACAGAGAATTGACTATCTGGGCTACCGCATATCAACCGAAGGCCTAGAGATGGACCCCAAGGTCTGGGTGGTGCTGCAGTGGGCACAAGAAAGCAACTACAAAGCTTCCTGGGGTTTGCTAACTTCTACCATCAGTTCATCCCTTCTTTCGCCCAGATAGCCCTGCCTATCACGAACTTATTAAAGATGAAAGGGGGAGGCTTGGTAAGACCTAGTCAGCCACTAACCTGGATGATGGAATGTCAAGCCGCATTCAAAAGACTAAAAAGACTTTTTTTGGCTGAGCCGGTCCTAAAGCACCCCGACCCAGATAAGCTGTTTGTAATCCAAGCAATGCAAGTGATGTAGCAGTAGGGACAGTATTGCTGCAGGAAAACGACAAGGGGCAGCTGCAACCCTGTGCCTACACATCCAGAAAACTCTCTGACACGGAGCAACATTGGGCGGTGTGGGCTGTGAGATGGGTACTCCTCACCTGGCGGCACTTCCTGGAAGGGAACAAAATCTCATTCCAGGTCTGGACAGACCATAAGAACTTGGAAGCACTAAAAACGCCCAGAAAACGCAGCCCCAAACAAGCCCAGTGGTCACAACACTTCCACCGGATTACCTTCAAAATCAAACACTTACCAGGGGGGAGGAATTTCCTGGCAGATGCCCTACCCCGCATGCCCCAGTACAATAGCTCCTGGCCAACCATCTCCAAGCTGCTCATGCTGGGAGCGCAGCTGCCAGTGCAAGTAACCACAAGAGCTCAGGCAAAACTAAAGCAGCCGATAGCCAGCCAAGCAGGGATGGAACTCAGGAAGGCTCTAGAAACCGATGAATGGTTCCAGAGCCACAAAAACTTATGCACTATCACTGATGGCTTGCCATGGGTGGGAGAGAAGCTGTACATCCCAAAAGCCCAGAGGATCATGTTTATGCAACTCTGCCATGACACGAAACCAGCGGGTTTCGTGAAAATGCTGCATCTAGTGAAGAGACAGTTCTGGTGGCTGTCTATGAAAAAGGACATTGAGAGCTATGTGGCCAGCTGTCCAACCTGCGCAGCTGCTAAAAGACTGCAAGGGATTGTTACAGCCGGTGGCAGCCAGTGGCAGGCCCCTCAGCCCCCTGGAGGGAAATCTTCATGGATTTCATAGTAGAACTACCAGAAAGTAATGGAAACACAGCAATCTGGGTGGTCACGGACCTATTCTCAACACAAATGTAAGGACCCACTTCAACCCACATCTTAAGAAAGCAGAACTCTTGGAAACAATTTCTTCCAACAGGAACTTTTATTACGAGTAGTTGATAGCAGGCATAGTAGACAGAATCTGAGGAATTCCCTTACAGATCGATATTTTAAAGTGTCCCTAAGCAAACCCCACCCCACAGTTCATCCGGGCGGTTGAAACCGGCAAATCCCCAGGTTTTAAATCCATCAACGGGAAAAGAAAGATAACATCAATCTGACTCCGCTTGTTCACGATCATTCCACAGCTCTTCACACCTCATTTTGAGGACGGAGAAATAAACCAGATCCCAGAGATTTGTACTTCTTCCCCCCCCCTTTTTTTTTTTCCTAGCTGCCCGGTTCGGGAGAAGAAAGTTCAAAGAGATGCATAGTATAGGAGGCAATTTGTTACATTGTAATGGGTAGCAGACACGAAGGTGAATAAACAAAAGGTTACATTGTAGTGAATAAAGGAAGTGAAAGCAATAAACCCGCATGCATATCCCCCCCCCTTGAGAGTATGGCAGAATCCAGGGAATGGTGAGATTTGATTTTAGATCAGAGGAGATAGATAGAAAGGAAATATAACTGGATTCTGACATCCTGCCCCCCTTAAAAATAAGAGAGATCCACCTGTAGAGAAAACAAAACAGGTATAAAAGTTAGTCTGGTTTGTTGGGATATTCTGTATGAAACCTCTTTAGCAGTTTCGGGGCTCTGACATGACGTTTATGGACCCACTCATTTTGTGAGGAGGGAAGGTGTTTCCATGCTACTAGGTATTGAGTTGCCCCATGATACTTCCTAGAGTCTAGGATTTCCTTTATCTCGAAGTGTTGTTCTCCTTCAACCATGATTGGAGGTGGTGGTGGGGGGAATTTTTGGCCGTAAGGTTGACTGTTGTTTTCTTTTCAGCAAACTGCAGTGAAAAATTGGATGTATTTGCCTGAGATTTTTGGGTAATTCTAATTCTACTGTTACTGGGTTTATGATTCTTTTAATTGGGAAAGGTCCTATATATTTTGGTCCAAGTTTTTTACAGGGTTGTAGGGATTTTAGGTATTTTGTAGATAAATATACCATTTCTCCTACAATGAATGGTGTGGGTTCGATTCTCTTTTTATCTGCTTGTGTTTTGTATGTTTGCCTAGCTTCATCTAGGGCTTTTCTAACTATTGGCCAGGTGTTTTGTAATTGTTCTATCCATTCTTTCAGTGATGGGATTGCCGGTTCATTTGGGGTTAGTTCTGGCATGGGGTTGAAACTTTGACCGGTGGCTATTTGAAAAGGAGTGTAGCCTGTGCTGGAGTGGACTGCGTTATTGTAGGCAACTTCTGCAAAAGGGAGTAGGTCCGTCCAATTCGTTTGCTGGAAATTAATAAAGCATCTTAAATATTGCTCAAGTACTGAGTTTGAGCGTTCTGATTGGCAGTTACACTGAGGATGATGACTAGATGACAATCCGAGTGGTTCCTAAGAGGGATAAAAATTCCTTGCAAAATGCTGATGTAAATTGCACTCCCCTATCAGATATGATGCGATGGGGTGCCCCGTGCAGCCTGTAAATGTGCTGCACAAAAAGCTTCGCTAAGGTTTTTGCGGTGGGAATCTTTTGGCAAGGGATAAAGTGCACCTGTTTGGAAAACAAGTCCGTAACCATCCAGATGACAGTGTTCCCATTGCTTTCTGGTAATTCCACTATAAAATCCATGGCTATTTCCTTCCAGGGGGCTGAGGGATTTGCCATTGGTTGTAACAGTCCGGGCAATTTCCCTTGCAACCTCTTAGCAGTTGCGCACGTTGGGCAGCTGGCTACATAACTTTCTTCTATGTCCTTTTTCATGGATGGCCACCAAAATTGCCTTTTAATTAAGTGTAATGTTTTAACAAATCCAAAATGCCCTGCTGATTTTGTGTCATGGCAAAGCTGCATGAATGTGACCCTCTGGGTGGCTGGTATATATAACTTTTTCCCCACCCATGGCAGTCTGTCCTTGATTGTGCACACGTGTTTATTTTTCTGGAACCATTCATCTGTTTCCAAAGTTTACCAGAATTTGATTCCAGTTTGGCTACCCAGCTGCGGCTTTAATTTAGCTTGGGCTCTGGTGGTTACTGGCGCTGCCAGTTGTGGTTCTGCCATAAGTGGTTTAGAATCTGTGGTTCGCATGCTGTTATATGGGGGTATGCGAGACAGTGCATCTGCCAAGAGGTTCTCCCCCCCCCCCCGGCAAGTGTTTGAGCGTAAAATGGAATTGGTGAAAATGCTGGGACCAGCGGGCTTGCTTGGGGTTGAGCTTCCTGGGTGTTTTTAAGGCTTCCAGGTTTTTGTGGTCTGTCCACACCTGAAAAGGGATTTTATTCCCTTCAAGGAACTGGCACCACGTAAGTAATGACCAACGTATCCCGTATGCCTCTTTCTCCCACACGGGCCAGCTGTGTTCTGTTTTGGTGAGTTTCTTGGATGTATATGCGCATGGTTGCAATATCCCTTCATCATTTTCTTGTAATAGTACAGCCCCCACTGCCACATCACTTGCGTCTGCCTGTATTATGAAGGGCTTATCCATGTCTGGATGCCTCAGTATGGGTTCAGCAGAAAAAAATCTCTTTAATCTCTCAAACGCTGCTTGGCATTGCATTGTCCATTTTAGTGGCTGGCTAGGTTTCACTGAGGATTCTCCCTTCATTTTTAATAAGTTCGTGAGGGGCAGGGCTATTTGGGCAAATGAGGGGATGAATTGGTGTTAAAAGATTGCAAAACCCAGGAAACTTTGCAGCTGCTTCCTTGTGCGAGGTGGTGCCCATTCTAGTACTGCTCTGACCTTCTCGGGGTCCATTTCAATGCTCTGTGGGGATATGTGATAACCCAGGTAATCTATTCTTTCCTGGTGGAATTCACATTTCGATAATTTGGCATATAGGTGGGCAGCTCACAGTTTCTTTAAAACCGCTCTGACTAGGTTGACATGTTCCTCTTTGGATTCAGTGAAGATAAGGATGTTTTCTAGATAAACCAGGACCCCTTTAAATAGGTACTCCCTTAGTACCTCGTTGATTAATTGCATAAATACTGCGGGGGGCCCTTGTAGTCCAAACGGCAAAACTTTGAATTGGTAACACCCCATTGGGCAATTAAATGCGGTTTTCTATTCTTCCTCTTGCTTAATCCTAACACGTTAATATGCTTCTCTTAGATCTAGTTTAGTGAAAATTCTTCCTTTCGATAGGTGGGATAACATGTCCTTCATGAGGGGTAGGGGCTATAGGTTGCTTTTACTGATTGTGTTCAAAGCACAGTAATCCATGCACAAGAGTAAAGTGCCGTCCTTCTTCTCTCTAAAAAGGATCGGGAAGGCTACCTTAGGCTTGGCAGGTTCGATAAACCTCCTTTCTATGTTTATATTTATGAATCTTTCCATTTCCTCCTTCTCCTTAGGGCTCATAGAGTATAATCTGGGCTTCAGGAGTTTTGCCCTGGGCTTGAATTCTATGGCACAATCCATGGGTCGGTGAGAGGGAGCTCATCCGCCCTCTCCTCACTGAAAACGTCAGCTAGGTCTCGGTATTCCTCTGCTATTTTGGGTAGCCACTTTTCTTCTCCCATTGATGCTTTTTCTGTTCTTAATTTTGGTAGTACTCCTTGGGGTTTTAAGTCCATAGGGTCCCCCTTTGGGAAATTGATTTCTGCCGTCCTCAGGGGTTCCATTTCTTTAACCATTCCAGCCCTAGGATCACTGGACATTCCATGCCTGGGGTCTTCCTCATGGTTCCCCAGGGATAGGTGGATTGGTAACGTGGCTAGGGTAGCTGGCACCCCCCCTGCTATGGACCCATCTAACTGGCCAAATGAAATTGGTTTTTTCAGTCTCCTCACTGGAATGCCCAAGTTCCCCACTAGCGTCGGGCTAATGAGGCAGCGGGTGCAGCCGGAGTCTATTAAGGCTTTCACTTTGACAGCTTCGGGCATGGAAGGAGCTAATATAGTCACTGTTTTGAGGAGGGGTGTGATGGGTCCACTTACCAGGAGTTCGCCCTCCGAGCTGTCATCCGAGGTGTAGGCCGGAGTTCCCTCCCCATGCTTGGCAGGGGTTGGCGACTCCACAGCCTCTATCGCCCTCATGGCCGGTTCTTTTGTCTTGGCTGGGGACTTCCCAGATTTCCTGGCTGGTGATCGGACTGGGTTGTGTTGAGGGGCTTTCGAGCAGCATTCTATGGCCCGATGCCCCTCTCTCCCGCATTTGAAACAGCCCGTTGACTTCTTGGCCATAACCAGTGGTTTCGCCGGCGCGCGCGTCAGCTGAAGCAGCCCCATGGTTTTCCTCGATGGTGCCTCTTCAGTAGGTCGATCTCGGCTTCCTCTGCCAGGACGTACCATTCATTGAGTTGGTGTGGGTCCCCCCAGGGCAGGCAAGCATCATACAGGTCGTAAATTAGGCCGTCTTTGAAATGCTAAGGAGGATGTCTTCTGGCCAGTTCAGCTTGCTGGCAATGGTCCAGAATTCTTATGTATACTCAGCTACCGGGCGTCTGCCCTGCCTTACCGTTTTGATTCATTTGCGGGCTTTGCAATCAGCCAGTGGGTCCTCGAATAGCCTTCTCAAAGAGGACATGAAACGGTTGAAGTCGTTGAGCTCAGGGGCATTGGAATCATGCAGGTTCACCACCCAATCTGCGGCCGGTCTGTCCAGAGCAGATTGCACGATACGGATATGGGCTTTGTCGCTGGGGATGTTCCACCCGTATTCTTCCATGTAGCTGAGGACTTGGGTTAGAAAAAACCCCAAGTGTGGCGGCTCCCCCTTGAATTTCACGTCCAGCCATGGGAATCTTTGAATGGATCGGTGTCTTCATCGGTGGCGGTATTGTCTTCCATCCGGATCGCCATCTGCGAGTTGGTGGGGAGTGGGGGCTGCTGAAGTGGTCACTGCTGGTTCAGCGGACATCCCCAGGACTACAGGTTCCAATTCCCCCTCAGTGTCTCTCCAGCTGCAGCTCTGGCTGCGGGGCTCAGATTTCTCCTCCCCTAGAGAGCCGAGGGTTGTTTTCATCAGGTCAATAGCTTTCTCTAGGATCCAGTTCGAGTGTGGTGCACAACTTTCTTCCTCCTCGCTAATGTGCAGGGATTTCTCCATCTCCTGCTTCCATTCTGGTTGGTGGCTGCCCCGTCTCAGGGTCATATTTCTTGATCTCTTTTCCCACTTGCCTTTCTTTCCAACGCCCATTGACTACTGAGGTTTGTGGTTACGCATCTCCACCACCTCTTCTCCTGAGGAGTATGACATTTTGGATCCCGACAGCTGGCAGGATCTCGGTTGGGGGGGGAGGCTCCTTTTCCCTGGGGTTTTCTTCCTTCCCTGCCTCGTCGTCCAACATTGTAATTTTTGCAAAATCCCCCGGTAAGGTTCTTCCTTCCAGGTTGACTAATACTGCAGATCCTGTCTAATGTAAAGACCCACTTCAACCCACATCTTAAGAAAGCAGAACTCTTGGAAACAATTTCTTCCAACATGAACCTTTATTAAGAGTAATTGATAGCAGGCATAATAGACAGGATCTGAGGAATTCCCTTACAGATCAATATTTTAAAGTGTCCCTAAGCAAACCCCACCCCACAGTTCATCCAGGCGGTTGAAACCGGCAAATCCCCCGGTGTTAAATCCATTGATGGGAAAAGAAAGATAACATCAATCCAGCTCCGCTTGTTCACGATCATTCCACAGCTCTTCACACCTCATTTTGAGGATGGAGAAATAAACCAGATCCCAGAGGTTTGTACTTCTTCCCCCCCACTTTTCCTAGCTGCCCGGTTCGGGAGAATAAGGTTCAAAGAGATGCATAGTATAGAAGACAATTTGTTACATTGTAATGGGTAGCAGACACAAAGGTGAATAAACAAAAGGTTACATTGTAGTGAATAAAGGTGTTATGGTTCCAAAGGAAGATTGCTTTTAATGAGAAACATGAGGCCTTTCCCTCTTAGAATCCATTTATTGCAAAAATAACCTTGGCACTTACATGGACGGATGCCAGAAACTGAATTTCTCTGGCTTGCGTCTTTCTTTTCTTGCTACATCCCTCCCTTATTTTACAGTCATGAATTACGTCTTCCAATTAGGCTGGAGACCAAAGATTTACTTCCGTTTCTTTCCTGGGCTTTCCTCCTTCCGTTTCTGTCTTCTGAATTAACTCTAAAAATACCAGACAGTTCTACATATCTTGTCAAAGCAATAATATCCTATATTAACAGCATTGAAATCCGGCCCCCCTTACAAAAAGGACAGATCCTGTAATGTAAGCAAAAGCATATATTAATGATTAGTTTTTGGTTTGTTGGGGTGTTTCGTATGAAACCTTTTGACGAGCCTGTCAGCTTTCACCTCACTGGATTTCACCCAAGTAGCTTCAGACAATGGGTATCCCTTCCATTGTACTAGGTACTGCAATTTCCCTTTAAAAATTATAGAATCAGGAACATGTTTCTCTTTGTAATGGGTCTGCCCCGCAACTACGAGGGGCCCAGGTGCTTTCTTTGGGGGAGGTCTTAAAGTGGAACCCCAATAAGGTTTTAACAAGCTACTATGGAAGACAGGGTGGATTTTACCCAAAAGCCTAGGGAGTTTCAGTTTTACTGTGACCAGATTGATGACCTTTATGATGGGAAAAGGCCCTAAGAATTTCGGTCCTAACTTCTTACTGGGTAATTTGAGGCGCAAATATTTGATCGACAGATAAACCTATTCCCCAACTTGGAACGTTCTTTGGGGAGCTCTCTTTTTATCAGCTTGCTTTTTATAGGTTTCAAAAGTCTTTTTTAAAGCAGTTTTCGTGTTTCTCCAAACTTCTTCCCATCCCCTCACCCATTGGTCAAGTGTCTGGGAAACTGTTGGCATCTGGGGGTATTCAGGTATTGGACCGAACTCTTTGCCTGTGGCTACTCTGAAAGGTGTGTAGCCAGTGCTGCTGTGCACAGAATTATTGTACGCCACCTCTGCAAAAGGGAGGAGGTCAGTCCAGTTCATCTGTTGATAGGACACGTAGCATCTGAGATATTGCTCCACCATTTTGTTAGCGGCTTCTGCAGCTCCGTTGGTGGCCGGATGAAAAGCGGATGATAAGCCTTGAGATGATCCAATTAATTTAAGAAAACTCCTCCAAAACTTTGCTGTGAACTGCACCCCCCTGTCTGAGATTATTCGCTTAGGGGCGCCGTGCAGTCGGTAGATATGTTTCAGGAACAATTTAGTCAGTCGTTGAGCGGATGGGAGTCCTTTGCAGGCGATGAAATGAGCCTGCTTCGAAAACAGGTCTATTACAGTCCAGATGACAGTATTTCCTCTACTTTCAGGTAGGTCTACGATAAAGTCCATAGCTATTTCTTCCCAGGGTTGGGAAGGGTCTGCCACCGGCTGCAGTAATCCAGGGGTTTTCCCCAGTATTCTTTTCATTGTGGCACATACAGTACAACTCTTCACATAGTTTTCCACATCTCGTTTCAGTCCTGGCCACCAAAATTGCCGGTGGGTGAGATGTAGTGTTTTGAGATATCCAAAGTGTCCAGCCTGCTTTACATCATGGCTGTGTTTGAGAGCATTGAGACGGAGGGATTCAGGCAAATATAGTTTCCTCCCTTTGTAAGCCAAACCATCCCTGCACGTCAAGGAGGTTTGATTATCTTTGAACCATTGATCGGTGAGGAGCTCTCGTTTTATTTTCATTGCTCCAGGGTCATCCGGATTTGGGACCCTGCGAGGCGTGATTTGTGCAACAGGTTGTGGATTGGAGAAAATTGCCTCGTTGACTTCTTCACGTTCGCTTTTGTATTGGGGCAATCTCGATAGCGCATCAGCTAGGAAGTTTTTTCCCCCTGGTATGTACTTTAGAGTAAACTTGAAGCAGTTAAAGTACTGTGCCCACTGTACTTGCTTTGGGGACAATTTGCAAGGAGTTTTCAGTGTCTCTAGGTTTTTGTGATCTGTCCATACTTCGAATGGCACCTTGCTCCCCTCCAGGTAGTGTCGCCAGTTTAACAGCCCCCATCTAATTGTGAAGGCCTCCTTCTCCCATATTGCCCATCTCCGTTCACTTTCCGTAAATTTTTTGGAGGTGTAGGCACAGGGTTGCAGGACTCCCTTCTTATTCTTTTGAAGCAATACAGCTCCAACTGCCACATCACTGGCATCGGCTTGAATTACAAAGGGCTCCCCTAGACAGGGGTGCTTTAGGACTGGTTCGGCAGCAAAAAGTCTTTTTAAATTCTCAAAAGCTGTTTGACAGTTCATAGTCCATGCTGGTGGTTGGCCCGGTCGCGGCTTCCCTCCTTTTTTCCTGTTTTTAGTAAATCTGTAAGTGGTAGGGCAATTTTGGCAAAAGAGGGGATGAATTGACGGTAAAAGTTGGCAAAACCTAGAAAGCTCTGAAGTTGTTTGCGGGTTTTTGGGGGCTGCCATTCGATTATAGTTTTCACCTTGGCTGGCTCCATCTCAATGTCTTCGTTGGAGATTCTGTAGCCGAGGTAATCTAATCGGGTCTGGTGAAATTCACATTTTGACAATTTGGCATAAAGCTTGGCATTCAATAGTTTCTTTAACACTTCTCTCACCAGCTTTATGTGATCAGTCATATTCGTGCTGTATATCAGAATATCGTCAAGGTACACCAGAACCCCTTTGTACAAGTGTTCATGTAGGACTTCATTAATCAACTGCATGAATACGGCTGGGGCCCCCTGTAGTCCGGATGGCATGACTTTGAATTGATAGCTCCCCATGGGGCAGTTGAAGGCAGTTTTCCACTCATCTCCTTCTTTTATTCTCACTCGGTAGTACGCCTCTCTCAGGTCTAATTTAATGAAGGTACACTCCCCTTAGCCAGATGAGTTAATAAGTCCTTTAGGAGGGGGAGGGGGTATATGTTTTCCACACTTACAGCATTGAGGCCCTTATAGTCTACGCAGAGACAAAGAGACCCATCTTTTTTTTCTTTAAATAACATGGGGGCTCCCACAGTAGATTTGGCCCGTTCAATGAACCCCCTCGCTAAGTTTTTATTCACGTATTGCTGCATCTCTTCCATCTCGAGGGGGACATGGCATACATTCTCGGCCGTGGAAGTTTGACTCCTGGCACCAGTTCGATAGAACAGTCATTGGGTCTGTGAGGGGGTAGGACATTGCATTCATTTTCACTAAATGCCTCTGCTAAGTCGCGGTATTCGTTCGGGATGAGTGATTCATCTGGTGATGGTGAGGCACCTATCACTGCTCACTCATTAGGTGGCCTAAAGTGTCCCGCAACATCAGTTGAATCAGTGGGAGGCTCAGGCCCTATAGGTAGTCTCACAGTTCTCATTCCTTTCTCCCACCAAATAAGTGGCTTCCATTTGTCCAACCAGGCTAAGCCTAGAATCACAGTCTCAGTCATTTTTGGGGCCACCAGGAACCGAATAAATTCCCAGTGTGCCCCTATTTCTAGGCGTAAGGACTCAGTTAATTGTGTGACTAAAGTCCCTCCCATCAGGGAGCTGTCAGCTTGCTTGAACCTCACAGGGTTGGAAAGTTGTTTTGCCCGTATGCCCATTTTCATGGCAAAGAGTAGGCTAATAATGCATCGGGTACATCCAGAATCAATTAGTACGTTTAAGTCTATTTGTGCTCCTGACTTAGGGATTGTAAGCTTGGCGGCTAGTGAAAAAGATGGGATTTGTCGACTCACCATCGGGTCGTTCTCCCCTTCGCCATCGCCATCAAAGGAGGGTAGAGCGGGGGCGGGTCCACCTGGAGTCCCGGCGTTCTCTTGTGTGGGAGGTGTAATCAGGGTAACAGGTGCTTGCGTGGCCCAGTTGGATTTTTCTCTCATTAGCCGCTGGGCAGGTCTCCTTCTCGTCGCTGGTTCCGGACTGCTCTGCAGTTGGGGGTAGGGGACCAGACAGTTTGTTGCTCGATGTCCCTTATTTCCGCACCGGAAACACTTTATTGATGCGCTTGCAGGTGGCCCAGTTCTTTCAGTCATCGTGGTAGCCAGAGGGTCTCGTGGGAGTGATTGTTGTTCGGATTGCTCTGGTTGCTGCTCAGATTCAGGTGGGGAAGGCTTTTTATAGTGGGTGAGCTGAACATCTAGCTTCACCGTTGTCTGGTACCACTCGTGCAGTCGGTCAGGTACTGCTCGAATAATGCAGGCCTGGGAGAGGTGATCATCTAATCCCTCAATGAAGTGATGGATTAGGGACTGCTCTGGCCACCCCTCTATCTGACCTGCTATCTTGCAAAACTCTCGCAGGTACTCCAGGGTGGGCCTGCCGGCTTGTTTTATTTTGTGGATTTGTTCTCTTGCTTTTAAGTCAAGGAATGGGTCCTCAAATCTTTCTTTCAGACCCAGGAGGAAGAGTTGGGGGTCTTCCAATTCTGGGGCTTGCTCATTATATAAATTGTTCAGCCATTCGGATGCGTCTCCCTCTAGGCCGGACGCAATCACATCGACCATAGCCCCTGGGTCTGGGTAGAGATAAGCCCAGCGATTCAAGTGCGAGCGTACTTGGTTAAGGAAAAAAATCAGTTTCTCTGGGTCCCCATTGAAGGTTGCTCTGAATGGAGTAATTATATGTTGTTGGGGCCCCCACTGTGACTGTTGCTACTGCTGGCCCCATCCTGGTTGCTGGTTTATGCCCAGGGGTTGCACGTTCAGGGGCTGGGGCCAATCTCCTTGTTGTGGCCATCCTCCCTCTAGCTGCTGACCTCCTGGGCCCTGCACCACCCCTATCTGTTGCAAGGTCCCTATCAGCTGTGGTGAGCTCAAAAGTTGTCTTCTCCCTGCCTGCTTCGAATGTCATACTCCCTATTGTTGCAGAGGCCTCAGACATGGATTCCCTCTCTCTTCAGGGCTGGGGTCCCTGATAGAGGGTCTGAAAGGCTGTCTGATATGAACTGGAGGGGCTGTAGGCTTCTTTTTTCAGGGGTGGGTCTCTGCCTCTCTCCCCTGGGTTTTGAGATATTTCCAGTAACTCACCCAGGCCTTGAGTGGCAGTTTGTCCGTTGTTTGCCTACTGATTTTCATTCGTCTGCCCAAATTCATCTTCCCACAGCATGCTGTCTGTTACCTCCCCCTCTGGGATATTAGCAGCTGCCGGGCTGTATTTAGCAAACTCCCATTTCATGATAGATTGTCCTCCCCCTGAATTCTTCTCATTCTCACTCCAGCCTCGGAGAAAGAGGTGGGGGTAATGGACCTCCAATTGGTTGAAAAGGGTTTAGTTTCTGGCATGATATTATGGTTCCAAAGAAAGATTGCTTTTAATGAGAAACATGAGGTCTTTACCTCTTAGAATCCATTTATTGCAAAAATAACCTTGGCACTTACATGGACGGATGCCAGAAACTGAATTTCTCTTGCTTGCGTCTTTCTTTTCTTGCTACATCCCTCCCTTATTTTACAGTCATGAATTACGTCTTCCAATTAGGCTGGAGACCAAAGATTTACTTCCGTTTCTTTCCTGGGCTTTCCTCCTTCCGTTTCTGTCTTCTGAATTAACTCTAAAAATACCAGACAGTTCTACATATCTTGTCAAAGCAATAATATCCTATATTAACAGCATTGACAAAAGGAAGTGAAAGCAATAAACCCACATGCATATCCCCCTCCCCCTTAGGAGTATGGCAGAATCCAGGAAAAGGTGAGATTTGATTTTAGATCACAGGAGATAGATAGAAAGGAAATATAACTGGATTCTGACAACAAGTACACTTCATCCCCTGTCCAAAAATCCCCACCGCTAAAGCCTTAGCAAAACTTCATCCAGCACATATATAGACTGCATGGAGTACCTCAGCGCATAATATCAGACAGATAACCAAAGAACAAATTGAATTTAAACCGGAGCTATTTTTATTAGGTATAATTAATCCAAAGATAAAAAAACAACTTCGATACATCATTGTACACATAATAACAGTGGCACGCATTGCATACGCGCAATGTTGGAAATGTGAGAATGTACCACCAAATGACACGATCATTTATAAGATACTAGAATGCGCTGAAATGTACAAGCTTACTTTAGAAATAAAGGATAAGGAAGCAACAGAATATTACGAGATATGGAACAAGTGCTATGTTTGGTTAGATCAAAGAACAAAAAAGTAGGAAAGCTATGTAACCAACTGTAAATAAATGTAAGAAATAGAGGACACAGTACTGTTAAGAAAGAAAAAAATGTATTTTGTTTTGTAAATTGTAAAGTGAAAAAGGAAAAATTAAAATTAAAAAAAAAGAAAAGCACTAGATGAAGCTAAACAAGCCTATAAAGCACAAGCAGATAAGAAAAGAGTCAAACCAAAACCATTCGACGTAGGGGAAATGGTTTACTTATCCACAAAATACCTAAAATACCTGCAACCATCCAAGAAACTAGGGCCAAAATGTGGGACCGTGGGACAGTTCCCTATCAAAAGGATCATAAACCCAGTAACAGTAGAGCTAGAATTACCAAAAACCATCAGGCAGATTCACCCTATCTTCCACTGCAGTTTGCTAAAACAAGAACAGCGATGACCGCTACGACTAGCCACCGCCCCACCACCTCCTCCCATTATGGTTGAGGGAGAACAGCATTTTGAAATAAAATAAATCCTCGACTCCTGAAAATACCACAGAGCGACTCAATACCTAGGAGCGTGGAAGCACCTTCCCTCTTCCGAAAATGAATGGGTGCACAAATGCCACGTTAGAGCCCCCAACCTACTAAAAAAGTTTCACATGGACTACCCGAACAAACCAGAGTAACCTCTCACCATTTTTGTTTTGTTTTGTCTCTCAAAAGATTGATCTCTCATATTTTTAAGGGGGGCAGGATGTCAGAACCCATATCTATCATATTTCATACTTCCCTGCCTCTCCTTCTCTCGCTTCCCGTTTCCATTCTCTCCTCTCCCTGGGTTCTGCCATACTCCTAGAGGGGAGGGGGGATGGAGGGTGGGTTTATTGCCTTAGCTTCTTTTATCACTACAATGTAGCACTTTGCTTTCCTGCCTTCTTTCCCTATTGCTACAATGTAACACTTTGCCTTAGCTTCCTTTATTGCTACAATGTAACACTTCGCGTTCCTGCACTGTGCCTCTCTCTGAACTTTCTTCTCCCTAACCTGTCAGCTAGCAAAGGGGGAGGAAGAAAGAAATACAACCTCCGGAGCCTGGCTTATCTCTCCACTCTCAAGATAAGGTGCGAAGAGCCGGTTAAACATCACTGCCACGACCAGAGCTGGACCGATGTTATCTCCCTTTTCCCACGATGGACTTAACACCTGGGGATTGGCCGGTTTGAACCATCCGGATGAACTATGGGGTGGAGTTTGCTTGGGGATACTTTAACCTATCGATCTGTACAGGAGTCCCTCATATCCTCTCTAGTATGCCTGCTATCAGCTTCTCCTAATAAAAGTTCCTTTTGGAAGAGCTTGCTTCCATGAGTTCTGCTTTCTTGGGATGATGTGTTGAAGTGGGTCCTGACAGAAAAACTCTTATTTTGTAGCCTAAGAGGCCAAGAACAATTAGTGATGATAGATGCAAAGAGATAATATTACATTATATCTAGAAGAATAGTTTGGGTAAATAATGAATTACTGAAACAAATTTATGCTGAAAATGATAATATGTGACTGTCCAATACTGAAAAGGACTTAGCCTCTTTTTTTCTTCAACATGCTTTTTTTTTATTATATTCCAGTTCCACTAATTATGTTACCCACTTCTCCTCTTTATTATTTGAGCCCAACAGTGCTTTTGTAATAGGCTTGTCTTAAATTGTTCAAAGTCCAAATTCTTCTAAATCTTATTGCACCTAACTGCGCAATAAAACCTGTCATCTCTGTTGATTTCTTGCAAATGTTTGCAATCTTCTATTTGAAAATCTCTACATTTTGTATTTTTTTAAAATTTCTTTGTCTTTAACATTAATGTCTCCTGGAAAGACATTAAGACAATAAGCCATTTGTTTTTTCAACAACAGCAATGTTTAATGTGTTATGTTTTAGATATCAATTAGTCTGAATTTTAAAATCCTTAAAATTAATCTGTGATTTCTAGGATTTACTATGAATGGATTTTTTTACATAAATGTAAACCAACTTAGTAACTCAACTGTGCTTTTTTAAAAAAATTCAGTGCAATTTGGCATACCCAGTTATTATATGGCCAAGTGTTTCTTTCTTCTTTCTTTTCTATTTTTGCCTTGATGACATTTGTTCATAGTGCTTTTTTGTTTCATTGTTTCCTCTTTTTAATATACTATTCTTAAGCTCTTGCCCAGTTCTGTTATTGTACAATTTTCTATCAATATTTTTCAAAAAATGATGATGAATGGGGGAGGAGGAGGAGGAGGAGCTGGATGACTTTGAAAATAATGAAAATAACCCTCTCTCTATTTGGGTGCCTTCAAACTCGCATTCCCCATTTGTAGCCTGAAGTGTACAATATAGTATAAATATTTTGATTCTTATCTTTTTTATTATTATTTTTAATATTTTTTATTCATAATGCTGGTCTGTGACCATAAGAAAAATTATGGTTTAGGGTAATATATGGATGCATATTTCATTATATAATAATATATAATTTATAATATGTAATTTGTTTATAATATACCTCCACATTCCTAGAGGAAAAAACATATTTAGTGTAAAGACAATTGTTTCACCTGATCTAGTGTTCTAAGTGTAAAAGGGAAAATTAAAATTAAATATATTTGGATGGTCAGATTGAAAATATGGGAAATTGGTCTTGAAGCATTCCTTGCCTGAACAGCTACTGCAGAAACAGAAGCCTGTATGTTAGATTGAATAATCCCAAATCTTTCATATTGCAAAATATTTTTTTATGTTTATATTCACTATTCTTTCTCTTTTATTTGGTGCAGGTCAGGAGTTATTTATTTATAAATTTAAGCTTATTTACAGACCTATAGGCAGATAATTCTATGTGTCATAAAACTCTTCAAATGCATTATTTTGTATGCATCAGGTGACATTCAGTTTTGATAGCTGCAATTTTTTCCCCAGGGTGTTATAATCTGAATTTTAATTATATTGCAATACTTAGAGTTTGAAGGTTACAAGAAAACTTCAGGAGGAGGAGGAGGAGGAGGTGGTGGTATAGGGCAGAGAAATTAAAGCCTTGCCAGAAGTAACTCAGACTATAGAGGCAAACAAGGTAGTGTTGGTATTATCCAAAGAAACAGCTAGCATGAAGAAACAGTTAGTATCCAGAGAAACAGCTAGCACAACCATTAAAAGATACCAATACTACTGGGAACAGATAAGGGGGTGGATACAAGAGATAACCAAAGAACAAATTGAATTTAAACCGGAGCTATTTTTATTAGGTATAATTAATCCAAAGATAAAAAAAACAACTTCAATACATCATTGTACACATAATAACAGTGGCATGCATCGCATGTTGGAAATGTGAGAATGTACCACCAAATGACATGATCATTTATAAGATACTAGAATGCGCTGAAATGTACAAGCTTACTTTAGAAATAAAGGATAAGGAAGCAACAGAATATTACGAGATATGGAACAAGTGCTATGTTTGGTTAGATCAAAGAACAAAAAAGTAGGAAAGCTATGTAACCAACTGTAAATAAATGTAAGAAATAGAGGACACAGTACTGTTAAGGAAGAAAAAAATGTATTTTGTTTTGTAAATTGTAAAGTGAAAAAGGAAAAATAATAATAAAAAAAAAGATACCAATACTGCGGCTTCTGGTTCCGGATCGCAGCGCTAGCAGACGTGCAGAGAGACCGCTCTCCCCGCCGTCTGGTTTTCCTTCTTCGGGAGACCCTGGAAAGGGTCAAAAGCCGCCCTGGAGGGGTGACTACCATTGGGGAGGACCCTCGCTAGATCGCGGAGGGGCGGCAGCCTCTCTGTTTGATCCGAGGCAGCTCCTCAGGACCGAAGAAGAAAAGAGCGGCCATTAACATGGCTGCTCATTAAGTCACACCAGCTGAAAGCCCAAAGCACCACCAAGCATGATGAAGGAACTGGAGGAGTTGGGTGAGACTTTATTTTACCTTTTCTCTTTCCCAACTATTTTCCTGTAAAAACCCTTGGAAATACCCTCTTCCCCCAGCTTAATTCTGTAGCTTTTGCCTACTCTGGGAATATAAAGCTAAGAAACAAAAAAAAGAAAAGGACAACAAGACTAAATGACCACATACCTGGATTTATAATCTCTGGATACCTGGGCTCCCTAAAAGTTCTGCATTTCTACAAAAACTTATTGTTTTATTTCTTTGCTAAGCTGGAAAAAAAGGGAATATTTTTTTTTCCTTCTGTGAACTGGATAAAAGCTCCACTCTGTATGTTACTGGGGACATCTTGTGGTGAAATTTGGTACAGCAAGTGAAATATATATATATATATATATATATATATATATATATGTTCAATAACACAGTCCTCGATCTCCGGGAGAAATATAAACCAGCTGTTTATTGTTAAAAAGTTTAAAACAATAAAAACAACTATTTACAATATTAAAACAACTTAGCTTTCGCTGGTCCTCTGCCAGCGTCCTCAGAGTAAAGTTTTGGGGTGGAAATTACTTTTATAAACCTTGCTAGCCTAACTGCTTACTCATTGACCGTGTGATAGGGCCATCCGTCCTGGCTGACCGTAATTGCCTTAATTGTCCCGCCTCCTCTTTTTTGCACTCCAGTTCTCCAACCTTCCTCCCTCCCATCCTTGTCAATCCCCTCCTTCCTGGCGTTGCCGCCGTTGGCTTGCTTTCCAGCTGCTCCCCCGTACTCGTTCTGGGCCTTACACCCAGATCCGGTGTCTTAGATGCCTTCCCATTGCCGCTCCCCTCCTTTCCATCCCGTTTGTCTGCCCGTTGTTCCTGTCTTCCACTATCTATCCCTATTAGTGCTATTTCCTCCGATTTCCTTCCGCGCTTGGATGTGCGTGCGCACAGCCGTATCCCGTCCCTCTGCCTCGTCTGCCTACGATCAGCTGGGCTATCTGCCGGCTCACTCCTGAATTCACCTCCTCTCATCCTTGCAGATCCTATCCTTCCTAATGTTGCTGCCGTTGGTGCGTTAGCCAACTGCCTCACCTTCCCCCCCTCCTTCTTATCCCTTTGAACCATCCGCTGTACCTGCCTTTCAGGTAGGAGGGAATTGACAAGGATGGGAGGGAGGAAGGTTGGAGAACTGGAGTGCAAAAAAGAGGAGGCGGGACAATTAAGGCAATTACAGTCAGCCAGGATAGATGGCCCTATCACACGATTAATGAGTAAGCAATTAGGCTAGCAAGGTTTATAAAAGTAATCTCCACCCCAAAACTTCACTCTGAGGACGCTGGCAGGGGACCAGCGAAAGCTAAGTTGTTTTAATATTGTAAATAGTTGTTTTTATTGTTTTAAACTTTTAAACAATAAACAGCTGGTTTATATTTCTCCTGGAGATCGAGGACTGTGTTATTGAACAGATATGCCTGGGATTCGTATTTTTGCAGTTATCAAAGACATATATATATATATATATATATATATATATATATATATATATATATATATATATATATATATATATATATATATATATATATATATATATATATATATATATATATATATATATATTCTGATTGGGAGACTTCTGAGACTAAAACTTGTCCTTGACATTAATAAAAACATAAGAACTTGAAACAGCTAGGTGGTGAAAATAACTCTTTATAGTGGAGGTGGACAGTTATTGACTTTAATTAAAAATAGCCCCCACTAAAGGACTATTCGTAAACATTACAGAAATGGAGGAACACTACCCACAGCTTAATTTCAAACTTACACTTGAAAAAATCTTAGAGGCTACTGAGCTAAAGAATTCTAGAATGAAAGATATACGTGCCACCTTAAAGCTACAAAATGCAGCTTTAACTTCAATAGATGAATCTACAACCCAAAAAGCAACAGAAGAAGAAGGAATTAACAACAAAGTGGATTTTAAAGAATGTCAGCTACAATTTACTCAGAACTCCGACACCCAAACTTTGATCTCATTTAAAGACTACAACTACAACAGCAACAGAAACTGAAGAAAGCAATACTAAGATGGAACTTGCGGAGGACTTACATACACAATATACTGAGAATCTAGACAATCCAGATGACCCAAAAACAACTACAATACTGAACATGACTTTTCACCTAAACCAGCTGAAACCAAAAGAAGAAGACCAGCCTGAACGCATGACAAATATATTAAGTCATATTATGGAGATTTAAACCATTTGGCCAACAATTTAATGATTGTGAAGGTCCCTTCACAATCGTTAAATTGTTGGCCAAATGGTTTAAATCTCCATAATATGACTAGCTTCCTTGATAGGCTGATGATTGGATGGTCTCCCTTGATTCAAATGAGATATGCAGGAATGAAGGGAGATCCACCCGAGGATCTAAAAGCTCTTTTATGGAAGCCGGTTTGGCACAAAAGGAAGGCCAGAGTTAGACTTAAAAAATGGTTTTCTTTATGTGACATTTAATGGAAGAGCTTCAAATTTCATGTAATGAGATAAGGAGATTTTAAAGACATTATTTGATTTAATATTCAGGATTTATATCTATAAGGGAAACAAATTAGTTACTAAAATAATAGTTTTGAATTATAAAATAGAAGATGGATTTAGAGGATAAAGGTTATTTTATGAGTAAGCGATGATATTAGAATGAGAAGTAGAATATGATTGTGAAATAAACTAAGAACTTATTTGTATAAGTAATAAGTGTATTTTAGACATGATAATTATTTTGTAATGAACTAAGGGAACCGTGGGTTATCCGAAATTTAAATACTATGGACATTAAACCAACTGGAATATTGTAATTGAAATCAGATAAAAGTTAAAAACAGGATCTGGAGACATATGAGTTAAAAGTTGTTGATAAATGTTTTAAATGATTGAGTTACAACTAGCAATCTATTAATTTGAATTTGGTATAATAACTAAGGGAAACAGATGCTGAGATCAGATGCAAACAAGTTAGAACAGATGAAAGAAAAGAGACTGACAAACAAGAAGACCAAAGAATACCTAATCAAGAAATACGACTTAGGAGCAAGAAAGATCAAGGAAACACTGTAAATAATAAAGCAGCAAATAACAGCTGTAGCCAAGAAGATCAATGGACACAAAGCTCAAATTGCAAATTACAACCAGAATCTCTAATTTCAATCTAATTAGAAACGTTTCTACCAGCCCATCAATGGAGTGACTGAAGTGAATCAGTCAATATCCGAGAAAGAAGAAATTGTACGGTTCTGGATAACCCAAACAAATACAACAAGAATGCAACTTGATTAAAGGAGGTGGATAAGAATAAAAAAGAACATGAAATGAAATAAATTGTAATAACAGCAGAAATGGTGGGGAAAAGGGTAAGGAAGATTAAGAATTGGTCAGCATCAGGTGAAGAAGAATTGCATGGATTTTGGTTGAAACATCTGACTAGTCTACACCCAAGCAGTTGCCAAGCAGTTTAACAACATATTTATTGCCAAGCAGTTTAACAACATACTACTTCATACTGGAGGTGAAATTGAAGAGTGGCTAACATCTGGCAAAACCTACCTAATAATGAAAGATTCTACAAAAGGTGCAGCACCATGCAATTACAGGCCAAATTTCTTCTTACCAACAACTTTCAAATGACATCAGAAGCTTTGTGGAAAGATCAATGGAACAATGAAAGATACAATGGTGATAGAATGGGAGAGGTTAACATCAAGACAGGAATCACCCAAGGGGACTCACTATCAGTACTACTGTTTGTCATTGCACTGATTCCTCTGTCAAAAATATTGGATAACTCAGGCCATGGCTATCAAACATCAAAAACATCTACCAGGCTATCTCATTTCCTTTATATGGTTGATTTGAAGCTATATGGGAAAACACCATCATGCGCAAGACTGCCCATATATACAGTCAAGATATAATGGATTTTGAACTGAATAAATGTGCAATGCTTGCCATGAAAAAGGGAAAATAGTGAAAACTGACAGAATCAGTTTTATGGATATAATATCAAGAATCTGGATGAAGATGACTATAAATACCTGGGCATCCTTCAGACTGACAACATCAAACACAATAAGTGAAGAAATAGGCTAGAAATGAATACATCAGGGGAGTGAATAAAATCTTAAAATCCAAACTCAGTGGAGGAAATACCATCAAGACAATCAACACATGGGAAACTCCAATCATTAGATACACAGCTGGAATAGTGGGTTGGACTCAAGCAGAACTAAAGGGCCTGGACCAGAAGATCAAAAAAATAATGACAAGAAGTCGTGCCCTTCAACCTCAGAATGATGTTGACAGACTCTACCTACAAAGAAAAATGGCTGGGCATGAAATGTCGCAAGTGCATCAGATGGCTGAAGAAGAAGAAAGAGCATTGGGAGAATATCTGAAAGACAGTGAAGAAGATGCACAGAAGCTAGTATATCAGGAAGGCATATTGAGTACTGGAGAGTCCACTGGCCTACAAGAAAGATCAAATGAAGAAGAGAAAGGAGACATGGGAAGACAAAGCATTACATGACCTGTACATTAGAAAAATAGCAGGGAAAGCAGATAATAATAGAACCTCACAATGGCTAAGAGCAGGAAAGTTGAAGAAAAAGACAGAGGGGATAATTCTGGCTGCACAAGACCAAACCTTAAGAACAAATGCATAGCAAGCCAGAATCAAGAAGATAGCAACATATAGCCAATGCTGACTTTGCAAAGAAGTTGAAGAAACAATGGACCACCTGGCTAGCTGCTGCAAAAATATCACCCAGACTTACTATAAGCAACAGCATGATAAAATATTAACAATAGTGCAGTGGAAGATCTGCAAGAAATATCATTTGTCTGAAGCAAGAACTGATGGGACCATAAAATAGATAAAGTCCCAGAAAATGAAGAAGTGGTCTGGGACTTTAGATTTCAAACAGACAGGCACTGGCCACAGACATAACAAACATAACAATTGTTGACAAGAAAGACAAAAGAGTCTGATTAGTGAACCTGGCAATACCTGGAGACAGCAGAAGAGAAGAGAAAGAACAGGAAAAGATAACAAAATACAAAGACCTGCAAATAGAAATAGAAAGATTGTGGCAAAAGCAAGCAAAGGTATCTACAGCTGCCTTGTGTGCAATCCCAAAACAACTGGAGCAGTACTTGAACACATCGGCATTGAGAAATTCACCATCAGTCAATTGCAAAAAGCACAGCTTTCATCCTGTGATGATCTCTGTAAAACCATCAAACATCCATATCCACATTCATATCCATATCCCAGGTTCTTGGAAAGGACTCGACAGGATAGGCAAAAATGCCAATTCCAGTCTGCATATATATGTGAGAAACCGTATTAATAATATATTGTTTAAAAAAAATCATAAACTTTCCAATTACTGTGTTTCAATATTCCACAAACACCCAAATTACATATACAGCTCTTGCACACAATAGACACTTCATTTCTAAGTTTATTCTTCCCTGTCAAAACCCAAAAAAGTAATGGAAGCAAGCTGCTTCAGAAACCTTGTATATAGTCTTGTCAAACATTGTGAAAGCTTAGGCCCTACTTTGGAAGATTTTAATATGTTAATATTTCCCTCACCCAATGATATGTTTCCAAATTTTCTTCAAACTTTCCATGAAAGGGAAATCATGGGAAGTGGAAAAGAACTAAATTTATAACAGGAATGTAAAAAACTGACCAAGCCTTTTTGAAAAATGGTCCAAACTATTATTGTGGGTGATTAGAAGAAAATTTAATTCCTTCATGATCAGGACCATGATTTAAAAAAAATCATTTTATAATTTAGAATGTTACTTTTTTTGAAATAATTTATCTTATTTCAAAGCAGACTTCTCCACATCAGGAATTATGTTCTTTCATCTGTTAATTGAGAGAATTATTGGAGATCACCTACTATAGTGCAGCCAGGCACCACTTTAAATTGCTTCCTCCTAGGTGACCAAATGTTCTTATTTTTTATTTTTTTACAACAATTCTATACAGGGACCAAGCCTAATCATAAGTTGTCTTTAAATGGTGCAGTCTTACTTTAAGTCTAAGATAGAGCAAACTGTATACTTTACATAAATATTTATATGTAGTTTATAAATTATAACAAATAGCTATATTGGACTTCATTCTTACCAATATAGATGAAATGATTGAGAGAGTGGAAGTGATAGAAACTTTCAGGGAAAAGCGACCATGTCAGATTAAAATTCACCATAATGCAATGCACAGGTAACTGAACAAAGTCAAACTAGTGTTTTAGACAACAAGAAAGCTGACTTCAACAAACTAAGAGAGAACAGAAAGAATTGCAATAATAAAGGTCCAAACAAAAACAATAAAACATAGAAAGAAAGAAAAAGAGACTACAGGTAGTCCTCGAGGTACGAGCCTAATGGAGCCTGCCCATTAGGTTAGTAAGTCCAAAAATTCATCAAATGAATCAGATTCAATTTTACAAATTTTTAAAATCAAATTCATTAATTAAATCAAATAGGTTGTTAAATGAACGAAGATCTAACTATTTCCTCCGCTTTGTTAATTGATCTCTGCCTGAATTGAGAGGCCTTCCCATTGCTGCTGCCAACTGCCCATCAGCTGTTTGCTTCTGCTCAGGAACTAAATGCTGCAAGCAGGCTGCATCTCCTTTTGCAAAGATTTTTGCAGTTGCTATTAATTAGCTTAAGTCTCCAGCCAGGCACTCAAAGGGAGATGGGGGAGGGGTTTACAGAACTGTTGGCTTGCAACAGTAACAGAGATGGAAACGACCTTGAGATCATCTAGTCTAACCCATTGCACTCACAAGAGAGTACTGTATTTTTGATAAATGCCTATCCAATCTTTTCTTAAAAGCTTTCAGTAATGGGGCACCCACAACTCCTCTTGTTTCTTTTTATATCTCACAAAGATTTTTAAATCTCCATTAACAATTATTTGTGCTTTCTGTGAAGTATAAATCATATTTACATATTTTATGAATTTGTTTCCAAAACTTTGAAGAAGAAAGCCCAATTCAAATGTATTTATTTAGTTAAAACATTTATATAGCCACCCTACATCAAACTCTGGACAGCTCCCAATCAATAATGAAAACGACATCACTAAAAAAACCCAGCTTTGTATATATGTACATTTATAGATTAAAATTATATGTAGTTATTTCTTCAAAACATTTATATAAATTGTCAAAGTCCTTTTCCACAGAAGAAAATAAATGAAACATGTTTTTCATTATGTTGCTCCAAATATTGCAAAATATTCAACACGTTTCTAAAATTGTCCTTTGACTATCTTTTAAATAAAAATAAAAACACACATTGATCTCCATGAATAAATTTGTGCAAAAATATTTTCAGTTTATCATCCAGAATTATTGTAAGCAACTTGTAGTCATTATTCAATAATGATGTCAGCCTATAGTTTCTTACTAAAGACAATTCTTTTCCTTCTTAAGGTATTATTGCTACCTCTTTCCAATTCGTTGGCATGCTTCCTTCTGATAAGAGAGAACTCAATGTATTTTGTAAAGATTGTAAAAGTTCATCCACAAAATATTTATAATAAGAGCCTGATAATCCATCTGCTTCAGTAACCTTTCTTGGTTTAATCTTTTTGGAGCTTTAGAAAGTTCCCTTATTGTTATAGTCCATTCCTAATCTGTTTGTGTTCCTCTGTAATCCTCAGTAAATGTTGTATATATTTTTTCCAGAGAAATGTCACTTGCATTATGCAAGTAGCTTCCCTTCCTAAAGATCAGTTTATTCTCTCTGTTGTGGGTATATTTTCCTGATATTGGGTTTCTTACATATCTCCTTGAGATTTTTGAATTACTGTCATCAAGAACAATGTATAGCAGCACTTAGGAAACTATTAGCAATCAGAAATACTGAAAATACTGTCAAGCACAGTGAACTAAGTAAGACTAAGATAATCCTGATTTGAGGCAGATGTATATGTTGATCACTGAAATCATTTTCCTTCTTCTCTATGTTCTCACCATAGCATTTTATGCAAGCACTAAACCCTCCTCTCCACACATTCCATTTTGGGAAGGCTTCCCAGGTATAATCATTTGCAGTATGCACATATCCAGACTGAACAGCGGCAAGAGCCTAAACTCAGAAACATGGCAGTATGTTCCAAATTTTCCTGATCTGCTATTTAATCCAAATCTAGAGGAGAGTCCTAATAAATGGCTATATGTTTTATCCAGAACAAAACCTGTTTAGAAGGGTTGTCCAGTTATTATACATCTGAAATTGGAAGTTTTAAGTTTCAGTAATGACACTGAAAGGACAGTGGACCTTCTGAAATTTGTATTTTATTATTTTGACTAAGTTTATTCTAATTCTTTCTGATTTTAGAATTCATTATTAGATAATATATCTTCATACACATGTCCCCTATTCACTTTAGCTTTGCTTGCATCAAATTTTTTTTTTAAACAAGTTTTATTAGTTTTTTAGTTTTTACATCAGAGTGCTTAGGAAGCAACATGGAGATGGGGTAATCAATAATCAAAAAACAAAAACATAACACAATTGTACATGTAAAGTTCAGGTTAATTCTTTAAAAATTCCCTCTCTATTTCCCTCAATTGATACAACATAGTCAAATTAATACATTTCTAAATAGAGTTCAATCAATCAAAAAATATCAATAATATTTCACCTATATCAGAAATCCTGTTTTTAAGCTTTACTAACTTACAATTACCATGTTCCAATTTAGCCTTAAATAAACACATAATTTACACTTCGGGTATCCCTAATTTCCCATTTCATAGGATAATAATTATATCTAGGGTAAACATATTATTCCAACCATTATATTTTTACAGTTCCAAGCTATATTCTATTTCTTATTCTATTCCATTTCAAATATATATTTTATAAATCAGTCCATATCTCTAAAAAGCCTTTTTTAACTCATTAAGTAAAATTTAAATCCCGTCAAAATAATAATATACCTAAAACAAACATATTATTCCAGAAGATACCTTCTTACTGCATTTCACATCTATATTCTATTTCTTATTCTAATAACTCCTTGTTTACAACCTTTTCCATATTCAATTCCAAACCATAATCAAATCAATAATTTTCATCTCAGTAGTATTAACTCAGTCAAAATCTCTAAAAGCCTTTTTAACCCATCAAATAAAATTTTAAATCTCATTTTTAAATCTAATTCTAGCTTTCTTTTTGTGCCAAGCAAGTTTCCATAAAAGAGCCTCTAAATCATCAAATCTCAGTGTTTGGTTATACATATTTATCAACAATTCAGTCTGGCCATATTTCTCTTCTCCTTCTTCCAATACTATCTGAGAAGTATAATCAGTTTTGTTCAATGTGGTAGTCACTCGTTGGTTATCCATGTTATCACAGTTTTCAATGCCTCGCCTCGTATTTGCAAATCAGTTCCTGTTGCTTTTGGCATTGCAGATGTTTTAATTGAAATCAGTCTTTGGTCATCAAAGTTCTCAATAGGTTGTACATGGGTTTGTATGATGTCTTCTTCTATGTTGATTTGTTCCTTTTCTATTGTTATTTGAGTTATGGGGTAGTCAGTTGGAATCTAGAAGTCAATTTGAAGTTTTAGGGTGAAGGCTTTTATTCTAGCATTCACTTGTTCAGTAGCTTCATATTTTTTTTCCAATATAAGTTTACAGGTAGGTTGTGGATGAGATTCCTCCATCTCATTAAATTGTATATGTTGTTGCATACAGGCCTCTTTGGAGTTGATCTGTTCTTCCACTGTTATTCCTTGGTCTATAAGTTGATCAGTCAGGATTTGAGGTTCAATTTTTAGTTCTGGAGTATCATCTTTAGTGTTCATTCTAAAAATCATTTGCTCCTTAAGTTCCAAGATTTTTTCCAGTATAAGCCCATAGCCAAGCTGTGGGTAAAACTCCTCCATTTTAGTGGTAAGGTAATCTTTTAGTTTTTTGGTGGAGGCTATGTTTATTAACAGTCAATCAACATCCACCTCCCCAATTCTAGTAGGCAATTTCACCACCCAGCTGTTTCAAATCCATTATCTTTTCCCTTTTGTAGTAATTTGAAGGTCAAATCCAGTTCAAAATCAAAGAAAAAAATACAATTGCAATGTTGGCTTTCACCACAAGGTGTCCTCAGTAGACTGTAGAATCTTTTTTCCAAATTCCAATGGTTTTATCCAATTAAAAAGTAAAAGAGAAAAAAAAAACAATATCCCCCAGCTTAATAAGTAGATAAAGTTATAAAATTCTATAGTAGAGATTTTTTCAGGGTCCCAGAATACCCAAGAATAAAAATAGTCAGTAAAAATTAATTATTTTTTCTTTTGTTTCCAGAGCTCGTTTTCCCAAGTATCCAAATGCTGCTCTCTCAAAGCAGGGAAATAGTTCCAAGAGCTTTTCACAGGGGGATAGTTAGGGTACAGAGAGGGAAGGGAGGGTCTCACCCGGATCTTCCACGGTGGTTCTTTTCACTTAGCTGTTCTTCTGATTTTCGGCTGGAGCGGCTAGATAATTGGCCATGTTAATGGCCGATCTTTTCCCTGTCGGCCCAAAGGAGCTGTCTCAGACCGCGGAAGGTGCTGCAGCTCCCTCTGCAGTCGACGAGAGTCCTCCTCAGCAGTGGTCACCCCTCCAGGGTGACTTTCGACCCTGTCCAGTGTCTACCAGCGGAGGGAAACTGGCCGGCGAAGAGAAAAGACTCTCCGCATGACCGCCAGCGCCACGGATCGGAACCGGAAGTCCACTTGCATCAAAATTTAATGCTTTGTATCAGTACATAATATTTGTTTATATGAAGATATATGTCGGTGGGGCACCCACCTACAATTGTACTATACCAATGATGGCGAACCTTTCAGAGACCGAGTGCCCAAACTGCAACCCAAAACCCACTTATTTATCGCCGGGTGCCAGGTGGGCGTAGCCCACTGGGTGGGCATGGCTGTGGTGGTCATGGCAGACTGGGTGGTGTGGCCAAGGTGGGCATGGTCACCTCGATGTTGCTCATGGGGAGGGATGCCTGTGGGGGCCGGAGAGGGTTGGGGGAGATCCAGGGGGTCTCTGGCAGGTGGGGTGGTAGGCAGGAGGCTCATCCTGCGGGGTGAGGCGAGGCAAGGTGAGGCAGGGTGGGGGTGCCATTATCGCAGGGCAAGGCAAGGCAGGGGCCGGGGTGGCTGCTGCCTGCCACCATCGGCCCCCGCACACAGAGGCCATTGAGCGCATGGGGGCTGACAGTGTCCCATCAGCAGCCACAGCCTGCCGGCCCCTCGACCGGCACACTCTGGGGCTCCGCAGCCTGCCACCAGCAGTTCAGAGAAGTGCCCACAGAGAGGGCTCTGAGTGCCGCCTCTGGCATGCGTGCCATAGGTTCGCCACCACTGTACTATACTATTTTGTATATTTTCAAATTTCATATCCAAGAAGCAATTGCTAGGAGATATTATATTATATCAACTCCATTAAAATTTTAGCACTCATCTGAAAATAATTCTAATTTATACAACTTATTATATATCACAATTCTTTCCACCTGACCTGAGACTTAGAAATTTAGAGATTTACTCCCTGTAGTCTTTGCTGCTCCAGAGCTACTAAGGAAATTGAGGCCACACCAAGCAGTTCTTGAAAATGAGGCCACTACAACCAATATAGAAACATCAAATGTTGGGGGGGGGGGAAGGATTCAAAATGAACCAGATGAAATCTTATGCATTCCCAAATAGAACTGCATTTCATCAACAATTTTATTTATCAACAATTTGTGTATTACCAGAAGGAAAACCAGAAAGTTCATCACCAAAGCTGATTTTCATATTATTTTTAATCACTATCAATTGCAGTGATTCTTTCTTACACTCAGAAGTTCCTATCATTTGGGAGATGATAGTGCAGCTCTTCCACATAACAAAGATATTCCATTTTAGACTATTTAGACACTCTCACATTATGAACAGGGGAGAATGTTCCTAGCCATTACTAATACAGTTTGCATATAATATAAAATATGTCTAATATAAAATGTATAACAATTTTGATCAATTATAATTGGATTATAACTATAATGTGAAAGTATGGCATTCTAGGCATTGAATTCAACAGTGCTGAATATAGTTTGGTATAGACCAATTTGTTACTTCTTTACCACATAATTTATACCACATAATATCACATAATTTAGAAGTTATAAACAGAAGTGTATAACTATACACTTATACATAATCATATGTCTTTAAATTCACGTAATCAGAATATTAGAATTAAAGTACACATTCTAAGTGCTTCAAGGATACTCCCAAAACAAGCCGAAAAAAATGCTTGATGTAATATATAGGAACACTCACAGATATTCTGAATGTAAGGACCTGCCTCCATTTCCCTACCAAGAAAGCAGAACTCTTGAAACTTGCATCATTTCAAAAGGAACTTTTATTGGCAAGTACAGACAGTAGGAAAGCTAGGCAGGATCTGAGGGCTTTCCACCCAAATCAATAGGTAAAACCTGCAAAATAATAACCCCACCCCAACTGTCCATCTAGTCAGTTCAACAGACCAATCCATAGGTGACATTGAGCTGTTGGAAACAAACCGATAAGGCGCCTCTCTCAAGGTTCTTAGGTCTTCGCTGTTTCCTCCCACCACACAGAGATAATGCAGATGGCCCTGAGGCATTCCTTTCACACCCCAAAGCGAATACATCAAAGCAAATAGAGAAAACATTCTACATGTACTACAATGCCCTCTGACCTCCCCCTCCCCCCATAGGAGAATGGCAGAACCTGAACAGCTTAAACACAGAGAATATAAGGGATTAATAATTGAGAGTTCTGACAGAATCCCTCATTTATCTACTTATCTGTCTATAAGAAATGAGCTTCACGATATGATGCTCTATAGTTTAATCTTTCCAATTCAAATGCTTGTCTTGTCTTGATGATAATTACAAACAATAATAATCAGCAGAATTGGTAGTACATTACTCTTCTTTAACAATATTGCTTCCACTTGTACTTCAAATGAAGTGTTTGATCCCATCTGGTAATGATGTTAGTCCTAGCTTCAAATTCAAGTTAAGAATATTATTCTCATTCTCACTAGGGTAGTAATAATACACCACCCATGAAACTATTTGAAGTAGCATCACTATGACAACAATAATTTATGATTATATTATAAATTGAACACACTTAAGGAATGGCTAATAGCTAACATAGGTTGGATGCAATGTATTCCTAGTTTGTTCAATCAATGGAAAGTAATATGATTGCTTCTACTGCTACTACTCAGTATTACAGTGTATTTCAATCAAATGAAGGAAATAGATGAGTTGTTTGCAAGAAGAGAGAAAAATATCCAATTAAGCATAATAAGGGCCAGTTTGTGTTTCTGATATAATGTGAAACATGGTTTACCAGCCAAATGCCAGAAAAAAATGAACAAGGAAACAGCTAGAAGAAATATGACTGCAAGATAATGCTTTGGTAATTATATGAAAATAGAACATTCTTGGCACTAGATAATTGTAGTTTTTTTTATTTTTGTCCTTGTAAATAGCACTTTTACTAATTGTAAGTTTAAAATTTAAATCTTTACAAAATTGTCAGAATTCTTATTCCTTTTTTTAAAAGAGGGAACTTTTTTAAAATGATGCACTGAAAACTAAAATTAATGTAGCCTCTTTTAATTGAATTTTCAAAGCAAGGTATTGCAACTTATATGTCACTCTGAATAGGTAGTTTTTAAATAATTCTTTTTAACAGCTGACATATTTATTTTTGGAATTACATACACCCACTCCCACTTTTAAGCAGTTTATTTACTCTGATAAATAATTCCTGTCTGATTTCAGTAGGTTGGGAGCTTTCTACCATTTACAAATAAAGTGACAGGAATGATCCATTCAATTATAGACCAATTAGCCTGATTAATATTGTGTTGAAATTGTATACCGAATATCTATAGTACAAGACTCAATAAACAGGTACTTTATAAATTATTACTGTATATATTTGTCATTAAGCCTATCTGTGGATAAGCTGAACCTACTTTTTTGTAGGGAGCATTTTGACACCTAAATTCTTTAGTTATCCACAAATACATACCGTAATTAAAAATGATATGTAAGGAATTCTTAGTAAAATAAATATCTTATTATGATACATGTAACCCTCAACTTGCAACTACAATTGAGCCAAAATTTCTGTTGTTAAGTGAGACCTGTGTTAAGTTAATTTTGCCCCATTTTACGACCTTTCTTGCCATAGTTGTTAAGTGAATCATTGCAGTTGATAAGTTAGTAACCTGTTTGTTAAGTGAATATTGACTTTGCTTTGCTTTACCCATTGACTTTGCTTATCAAAAGGTCACAAAAAGTGATCACATGATCTTGGGACACAGCAACAATCATAAATATGACCAGTTGCCAGGTATCTGAATTTTGATCCACATGATCATAAGGATGGTGCAAAGATTTTAACTTTGAAAAATGGTCATAAATCACATTTTTCAGTGCTGTTGTAATTTTGAACAGTCACTAAATGAAGTATTGTAAGTTGAAGACTACTTGTACACTTACAATAATTGTATCATCTGCTCAGAGAAAACCAAAATATTTTTTGCTGACTAACTCCAACAGTTTCCAGGGGAGATATTTACCAGAGAATAAAGAGATGTGCTGGTAAAAGAAGAGTTTCTAAAGCAACTGAAGAGAGACATGGAATATTTTGAATTATGCTAAATCCAAACATTAGCCCTGTTCATGAAATGCCCACAATGTTGTAATAGAAGGCTAAGATTCGTTCTAAATAATTTCCCAGAAACTGATTTTTTGAATGAAATAGATTTAAATGGTAATAGAAGACCTGAAAAAAAAACAGAGAAGGGAAAAGGGAATAGCAGATCTATCCTAAATGCCCTATCAATCAGAATAGAGCTGGAAGTGGCCATGGAGGTCTTCTAGTCCAACCCCCTGTTAAACAGGAGACTCTATACCAATTCAAATAGGTAGCTGTCTAGACTTTTCTTAAAAACTTCCAGTGATGAAGCACCTACAACTTCTGAAAGCAAGCTATTCCACTTGCAAATTGTCCTCACTGTTAGGAAGTTTCTCCTTAATTCCAGATTGCTTCTCTCCTTGATTAGTTTCCATACATTGTTTCTTGTCTTGCCTTCTGGTGCTTTGGAAAATAAATTGAACCCCTCTTCTTCTTCTTCTTTTTTTTACAATATTTTATTAGGTTTTATAAAGGGAAGGGAAGGGGAGGGTCGATATAGGTAGTGGGATTGAGGGTAGGGTTCCGGGAAGGGGTTGGGATGGGGGTAGGTACAACAATGGGGTTGCCCCCAATAACATTTCAAGCTTTAGCAAACAAACTATCGTCCGGATACAGGTGTTCAGTGGGAATGGTTAATATAGTAATAAGTAGTTATAGTCAACAAAAATAACAATAATTATAAACCATGTCAATTAATCAATAAACATCAATCATCTTAATAAGTTTCACAATCATTTTTCGTTAACTTATTTTGCTAACCATTGATAAAAGTTTTCCCATGTTTTAAAATAAACTGAGTCTTCTTTCTCTTTAATCTCTGTCCATTTCTGCACATTCTAAGATTTTCCTAATTATAATCTCATCAGATGGTACATTCTCATTTTTCCAATATTGGGCAAAAGCTATTCTCGCAGCTGTCAATACATGTAGTATTAGATACTCATTCTCTTTGCCATAGTTAGATCCTAGTATTCCTAGCAGAAACAATTCTGGCTTAAATTCTATATGTATTTTAGTCATCTTTTCCAGCCACATATGAATCTTAAACCAAAATTTCTTTGCACTAGGACATACCCACCAGATATGGTAATAGATACCTGGCTTTTGTTTACATTTCCAACAATTATTTGAAACATTTTTAAACATTTTCGCTAACCTTACTGGTGTCATGTGCCATCTATAAAATATTTTATACAGGTTTTCTTTATATGAAGCTGCCTTCGTCAGTTTAATATTTCTATCCCATAACTTTTGCCAAGCTTCTAAGTCTATAGAATATTCGAAGTTTTTTGCCCAAGCTATCATTGTCTCTTTTACTTGTTCTTCTTCCATCTTCCATTTTAGCAGAAATCTATAAAGTTTCTTAATCAAATTGTCATCTGTTTTCAAGAGTATTTGGTCAAATTCTATCTGTTCTTATAAAATCCCAGTGTCTTTAGATCTTTCTCATATCTTGTTTGGATTTGTAAGTAAGGCCACCATGATAAATCAATACCTTGTTGTTGTAGATCTTGCCTGTCTTTAAGTTTTCCGTCCTTATCCAAAATGTCTTTATAAGTAACAAGTTTGTCGTAATTAATTAAATTTGGGTAGGCAAAAGCTTCCATTGTTGAAAGCCACTCTGGTATTTTAGTATAAATTTTTTGTTTTATTCTCTCCCATTCTAAAAGCAATACATTCCTTATAGCATGGTTTTGGAAATATCTGTGTATTATATTTTTCCCGTACCACAGAAAGGCATGCCAACCCAATTGAATGTCATGCCCCTCTAGGTAGAGAAGTCTTTTATTCCTCAGCGTTATCCATTCTTTAATCCATGGTAAAATGGCTGCTTGATAATAGCCCTCAAATACTAGAATATTGCTATCATGTCCTTCTTTTCTCTAGAAAAGAGTCCTTCTTTTCTCTAGACTGGCCATACCCAATTCTTGCAACCATTTTCATATGATTTGTCTTCAGGCCCTTGATCATCTTAGTTGCTCTAATTTGCATTTTTTCCAATGTCTCAACATCTTTTTTTGTAATCTGGTGACCAAAACTGGATGCAGTATTCCAGGTGTGGTCTTACTAAGGCTTTATAAAATAATACTAATACTTCATGTGATTTTTATTCTATGCCTCTGTCTATACAACCAAGGATTGTATTAGTTTTTTGGGGCTGCTGCCGCATACTACTGACTTGTGTTTAAGTGATCATCCAGTAGGATTCCAAGGTCCCTCTCACAGTTACAGTTTTTGAGCCAGATTCTGCCTAATCTTTACTTGTACTTTTGATTTTTCCTGTTTAGGTGTAAAACCTTGCTTTTCTCTACATTAAATTTCATGTAGTTGAATAAGGCCCATTATTCAAGTATGTCAAGATCTTTTTGGATCCTGAACTTGTCCTGGGGTGTTAGCTATTCCTGCTAGCATAGTGTCATCTGCAAATTTGATGGGTTCCTTTTCTATTCCCTCATGTAAGTCATTTATGAAGATATTGAAGAGAACTGGGCCAAGACGGAACCTGTGGTACCCCACTGCTCACTTCCCTCCATGTAGATGTAGTATCATTAAGGATTACTCGTTAAGTACAGTCTGTCAGCCAGTTACAAATCCATCTGGTGGTGATGCTGTGTACCCCACATTTTTCTACTTTACCAAGAAGTAGGTTGTGGTCTACTTTGTCGAATGCCTTGCTGAAGTCTAAGTACACTATGTCCATAGCATTTTGCTGGTCTACTAATTTAGTCACTTTGTCAAAGAATGAAATAAGATTGGTTTGGCATGATCTGTTTTGAACAAACCCATGCCGGCTATTAGTTATAACTTTGTTTCTAGATCTGTTTTTTCATTATCTTTTCCAGTATTTTCCCAGGTATTGAAGTTCAGCTGATTGGCCTGTACTTTCCTGGGTCTGTTTTTTTCTTTTCTTTTTTTGAAGATGGGAACTACATTAGCTCTTTTCCAATTCTTAGGTACTTCCCCGGTGCTCCAGGAGTTTTGAAAGATATGGTACAATGGTTCTGAGATAACATCTGCCAACTCCTTCAGAACTCTGGGATGTAATCCATCAGGTCCTGGTGATTTATATTAATCAAGATCAGACAGATGTTCTCTCACATTTTCTTGCTTATTTTAATTTTTATTTCTAGTCTGTCTTTTTTAGTTATGAGTTGGGTAGGTTGGGCTATAATTTCTTTTTGCGTGAAGACTGATGCAAAGAATGAGTTAAGCAGCTCTGCTTTCTCTAGTGCCTGTTACTTCCTTGCCATCTTCTCTCTTTAGGGGACTGACTGTTTCCTTGACTGTTTCCTTGTTATTTACATGTTGAAAGAAACTTTTTTTATTATCTTTGAATTTGTTGCAAGTTTTGTTCATTCTAAGGCTTTCCTTTCCTTTTTTTATTATTATATTTAATTGATTTTTTACAATAACAATCCCTAGTGCTTAGCAAACTGTGTTGTCTGGGTTCATATATTTAAAAACAATCAATAATAATTAATTTCTATAATTAATCAATATGTTAGTCAATGATATATTTCCTTGATCTTCTCTTCTTCCAGTAGTATTCTCCTTTTGTCTGCATTAAACAAATATAATTTTTAATATTTTCAATGTTTAATCAACTGGTGTTTTTCTGGTGTTTAATCAACTTATATTTCAATTGTATTTATAAAAGTCATCTTATTAAGTCATTATGTGTCCTATTTTGAAGATTCTTATTTAAGCTTAATTTCCCACTGTATTCAAACCACTCTTATCAATCATAATTTTCCCAAAATTAATTACCTTTAAATATCCAAACTTTTCATTCACATACACCATCCCAATATTTTTACATTTCATGTATTGTGAAAAGTATTATACTACTTATATATCTTATCCTTCTTACTATAGGGCCCCTTTACATCTAAACTTTATCTATTCTTTTAACCGTATTCAAACAAGTGTTTAATCATATAGTACTCCATCTGGTAAGTCAAATCAAGTCTCTTAAATCTTACTTTAGCCTTCTTCTTTTGCCAGGTCGCTTTCCAATTCAGTATGTTCAGCTTGCCAGGGGATTTTTTTCTGTATTTTTGTAGATATTGTTGAGGATAAAAAAGACAAATTAAGTAGGATGTTCATTTTTTGTCTCCCAAATTTTAATGATTTTCCTGACAGCTCTTTAATCCATTTTGTTAAATCTTCTTTCTTGTCCTCAAATTTGTTTTGAAGTCCTGGAAGATAAAACTTTTTTTTTTATTTCCTTTGCTGTAGTAAAGTCTTGCAGATTTTCTTTTGTTTGTATTAAGTTGTAATTCATTTGTAGCTTCCATATTTAAATCACTTTCCTCTGGTTTGTATTCTATTATCTAATTTATTTGTTTATTCTTTATCATCATTTTTTGAGAATTTTTTAATTGTAAGTTTAAGTTAGAGATATGCTCATTTATGTCACCAAAGTTATTTTTTATCTCATGATTTGAAACAATAGAATATAGAATAGAATAGAGCTGGAAGGGATCTTGGAGGTCTTCTAGTGCAGCCCCCTGCTCAAGCAGGAGAACCTATACCATCTCAGACAGGTGAATGTCCAGTCTCTTCTTAAAAATCTCCAGTGATGGAGCGCCCACGATTTCAATTGTCATTTGAATCTGTCGCACCATTGCATACATTTTCTCCTGAAATGTGTTTGCTTTGTCTTGAGTCATTGCTCCTGAAGAACTCTGAATTTTCAGGCTGAGGTCTTCAGGAGGGAATATTAGGTGTGGTTTCCTGTCACTGTTAGATAGATGTAAAACATCCATTTTATCTCCCCCCTTCAGATAGTTTTTCACCGATACTATAGTCTCTTTGATTAGCCTTCTCAAACCAGCCACTTAAAACCCAAACAACCAAATCTTATGTAGTTCTTATCTTTATATATGGTTTTTATAGTCCAATACATTTCCAATTAGCAAAGCACCACTGAAAGCAGTATTTTGTAACAGTTCTTCTATTCAGGGGTCTTACAATTATCAGCCAGCCAAGATTTCAGTCAGAATGTTTAACCACATGAAAACTTTCCAGGAACTTCCCCCTTAGAAGATTAGCCAAAAGTCAAGGTTTTTCTTTTTTCTGCAAACAGTTCTTGGGCTTGAAAATCACAGCTCAGTGTATTTATAATCCCAGAAGGTCAATAGTTTCTAAGCAAATATAGTTCTCATTCTGTAGTAGATAGTCCAGTATATTTTCTTTCCTTTTCTGTTTATTTAGAAGTCACTAAAGTTCAAAGGAACAAGTTGTTCTCTGTTTCTGGGCGTCTTGCCAATTTCAAATCAATGCAGCTGTAGTTTATGCTCTAGTTCATTTTCCAACTTTTAAAGCAGATAATTATTTTCTTATAATTTCATCAATACTCTTTCAGATGTGGAATTTTAACAGTTTTCATGTTTTCAGATTTATCCAGACTGTAGTATTATTAACCTCATTTCATTATATTTCTGTTCCCCATAAAAAATTAATTTGCCACTTCCATCTATGGGAGGGTGGGGGTGTAGTCTCCTCCCTTCTTGCTTTCGGAGGATTTTTTGCTTCTTGGGGATCTTTTCCAGGGAATCAAATACAAAATAGGAGAGGGAAGATCACCCAGTTCCAAGCACACTGTTCACCATTGTTCGGGTTAGTGGCTTTGGACTTTGGCTACCAATAGCTTGGGCTGGTCACCAAGGTGTGGCCAATCTTTCTCCTGTCAGGTTTTGGAGGGCTTCCCCCAGATCAAATGGATTGACTGCCATCGTTCCTCGATCATTGGGGTGCCCCTCCTTCTGCACCACCTCTCCGGGGCAACTTTAGATCCATTTTAGGGTCCACAGGCAGGGCGAAACCAGCCGAGGGGTACAGAGCTCCGCAATCCCACGGCTGCATCACTACGATGCAAGACTGGAAGTCCTGAGCCTTTGCTTTCCTGACTTCATCTTTGTAGATTCAGGCTATCTGCTGATATTCTGCCTTGGTTATATGTTCCTTTTTCATTTTTTGTGTTTATCCTTTTTGTCTTTGTTTATCAAAGAGATCTTTGTGCAACGATGCTGGCTTCTTCTTGGATTTCTTGTTTTTCTTTTTCAGTGGTATTGTGTTGGAGTGGGATTTTATGATCATATTTTTCAGAGTTTCCCACACTTCTTGAGTTGTTTTCCCCTTTAGGATTTTTATCCATGGAATTTTTCTTAGGCTCTCTCTGAGTTTGTTAAAATCAGCTCTTTTAAAGTTTAAGACACTATTTGGATTAGATTCTATTGCTTGTGTTTTCATTATATTGAATTCCAATATGATGTGGTCAATCTCATCCAAGGTTCTGGCAACGTCAACTCCCTCTATCACTTCTTCTCTATTAGTAAGAATTAGATCCAGTATAGCTGTAAGTACCTGCCTCAATCAGTCTTCCCAAGAAAGCAGAACTCTTGAAACAGCATCATTTCAAAAGGAACTTTTATTGGGAGTTGTTGACAGCATAAATAGAAGGCAGGATCTGAGGGTTTTCCATGTGAATCAAGTAATTAAAAGTATCCATAGTAACCCCACTCCAACTGTCCATCCGAACAATCCAAATAGGCCAATCTGCAGGTGTGAAAGTGCCGTGGGAACAGAATGATAAGGCACTGCTTCCAAGGCTGTTAGGTGTCTGCGCCGTTTCTTCCACGGCCAGAGATAAGGCAGATGGCCAGAAGCACATTCCATTCTCATCCCGTTAGAGAAACATCAAAGAGGATAGAGCAGAAAATAAAGCAAAGGAAATACACATCAGCACTCCAAGCTTCCCCCTCCCTCCCCGGAGTATGGCAGAACCCGAAAAGGATAAGAAAACCTAAACCCATAGAAAGATAGTTCAAAATGAAAAAGGTCTTCTGCAGTCACGACATAAGCCTAAGACTGAAAATCAGGCTTGTCAGATGCTATATTTTTTCTATCCTGCTCTATGGAATAGAGAGTTGGTCTCTGACAGAAGGCCACCTGAAGAGACTAGAAGCATTTGAAATGTGGATTTACAGGCGGCTGTTACGTATAAGCTAGGTTGACAAAATCAGAAATGAGGAGGTGATAAGCCGCCTGGGAAAGCCAAGGGAAATCATCAAAACAATTAAAAAACGAAAGTTAGAATATTTCGGACATGTGATGCGACACCCAGAAAAATACAGCATACTCCATTTAATCCTCCAAGGAAAGATTGAAGGCAAACAAGGTCCAAGCAGAAGAAGAACATCGTGGCTTCAAAATCTAAGGGACTGGTTTGGACAAAACTCAGCAGCACTTTTTCGTGCGGCTGCTGATAAAAACAGGATCGCCAACTTGATCGCCAACGTCCGATAACGGATATGGCAGAAGAAGAAGAAGAATAGAAAGATAGGGTTGTGACATGCCGCCCCCCCTTAAAAAAATGAAAGATCCACCTGGAGAAAAACAAAACAACAATAGGGAGAGAAAATCACAATTAGATTAGTCGGGTTTGTCAGGGTACTGGGAGTGGAACTTTTTTAACAATCTAGGGGCTCTGACATGTAATTTATGGACCCACTGATTTTGAGAAGAGGGGAGATTCTTCCAGGCTATCAGGTATTGGGTGGACCCATGATGTTTTCTGGAATCTAGAATTTCTCTGATCTTAAAATGCTGCTCTCCCTCTACCATAATAGTGGAGGTGGAGGAACCACAGCTAGCCTTAGAGGTGAGTTCAACTCACATTTAAGCAGGCTACAATGAAAGACTGGATGGACTTGTCTCAATGCTTTTGGGAGGTCTAATTCTATGGTTACCGGGTTGATGATTCTTTTTATGGGGAACGGTCCTACAAATTTTGGTCCTAATTTCTTTGATGGCTGCAATGATTTTAAATATCTTGTGGACAAGTATACTTTCTCTCCCACTTTAAATGGCTTAGGTTCAATATGCTTCTTATCTGCTTGCACCTTATATGCCTCCCTAGCCTCGTCTAATGCTTTTCTCACTACTGGCCATGTATTTTGAAGTTGTGTAATCCACTCCTTTAGGGAGGGGATGGTGGGCTTGTTGACAGGCAGTTTGGGCATTGGGTTGAAACTTTGTCCCGTTGCCACTTGGAATAGGGTGTAGCCAGTGCTGGAGTGAACTGCATTGTTGTAAGCCACCTCTGCAAAAGGAAGTAGATCGGTCCAATTGTCTTGTTGGTAATTAATAAAGCATCTTAAGTACTGTTCCAATACTGAGTTCAAACGTTCTGTCCCACCATTCGTTTGCGGATGATGACTAGATGACAGGCCATAGACCTTCCCCAGGAGGTCCAAAAATGCCCTCCAGAACTCTGAAGTGAATTGCAGCCCCCTGTCTGAGATTATGCATTGTGGAGCCCCATGTAATCAATATATATGTTGTACAAACATCTTGGCTAAAGCCTTGGCCGTAGGAATCTTGGTGCATGGGATAAAACGCACCTGTTTAGAGAACAGGTCAGTTACCACGCAAATGACCATGTTCCCTGTGCTCTCTGGCAACTCCACTATAAAGTCCATGGAAATTTCCCACCAAAGTGCTGATGGGCTTGTTACCACTTGTAACAGTCCTGGTATTCTGCCCTGCCTTCGTTTTGCCACTGCACAGCTAGCTACATAGCTTTCAATGTCTTTCTTTATGGACGGCCACCAAAATTGCCTCTTTACTAGATTGCAAAATGTCCAGCAAAAATCCAAAATGTCCAGCCATCTTTGAGTCATGACATAGTTGCATAAATTTCAGTCTCTGGACTTTGGGCACATGTAGTTTTTCCCCCATGCAAGGCAGTCCATCATTCATTGAGCAGAGATTTTTGTGACTCAGGAACCATTCATCCATTTCCAGAGTCTGTCTGAACTATACTCCTGCTTCACTGTCCAGGGGCTTTGATTTCTTTGCTTGCAAGCATGTGGGGCCACTAATTGTTTAGATGGCATTAGGGGGTCTACTACGTCTGTTTTGGTACTGTTATACAGTGGCAACTTTGACAAAGTGTCCACTGAGAAATTCTTTTCCCCAGGTAAGTATTTGATGGTGAAGTTGAATCGGTGGAAATGTTGAGACCACCTCGCTTGTTTTGGTGACAGTTTCCTGGGGAGTTTTAAGGCTTCAAGGTTCTTGTGGTCAGTCCATATCTGGAAGGGGATTTTACTCCCTTCCAAGAAGTGCCTCCATGTGAGGAGAACCCAACATACTGCATAGGTTTCTTTCTTCCACACTGCCCACCTCTGTTCCATCTCTGTGAGCTTTCTGGATGTGTAAGTGCAAGGCTGCAGTTTGTCCTCTTGGTTTTCTTGGAGCAGCACTGTGCCTACTGCTACATCGCTTGCATCTGCTTATATGAAAAAAGGCTTCTCTGTGTCTGGGTGTTTCAGGACTGGCTCAGCTGTGAAAAGTCTTTTCAGCTTTTTGAATGCTGCTTGGCATTCCATGGTCCATTTTAGTGATTGGCTAGGTTTTGGTTTTCCCTCCCCTCTCATTTTTAGCAAGTTTATAATAGGAAGCACAATCTGGGTAAAGGAGGGGATGAATTGATGGTAGAAATTAGCGAACCCCAGGAAACTTTGCAGTTGTTTCCTTGTGCATGGTGGTGCCCATTCCAGCACTGCCCTGACTTTCTCTGGATACATTTCTATTCCATTATGAGGTATCCTAAATAGTTAATCTTTTCTTTATGAAATTCACACTTTGACAGGCTCTGTCTCTGTGAGTATCCTTGATGTGTATGTGCAAGGCTGCAATTTCCCTTCATCATTCTCTTGTAATAGTACTGCCCCCACAGCCACTTCACTAGCACCAGCCTGAATCACGAAAGGTTTTTCGGTGTCAGGGTGCCTTAGAACTGGTTCTGTGGAAAATAGCCTTTTTAACCTTTCAAATGTGGTTTGACATTCTACTGTCCATTTCAATGACTGACTCAACTTCAGTTTTCCCTCTCCTTTTGTCTTTAACATATTAGTAATGGTAGTGCGATCTGTGCAAAGGAGGGAATGAATTGCTGGTAAAAGTTAGCAAATCCAAGGAAATTTTGCAATTGCTTCCTGGTGCGGGGTGAAGCCCATTCTAGCACAGCTCGGACTTTCTCAGGGTCCATCTCTATGCCACTCAGCGAGATGCGATACCCTAGGTAGTCAATTTTTTCCTTATGAAATTCACATTTAGACAGTTTAGCATACAGGTGAGCTGCCTGGAGTTTTTTCAACACAGTTCTGACTAATTTCACATGTTCCTCTTTTGTTTCAGTGAATATCAGGATATCGGCCATGTAAACAAGCACCCCTTTATACAGGTGCTCTCAGAGCACGTCATTTATTAATTGCATGAACACTGCAGGTGCCTCTTGAATGCCAAAGGGTAGAACCCTGAACTGGTAACACCCTAAGGGGCAATTGAAAGCAGTTTTCCACTCATCTCCCTCTTTGATTCTAATCCTGTAATACGCCTCCCTCAAGTCTAGTTTTGAAAAGATTTTTCCTTTTGATAGATGTGCTAGCATGTCTTTCATAAGAGGGAGGGGGTATAGGTTACTCTCGCTCACTGCGTTCAGACATCTATAGTCCACACAGAGACAAATAGTTCCATCTTTTCTTGAAATAATACGAGGGCTGTGGTCTTGGGCTTTGCCGTCTGGATGAAACCCCTTTCCAGGTTTATGTCTATGAACTTTTGCATCTCCTCTAGCTCCTGTGGGCTCATGGAATAGTTTTGGCTTCGGTAATTTCACCCCTGGGAGGATCTCAATGGAACAGTCCATGGGTTGGTGGGGGCGCAGTTCAACAGATTTCTCCTCACTCAATACTTCAGATAGGTCCCAGTATTCCTCTGGTATGTCTTGTAATTCTCTTTCCCCCACTGCCGCTGTGCTCTCGGAGGGGCTTCCCCCATTTCGTGGGTGAGTTGGGCTTCTTACTGCCTCTCCATCTGAGAATCTGAGTTTTTCCATCCTCCAGTCCACCCATGGGTTCCACTTGGTTAGCCATGCCATGCCCAGGATAAGGGGGCATTCCATGCCAGGGGTCACTACAAACGTTATAGTCTCTACACGATCCCCTATGGTGAGTTGGACGGGTAATGTGGCGAGAGTGGCTGATGTCCTCCCTGCAATGGACCCATCTAATTGACCAAATGAGATCAGTTTCTTCAGCCTCCTCACCAGAATTCCTAAATTCCCCACTAAAGTTGGGCTTATGAGGCAATGGGTGCAGCCAGAGTCTATTAGTGCTCTGAGAACAACCATCTTGGGCATTCCGGGGCTAAACAGTTCTACAGTCCTGGTGAGGGGCGCTATGGGTCAACTTACCAGGGGTTCATCTTCCGAGTTGTCGTCTGACGAGTTGGGTGACTCTCCCGGTGGTGTCGGAGTTCCCTTCCCCTGTTTTGATGGAGTTGGGAACTCGACGACCTCCACACTTTTCATGGCCATCTCCTTTGGTTTCATCAGGGTCTTCCCAGGCTTCTTGGCTGGGACTCAGCACAGGGGTCCATGAGTGGCACTCGGCAGCACGGTGCCCTTCCTTTCCGCATTTGAACATCCTGTTGCCCTCGGGGAGGATGGTGCTTGCTTCGTTGATTCTCGGGGTGGCTTCCCTGGCAATTTTCCCCCAAGATCTCCCTCTGCGTCATTGTCTTCTGGCTTGATCGATCTCTGCTTCCTAGGCTAGGATGTACCAGTCTTGGAGCTGGTCTGGGTCTCCTCGAGGGATGCAGGCATCATACAGGTCATAGTTTAGGCCATCTTTGAAATGCCTGATCAAGATATCTTCCGGCCAGTTCAGTTTGCTGGCCAGGGCTCAGAATTCTTGGTTAAATTCTGCTACGGGTCATCCCCTTGCCTGACAGTTTTGATGCATTCCTGTACTTTTCGATCAGCCAAGGGGTCTTCAAATCTGCATCTGAGGGCTGCCATGAATTGATTGAAATTCTGCAGTTCTGGGGCATCAGCATCGTGGAGATCCACCACCCAGTCTGCTGCGGTGCCATCCAGGGCTGCTTGCACAATCCGTATTCGACTGATCACTGGGTATGTCACGGCCATATTCCTCCATATAGTTCAACACTTGGGTCATGAAAAGCCCCAGTTGGTGCAGCTCCCCACAGTACTTCACTCCTAGTGGCAGGAACTTTTGGATGGACCGATGTCCCTTCTTCCGCCTGTGTCGGTGGCCATCTCTGTCAGCTGGTGCAGCTCGTCGGGGGGTGGAAGTGGCTGTAGTGATGGCTGCTGCTTCTTTGGTCCTGGTGGAAGGGCATGGCACTGCTGGTTTGCCCCCCTTCATCTGTTCCTTTGGCTGAACCTGGGTTGGCAGTTCCCCGGCATGGGTCGGCTTTCCCCTCCTTCATGGAATCAAAGGTGACTCTCAACATGTCTATAGCTTGCTCCAGGAACCAGCTGGAATGGGGTGGTTAGTCGTCCTTGTCTTCACTAAGGCAAAGCGACCTCTCCATCTCGACTTTCCAGCCTAGTTGGTGACTGCCACATCTGAGCGTCACTTTCCTGGACCTCTTCTCCCAGTTCTCCTTCTTCCTGACACCCTTCAACCACCTGGGCTTGTGGCAGCATTCCATGACCACTACCTCATCTGACAACCTCGAGGATTGAGAACTGTATCAGCTGGGCTCTGCTTGGTGGAAGAGCTCTCCTCCCATGGCAGGTTCTTCCCTTTTCATTCCGATATGGGACATTGTTTGCTTAGCCCCCCCCGGCAAGAGTCTTCCTTCCGGGTTGACTATTACTGCAGATCCTGCCTAATGTCAGGGCCCACTTCAAACCCTCATTCCAAGAACACAGGACTCTTGGAACAGTTTCTTTCCAAAAGAAACTTTTATTAGGAGAAGCTGATAGCAGGCATAATAAGCAGGATCTGAAGGTTTCCCGCTCAGATCAATAGGTTAAAAGAGTCCCAAGCATAACCCCACCCCAATAGTTCATCCAGTCAGTTTGAATGAGCCAATCCCCAGGTGTTAAATCTGCTGTGGGAAAGGAGCTGGTAATGGGGTCCTTTCCCATGCTTGTGAAGATGTTGTTGGGTCTTCACACTTTCCCTTTCACAGCGAGAGATAAGCCAGATGGCTGGAGGCACATTCCTTTCTCACCTCAAGGTAACATCAAAGGAGAGACAGTTCAAAGAGTAACTATGTAGGAACAGTGGAAAGGATACATTGTAGCAAAGCAGAATAACATACCACAGAGCCTTCCCCCCTCCCTCTCAGGAGAATGGCAGAACCCTCAGAAAGAAATGAATTAGGAAAGAAATGAGATAGATTCCCCCCTAGGAAAAGAATGGGTTCTGACAGACAGCTTGGCGTAGAGTCGAGTGGCCCACAATTTATTCAGCACTGCCCTGACTAGTTTTATATGCTCTTCCCTCATCTTGGTGAAAATTAAGATGTCGTTCAGGTACACAAGGGCCCCCTTGTAGAGGTGTTCATGGAGGACTTCATTAATCAGTTGCATGAAGATGGCTGGCGCTCCCTGTAGTCCAAATGGAAGTACTCTAAATTGGAAGCAGCCCATGGGGCAGTTAAATGCCATCTTCCATTCATCCCCTTGTTTAATCCTAACCCAGTAATACACCTCCCTTAGGTCTAACTTTGAAAAGATTTTCCCCTTTGCTAGGTAGGCCAGCATATCCTTCATTAGTGGCAGGGGGTAAATATTGTTTTCGCTCACTGCATTTAAGGACCTTTAATCCATGCAGAGGCGGAGAGACCCATCTTTCTTTTCCCAGAATAAAACCGGTGCCACCGTTTTCAGTCTTGCTGTCTGTATAAAACCTTGTGCTAATTTTTTTTCTATGAATTTCTGCAGTTCTTCCAGTTCCTTGGGTGTCATCAAATACATTTTTGGCTTAGGTAATTTGGTCCCCAGTAGGATTTTGATGGAGCAGTTTGTGGGCCGATGGGAGGGGTAGTTCATTGGATCACTCTTTGCTGAATACCTCAGCTAGATCCGGTATTCCTTGGGTACTGCTTTCAACCCCCGATCCTTCACCGCTGCTACTACCTCCGGGGTCCCTGTTCTCTATTGCTTTCTGGCTCCTCCCCAGATGGTGGGCTTTTGCTTTGGGAACCTCAATTCTCTGGTCCTCCAGTCCACCATTGGGTTCCACTTCCTCAACCACGTCATCGCAATATTAGGGGCATTCCATGCCTGGGTTCACTATAAAAGTCAAAGTCTCTGTGTGATCTCCCATCGTGAGTTGGATTGGCTGGATAGCAAGGATGTGGTGGACCCATCTAACTGGCCAAATGAAATTGGCTTCTTCAGCTTCCTCACTGGGATTCCTAAGTTCCCCACCAGGGTTGGGCTTATGAGGCACTAGGTGCAACCCGAGTCCACTAGGAGCTTTAGGGTTACCTTCCTCAGCATCCCTGGACTCAACAGTTCTATGGTTCTGATGAGGGGCATGAAGAGTCCACTTACCAGGGGTTCATCTTCTGAGTCACTGTCAGAGGATTCGGGTGGTTTTCCAGCTGGAGCCAGAATTCCTTTCCCTGGGATTCTGGGGGGTTGGACCTCGATGACCTCAGTGCTCTTCATGGCAGTCTCTTTGGGTTGCTGTGGAGTCTTCCCAGGCTTCTATCCACTGGCTCGGTCGGGTTTTCTCACGGGAGTCTTCAAGTGGCATTCTGCAGCTCAGTGCCCTTCTTTGCCACACTTGAAGCAAGCCGTTGAGCGTGGTGTTGCGGAGGGTGGCCTCGCTGCCACTCATTTTCCCCCAAGGGGGAGCGTTGCCAGGTTCGCCCCAGATGTTGCTGCCTTCTGGCTTGGTCAATCTCGGCTTCTTCAGCTGCACCAGTCATGGAGTCGGTCTGGATCTCCTCTCGGGATACAGGCATGGTACAGGTTGTCGTTCAGCCCATCTTTGAAATGGCCCACTAGGACATCCTCTGGCAAGTTGAGTCAACTTGCCAGGTCTCTAAATTCCTCCATATACTCGGTTACTGGGCGATGACCTTGCCTCACTGTTTTGATGCATTCCCTAGCCTTTCAGTCGGCTAAAGGATCCTCGAACCTCCTCCTAAGGGCAGCCATGAAGTGGTTGAAGTTCTGCAACTTGGAGGCGTCGGCGTTGTACAGGATCACCATCCACAAAGTGGCTGCTCTCTCCAGGGCCATGGTTACGATCCTCACCCATCCATTGTCGCTTGGGATATCTCAGCCATCCTCCTCCATGTAGCTCAGGACGTGGGCTAGGAAAAACCCCAGTTGTTGAGGGGTCCCGTTGTACTTCACTCCCAAGGGTGGGAAATTTTGGCCAGATTGGTGGCTTCTCCTCTGCCTGGCCTGGTGCCCATCTCTCCCAGCTTGTGAGGGATTGCTTGTGCTGGGGTGGCAGCCACTGACATAGCTTCCGCAACCTCTGATGTGCTGGTAGAGGGGCCTGGATTTGCCAACTCAGTCTCCCAGCACACCTCTTCTGCCATCCCTGTAGCTATCGAGCCTCAGCATGGGTCTTCCTCCTCCTATTTTAGGGACCAGAAAGCTTCCACCATCAGGTTGATGGCTTGCTTGAGGAAGCAGTTGGATCGGGTTGGTCTCTTGTCATCCTCCTCACTGAGATTGAGTGACCTCTCCATCTCTCGCTTCCACCCCGGCTGGTGACTGCCATGTTTAAGGGTTACTTTCCTGGATTTTGCCTCCCAGTCCATCGACCATCTCAGTTTCTCCTGACTTTCTCTGGTCACAGCCTCATTGGATGAACCAGATGAGTCTGAGCTGCTCTTGCTCAGGCCAGTCTGGGGAGAAGCTTCCCCACCAAAGTTGCCTTCTCCTTTCTCACTGCCCTGGTTCAACATCTTTTGTACAGTCCCTGCAGTAGGGGTTCTCCCTCCAGGTTGACCACTTTGCAGATCCTGCCTAATGTAAGGACCTGCCTCAATCAGTCTTCCCAAGAAAGCAGAACTCTTGAAACAGCATCATTTCAAAAGGAACTTTTATTGGGAAATGTTGACAGCAGGAATAGAAGGCAAGACCTGAGGGTTTCCCATGCGAATCAAGTAATTAAAAGTGTCCATAGTAACCCCATTCCAACTGTCCATCCAGATGGTTCAAACAGGCCAATCCACAGGTGTGAAAGCAACATGGGAATAGAATGATAAGGTGCTGCTTCCAAGGCTGTTAGGTGTCTGAGCCATTTCTTCCATGGCTGGAGATAAGGCAGATGGCCAGAAGCACATTCCATTCTCACCCCGTTAGAGAAACATCAAAGAGGATAGAGCAAAAAATAAAGCAAAGGAAATACACATCAGCACCCGTAGCTTCCCCCTCCCTTCCCGGAGTATAGCTTATCCTCTAGTTCCCTCCTGTACCTTTTGGATGACAAAGTTCTCAGCTAAGTTCATTAAGAATCTGTTAGATTTCCCACTTGCTTCAGAGTTTGTCTCACAGTTGATATCAGGGTAGTTAAAGTCTCCCATTACTACTGTGGTATGTTTCCTACATACATTTGTTAATTGATTATCAAAGAGTTCATCTATTTCTTCTGCTTGGTTAGGTGGCCTGTAGTATACATCTACAGCAATGTCATTTCCCCCCCCCCTCCTTTATATTGACCCATATAGATTCTAGGAGGTTTTCATCCTTGGTTTTGTGTATTTCTGTAAAGATATAGTGATCTTTTATGCAATTCCATCTCCTCTGTTGTTACATCGGTTTCTTTTGAATAGTTTGTATCCTTCCATCACTACATTCCAGTCATGAGTTTCATCCCACTAAGTTTCAGTAATGACAACTATATCATATATGCCTTCATGTACTAATATTTCAAGTTCACCCTGTTTGTTCCCTAAACTTTGAGCGCTAGTATATAGGCATTTGAATCCTTTTTGGGTCTTGGGTATGTTTCTTATATCTCCTATGTTGTAACTGGATGTCAGGCCCCAAAGAAATATATCCTCAGTTATTTTAGCTTTGTAGCTTTCTTTGTTGTTTGCCATTCTGTTGGGAGAGGGGAGCCTTTAGGGATGCTTTGCATTGTCTGCTTTGTTGCCTTGTTGCCCTTCCCCCAGGGGATGGAATGTCTCACCCTTATCTGAGAGATGGTTTGCACTTGGAGCCAGAAGAAATCGAAAGTGAGAGAGACCTTGAAAAGCCCACCAAAAAGACCGGTTACCAAAACACAATGCCACCTGTGGATTGGCTGGGATTCAAATGAACACTGGGACACTGGGGGGAGGAGTATTGAATCCTACTTTTAATATATTGCTTCGCGGATTTTTCTGTCAGATCTCACCTTGATTCCCTGCTGTCACTAGCCCCTAATAAAAGTTTCCTTTTGAGACAATGCTTGTTTCAGGAGTCATGCTTTCTTGGGTGACTTTGTTGAGGTAGGCCCTTACATAAGGTGAGATCTGCATAGTTCCCAGCCCAGAGAGACAGATGCTCTATTGAGGTGGGCCACAACTAACATGCCCCTTCTTACCAGTGATATGAAAGAGGGTGCACTGGAGAGCTGGAGTGAAGATATTCCCCGGGGAAGGAACTTCCAGGGACCTGGGAGTGGCAGAACACATGGCAGAAGGCGATCGAGCCAGGTGGTCCCTCGGAGTTGGAATGAAAGAGCCGGGGAGAAGGAAGCCTATGCTGTATGATGGGCCCTTCTAACCTGGAGACATTTCCTAGAGGGGAACAAAATACCGTTCCAAGTATGGACTGATCTTAAGAACCTGGAAGCAATGAAAACTCCTAGGAAATTATCCCCTAAACAAGCACAGTGGTCCCAACATTTCCACCGATTTAACTTTACAATCTATTAACTTCCTGGGGAGAGGAACTTCTTAGTAGATGCTTTATCTAGAATGCCACAGTATAACAGTGATATTGAGCCATTTATGCCTCTTAAGAAATTTGCAGCGCCTGTCACTACTTGAGCACAGAGCAGAATCACCAAGCCAATAGATCGAACAGCGTGCCAGGATTTCAAAAAAGGACTAGAGACTGATGAGTGGTTTCAGAATCATAAGAACTTATGCTTAATCAAAGATGACCTGGCCTGGGTTGGAGAGAAACTATACATGCCAGCAGGCTTAAGACTGAGAATAATGCAAGCTGGGCATGATTCTAAGACTGCAAGACATTTTGGATTTGTTAAAACTCTACATCTACTAAAAAGGCAATTTTGGTGGCCTTCTTTGAAAAAGGACATAGAGAACTATGTGACGAGCTGCCCTACATGTGCTGCAACTAAGCGATGGCAAGGGAAGACGCCAGGACTTTTACAGTGAGTGGCGAGCCCTTCAGCATCCTGGAGAGAGATCTCTATGGATTTTATTGTAGAGCTCCCTGAAAGCTCTGGAAATACAGTTATTTGGATGGTTACAGACCTGTTCTCTAGACAAGCCCATTTCATCCCTTGCCCAAAAATTCCAACAGCCAAAATGCTAGCTAAACTGTTTGTGCAACATATTTATTGCTTCCATGGGGCCCCACAATGCATCATATCAGACAGGGGGATCCAATTCACTTCTAAGTTCTGGAGAGCTTTTCTAGATCTTTTGGGTTCTGGTCAAGGACTCTCATCTAGTCATCATCCTCAAATGAATGGGGAGACAGAATGACTGAACTCAGTTCTAGAATAATACCTTAGATGTTTTATCAACTATCAGCAAGATAATTGGACTGATCTGTTGCCTTTTGCAGAAGTGGCATATAAGAATGGTGTGCATTCGAGCACTGGTTATACCCCTTTCTAGGTTGCCAATGCCAGAGTTACCCTCCAAAAAACCTGAAATCCCCTCTTTGCAAGAATGGATCAAACAATTACAAAACACCTGGCCAGTAGTATGTAAAGCACTAGATGAAGCCAGAAATGCCTACAAAATACTTACTATCCTTGCAGCCCTCTAAGAAGTTGGGGCCTAAATTTGTAGGACCTTTTCCTACAAATTATTATTAATCCAGTGATGGTGGAACTGGAGCTCCCTAAGAGCCTCAGACAAATCCATCCTGTTTTTCATTGTAGTTTATCAAACCTGAGATTACGCCTACCTTAGGCCTCTGGCCCCTCCCATGTCTGTGCCATGTGGGTGGAAGGAGAACAACATTTCAAAATACGTGAAATTCTCAACTCTCGAAAGCACCATGATTCCACCCAATACTTAATAGCTTGGAAAAACTTTCTCTTTGTGCAAAACAAATGGGTGTATAAAAAGCATGTTAAAGCTCCTAAACTATTTAAACGATTTCATGTGAAGTATCCTGACAAGCCTGACTGATGTGTCTGTTTTATTTGTTTTTCTCCCTTTCCCTTTTTGTTTTACATGTGGATTTCCCATTTTTCTAGGGGGTCCAAAGACCCCAAAGAAATGTATCCTCAGTTATTTTAGCTTCGTAGCTTTCTTTGTTGCCTGCCATTCTGTTGGGAGGGGGGAGCCTTTGGGGATGCTTTGCACTGTCTGCTTTGTTGCCTTGTTGCCCTCCCCCCCCCTAATAAAAGTTTCCTTTTGAGACAATTCTTGTTTCAAGAGTTCTGCTTTCTTGGGTGGTTTAGCTGAGGTAGGCCCTTACACAGGGATTTCCATCCTTTCCATCACTCTGTACTTCATTAAGTTTTTCTCTTTTTTTATTTCTTCTTTCTCTTTACTCCCTCCCGCCTTATGTGATTGGTTGTTTAGTGGATTTTGCTTGGAATTAGGTTCTAAAGGTCATAAATATCCCCCCCCCCTCTCCTTCAGTTTTAAGATGAGCCAATTGTTTTCTGAATATATTCTTTCATTTCTTGTGAGCTGCAGTCCATCCCTTGCCAGTAGCCCTTCATGTAGGTAATGCAGACCATGGTCTAGAAAGCCATAGTTCAGTTGACCACACCAGTTTTAAGCCAGGGTTTGTTTCTAAAATTCTTTGCTCCCTCATTAATTGTTGGCCTTTTGTTGGAAGTATAGATGAAAACACAATTTGTGCTCCTAATTCTTTAGCTTTCTTCCCTAGCTGTTCATAATCTTGTCATTGTTTTCAGATTCATTGTTGTGTCATTGGTCCCCAAATGTAGGAGAAGAAAGAGGTAGCAATCTGTGGGGTTGGCTATTTTAGTAAGGTACTCAGTTACATCTTTGATTTTTGCTCCAGGAAGACAATATATATCCCTAGATTTATTGCCTGGACTGCAGACTATAGTTTCTATTCCCCTAAGAATTGAATCTCCTATCACCAATATTCACCTTTTTTCCCAAGAAAGTCTGGGATACTTTTCTTCCTATCGCAGGAATGCTGGATTGTGCCTCTTTTTTAGAAACTATTTATGAATACTCTTTTGTGGGTGTCTGCATATTTTCTTCCAGGGGGAGGCTATGAAAACAATTGTTCAATTTCAGAGGGGCTTCATTGGAGTGGGCTAGGGTAGATAGTAGGTGCTTTGCTCTTGGTTGTTGTTTTCTTCTAAGAGTGACATGTTTCCATCGGTCTTGCTCTTTAGGTACATATGTAGGGCTGTTTTTTTTTTTTTACCAAAGCTGTTCCCTGTTGTGTTAAATTTGAGTATATCAGTTTTCTTCTTTATGTTCATATATGGGGTCATTTTTTAGAAGCTATTTGCTCTTTATTGTGTTTTATTTTAATATAGTGTTCTTGTTTAGGTTGGGATTTCTCACTTTGTTCATTGAGTTTCAGAGTGGTTAGAATTGCCTCTAAATTCCTTACTTTTTCTTCTAATAATTCAAATAGTTTAATTTGATATATACATAGTTTGGTTCTTCTGTGGGCATAAGCTGAATCATATGACACACTTTGCAAGTCACTACAGTGTAAATCTCTATTTCCATGACTTTTTTGTTTATTTGTAAAAAATTAAAAAATTCTAAAAATTCCCTGTTGTGAAGTGTCAGTTTACAATAGTTTACAAGTAGAGTTCTTGGCCTTTTGGTCTCTATCTTGAAAAATTCATCACTAGCTTCCCTTTTTTGAAGTGTCTGTCTCTTTTTTCTCTTAGCTCATTAATAATTTAAAAATTTGTAAACAATTAAAGTAAGTAAACTATTTTAAAAAATTAATTGAAAAAAGAAATTGAAAATTTAAAAAAAATGAAAAAAGATTTTTTAAAAAAATTGAAAAAGAAATTTAAAATAAAAAAAGATTTAAAAATTGAAAAAAGAATTTAAAATTAAAAATAATATTTAAGACTTGAAAAAAGATTAAAATTTGAAAAAGAATTGAAAAATTGAAAAAAGAAATTGAAAATTTAAAAAAAACCTTTTTTTAAAGAAAAGAATTCATAGATTTTAAAAATTTAAGAATATACAAAAGTTGTTAGCCCTTTATGAAGTAATATGCACTTCTTTTTTCCTAGAAATCTCAGGCTGTTTTCTAGGAGATACTTTGCTCTTAATCCTCTACTTCCTGCCTTGAAAGTTTATCCCTTTCCTCCTTGTCCACAAGTGTTTTGTACTTACCATTTTCCTCCCTGCTTTCTTGCCTTTCAGTTGATTGGCCACTGCCGGGGCTTTTAGGTACAATGTGCTGATATGAGCACTCTGCTCTACTTAGCGGGTCAGCCGCACTACTCTCAGCTGCTGCTGGTCTGCCACATTGCTCTCAGCCATTGCTATGGATGCTGCTGCTCAGCTGGTCCGCTGTGCTGGTCTCAGCCACTGTTTGGTCCACTGTGCTGCTCTTAATCACTGCTCTGGGTGTTTCATCCTCTGCCATTTAGCTCTGCAATGTTGCTGCTCAAGGTCTGCTGTGTTGATCACAGCTGCTGTTCTGCTGCCACCTAGCTCTGTTTCAATGCTGCTCAGTGGCTTCTGTTTGCACCACACTGCCTCCACTCAGCTGTCGGGCTGGGTCACTGAACTGCCTCTCCATCTCTCAGTTTGGCTGTCTCTCCTTCTCTCAGATGGCCACCGGACCACCTCTCAGTTGGGATACTGGGCCGCCTCTCAGCTGGGCTGCTGAGCTGCTTTGCAGCTGGGCCACCTCGCAGCTGGGCTGCATATCACCTCATTAAAAGGATTTTTTTTTTTCAAAATTTTAAAAATTCTAGAAGTTTATTTTCAAAGTTCCCAAATTTTAGAAGACTTTAAAAAAAAATAAAAATAAAAAAATAAAGTGAAGTTTCTATTCTTAAATGTTAGCCTTCCAGAATAATAGAGGACTAGTGCTGAGGGGACTTATACCATTCTGGACAAATATCTCCAGTGATTGGCACTCACATCTTCTGAAGTCAAGCTGTTCCACTGGTCAAATGTCTACACCTTTGTTCTAGAACTTCAAATTCTCTTTTAATTCCCTCCCACTGCTAATCTTGATGATATAGTTTGTAATTCACACATGTATTGAAAATGACAGATGAATAAAATTTGGAAAGTAAAACAAAATCTCAGCTTAAAAAAATAGTATCTCAGCTGAGAGTAAAAATTGAATGAAAAAATTAAATTATTTTTTTTTTAAAAGATAATACAAAGTAGTCCACTAAAATAATACACAAAGCATTTAAAAGGATTTAAAAATTAAAAAATATTGTAAAAAAAATGTCAATCTCTGACTATTTGTAATGCACAAAAGAAGGTAGAAGGATAATTGCAGTTCAGGGTAATAAAAGCTCTTACTTATCTAGGCAATAAAATTTACAATCCAGCAGTAAAACTTTATAATAATTGCAAACAACTGTTTAAAATGATCGCTCAGTTTTCTCAGGATCATTCAATATATATATATAAATTGTATTCAATTCATACAAGATTTTTTAGTTAGTAAAGACTGGAGTCCTTATAAATCCTTATAAATATGCAGAGAGAAAAAGACAAAGAAAAAAACAACCTTGCAAACAGATCTGCACTTAATTCATGGGGGGGGGGGGGAGAACACTCATGCAAACAGATCTGCATCTAATTCATTTTGCAATTATGTCTGTGTAAGTATTCTCTGTTAATCATAAAAAGAACTGTACAGTCAATATTAAAAAAAACAGTTCAGTCTACATAAAGAAAATTTTCTTAGTGCTGAAAAACTTTCTCAAAGCTGGTATCTTCTCAATGTCAGAACAAAGGAACAAAGAAAATTGTAGTCTGATCATGCTACACAGCAGAACTCACCAGAATAAACTTTGCATCCAAATAAATGTTTGATTTCCAAGATTTATTTTCTCTCCAAATCCAGTCTTTTCCTCCAATCACTGTCTGCTCTCTCTCAAAGAACTTTCACTGATTAGGGTTCCAGTAGAAATCCTACTCAGACACATTTATGCAAATGTTCACAATGTTGATAACAAATATTTGTGGTTTATGGTAGTTCAAAATAATGTCCAACATATATATTTTGAGAAAGAAAGAGCTTTAACTATCACATCAGTTATATCTAATGTTGGCAAGTTCAGGAAGATTTTTCATGAAGCCAGAGATTTGTGATAATAGTATTCAAAGGGAAATGAAAGATAGGCAGTTAACTCCATACTAACTGAATCATAGTACCTAGACACTTTACTAAAATAGAGCAAACAGGAGAACATGCCATTCTTTAGCTATCATAGAAGCAAATATTGCCCATTCATTTACAATAAAGAGATGTTCCTACCATTTTCTTGAGCACAGGTTCTCCTCAGGGCTGCGTCTTAAGTCCGCTGCTGTTCACCCTGTTGACCCATGACTGCTGTGCTAGGTTTGCCACCAACCATATTGTGAAGTTCGCAGATGATACAACAGTAGTGGGCCTTATTCAGGATGACAAGGTGGAAGCTTACTGCAAGGAGGTTGAGGGGTTGGTGAACTGGTGTAAGGAAAACAGCCTAGTTTTAAATACAAGAAAAACCAAAGAGATCATTGTTGATTTCAGAAAAGGCAGGCACAGCCACACTTCTCTGTGCATTAATGATTCACCTTGGAGATGGTTACCAGCATCAAATTCCTGGGTGTGCAGCTAACGAGTAGGCTGACTTGGTTGCTAAACAGTGAGAAACTGGTGAAGCGGGCACAGCAGCGCCTGCATTTTCTGTGCCGCATGAGAAAAGCACATCTTCCTTCCCCTGTCCTGACCACTTTCTACAGGGGGACAATCGAGAGCATCCTGTCATACAGCATCACAGTCTGGTTTGGAGGCATCACTGCTTCAGACAGGAAGGCAGTGCAGAGAGTGGTGAGGATGGCCGAAAAGATCATTGGCAGTTCCCTCCCTACCATCCAGGACATAGCACAGAAGCGTTGCTTGAGCAGGGCCCGCAAGATTTTCTGGGACACTACACATCCTCTTCACGACCTGTTTTCCTTGTTACCTTCTGGGAGGAGGCTTCGTGGTATCCGTAGCAGAACATCCATCAGCCATAGTTTCATTCCATACAGCATTAACCTTGCGAACTCTCAAACTTCCTCCTTGCGTTATATATTCAAGATGGACAGTATTTAATATTTATTTGCTATGTATATGTAGGGATGTGGGTCTATATATATGTTGTACATAGTATGTTTAGGTGTGTGTAATGTATATATTTCACTTTGAGAGCGGGCAACTAAATTTCATTTTTTATGTGTGACATTGTGCCCACAATATAAAAATGACAATAAAGGTTATTTATTTATTATTTATTATTTCAGTATAAAGGGATGTTTCTGCCTTTCAGTATAAAGGGATGTTCCTGCCTTTCAGTACAAAGGGATGTTCCTGCCTTTTAATGTTATTAGCCAGTGAATGAACAATTACAATGATTGGCTCCATTGCTCCAATAATTATATCCTATTATTATTACTCATTTCATTTTTTTACTTTCCAAATGGCAATTTCTATTTCATTTTAACAATAATAACTCTGATATGTTACTGTAATAATAATTAGGGCCGAAAAAATAGTCTTACTAATTTCTTGATGTCATGCTGCCCCCAGTAATATAGAGGACAGCATGACATTATCCAATTTACAAAATATTATGTTCTCAACATTATATGCCACATTATATTTCTGCTATGAAATATTATTCTGTGCAACAAAGCACACATCCAACAAAAAGTAAGCAAGTGTGCCTAAGTTAGAGTTGCATCCTTTATTATCTTTTATTATCCATATTATCCTTTATCCACATGGTCGTCCATGTCTTTGTTATGATAAACTGGCACTAGAGCATAAAACATGTCTTACCTCATTATCAAATGAGAGAAAAGTTCCAGTCATAAATACAGTATATGCCAATTTGTCATTAATTATTATCAACAAGAGGCAGCACAAGCATAAACAAAATAAAATATTGGGGTATGGATTGCAATATATACTAGAAAAGCATTTCTTTGAAAGAAAGGCTATAAACTCTAGAGCATTTAAGGGTAAACACAGCCCCCTTTTCCATAGGCAATAAAGGAAACATCCCTATAAACAAATACATTATTATAGGAAATGAAATGTAATATCTTCTAATGTAGATAGGTGTTATCTGAATTGTTTTATATATTTTAACAAATCTGTAAGGACCCCCCTCAATTTACATCTTAAGAAGACAGAACTCTTGGAACAAGTTTTCCAACAGGAATCTTTATTAAGAAAAACTGACTGAAGGTGTGCTAGACAGGATCTGGGGAACCCCCCTGATCATTCAATGTTTTAAAGCGTTCCCAAGCAGTCCCACCCCACATTCCTTCCGGTCAATCCAAATTGGCAGATGGCTGGGTGTTAAATCCATCGGATCCCAAACGTTGCAATCTTCCCCCCTTTTTTCCTTGCTGCCGGTAATAGGAGGCTTCATAGGGAGTGAGATCAAAGGCTGATGGCCGCATTGTTATTGTTAGTACTCCAGAGAGGGAATCCACAGAGGATGTTTATTCGTAGATGATAGAAGGAATGCCAGCCATAAACCCCCGTGTTTACTCCCCCCCCCTTTGTAGTATGACAGAATCCCAAAGAGAGTAAGAATTGGATTTTCCCAGAGTAGATTAGTTAGAAATAAAATATAATTGGATTCTGACATCTGGCTCCCCTTAAAAATAAAAGAGGTCCACCTGTAGAGAAAACAAAACAGGTATAAAAGTTAGTCTGGCTTGTTAGGATACTCTGTATGAAACTTCTTTAAAAGCTTCGGGGCTTTGACATCATGTTTATGGACCCACTCGTTGTGAGAGGCGGGGAGGTGCTTCCATGCTACTAGGTATTGAGTTGACCCATGATATTTTCTAGAGTCCAGGATTTCCTTTATTTCGAAATGTTGTTCCCCTTCTATCATGATTGGTATTGGTGGGGGGGGAATTTTTGGCCGTAAGGGTGACTGTTGTTCTCTTTTCAGCAAACTGCAGTGGAAAATTGGGTGTATTTGCCTAAGATTCTTGGGTAATTCTAATTCTACTGTTACCTGGTTTATGATTCTTTTAATTGGAAAAGGCCCTATATATTTTGGTCCAAGTTTTTTACAGGGTTGTATGGATTTTAAATATTTTGTAGACAGATAGACCATTTCTCCTATAATGAATGGTGTGGGCTCCACCCTTTTCTTATCTGCTTGTGCTTTGTATGCTTGCCTAGCTTCCTCTAGAGCTTTTCTCACTATTGGCCAGGTGTTTTGTAATTGTTCCATCCATTCTTTCAGTGATGGGATTTCTGGTTCGTTTGGGGTTAGTTCTGGCATGGGGTTGAAACTTTGGCCGGTAGCTATTTGAAAAGGAGTGTAACCTGTGCTGGAGTGGGCTGCATTATTGTAGGCAACCTCTGCAAACGGCAACAGGTCCGTCCAATCTGACTGCTGGAAATTTAGAAAACATCTTAAATATTGCTCAAGTACTCCGTTACATTTTTCTGATTGACCATTTCCCTGAGGGTGATGGCTAGACGTCAGTCCCTGGGTGGTCCCTAAAAGAGATAGAAATTCCTTCCAAAACGCAGATGTAAATTGCACTCCCCTATCAGATATGATGCGTTGGGGTGCCCCATGCAATCTGTAAATATGTTGCACAAAAAGTTTTGCTAAAGCTTTTGCGGTGGGGATCTTTTGGCAAGAAATAAAGTGAACCTGTTTGGAAAATAGGTCCGTGACCGTCCAAATGACAGTATTCCCATTGCTTTCTGGTAATTCCACTATAAAATCCATGGCTATTTCCCTCCAGGGGGCTGAGGGATTTGCCACTGTTTGTAACAGTCCTGGTGATTTCCCTTGCAGCCTTTTTGCCATTGCACACTTTGGGCAGCTGGCCACGTAACTTTCTATGTCTTTTTTCATGGATGGCCACCAAAATTGCCGTTTAATTAAGTGTAATGTTTTTTCAAATCCAAAATGCCCTGCTGATTTTGTGTCGTGGCAAAGTTGCATGAATGTGATTCTTTGGGTGGTCGGTATATATAACTTCTCCCCCACCCAAGGCAGTCCGTCTTTCATTGTGCACACGTGTTTATTTTTCTGGAACCATTCATCTGTTTCCAAACTTTTCCGGAATTCAATTCCGGTCTGGCTATCCAGCTGTGGTTTTAATTTAACTTGG
>JALGBA010001717.1:0-67500 GCA_023970755.1 Azemiops feae
CCTTCCTTCCTTCCTTCCCCATCACTGGAGGCTTTTAAGTTGAGACTGGAAAGCCATTTGTCTGAGACGATATAGTTTTTCCTGCTTGAGCAGGGGGCTGGACTAGAAGACCTCCAAGGTCCCTTCCGACTCTCTGTCGTTCTGTCATTCTGACCTTCTTTGCCCCTTGAAAATTGTCTCTGGACGTGCTGCTCCCCAGTGAGACAAGGCATCGTTTTAAAATACCCGAGTTTGTCGTGATCGCTTTTCCCCCCCGCTTTCCTTCTATGGGTGCAAGGTAGACGAATCGCTGGATTCCCGGGGGACGCGGCTGATCTCGGGGAAGCCGAGCCCCCCAGTGCCGGAGAAGTTGAGGGGTTACGAAGATCTGCTCGGAGGAGACCCCGGCTCAGATTTCGTTGAGCCCAAAGGTAAGCTGACCCCCCCCCCTCTGCGCTTCGTTGAGGGTGGGGTGCCCAGTTGTCTGGCTTTGAAGGGCTTCTTTTCAAAGGGGAGGTACCTGGAAAAGAGCACAACAGAGACACCCCCCCACCACCTTTCGGGATCTCTCAATGTCGGGATGATGATGGCGCCTTGATCTCGGTTTGTTTGAGACGCGAGGGATTGGCAGGATCGTCGCTCGCTCGGGCTGGCCTGGTGGGAAGAGTCTAAAAGGAAGGAAACCAGTCGATCAGAATAGAGCTGGAAGGGACCCCAGAGGCCTTCTAGTCCAACCCCCTGCTCAAGCAGGAGATCCTACACCGTTTCAGACAGGTTTTGGCTGTCCAGCCTCTTCTGAAAAGTCTCCAGTGATGGAGCATTCACACCTTCTGACCGGAAGCTGGTTAATTGTTCTCACTGTCAGGAAGTCTCTCCTTCAGGAGGACCGTGGGAGGACCTTGTTGCTCTCTGAGCTGGGCGGTTTTCTTGCAGACGTTTCATGACCCAATTAGGGAACCTCATCAGAGCTAGAAGGGGGGAGGAGGAGGAGGAAGGAAGGAAGGAAGGAAGGAAGGAAGGAAGGAAGGAAGGAAGGAAGGAAGGAAGGAAGGAAAGGAAGGAAGGAAGGAAAGACAGACTGTGGGGTCCTTGGTGCTCTCTGAGCTGGGTGGGTTTCTTGCAGACGTTTCCTGACCCAGCTAGGTAACATCATCAATGCTAGAAGGGAGGAGGAGAAGGAGGAGGAAGGAAGGAAGGAAGGAAGGAAGGAAGGAAGGAAGGAAAGACTGTGGGATCCTCGGTGCTCTCTGAGTTTGCCTGTTTTCTTGCAGACGTTTCAGGACCCAACTAGGGAATCCATCAGTGCTAGACGGGAGAGGGGGAGAGGGGGGGGAACACAAAGGGAGGGGGGAGGAGCGAGGAGGAGGAGGACATGGGGTCATGGGCTCTCTGAGTTGCCTGTTTGTTCTTGCAGAAGTTTCAGGACCCAACTAGGGAATTCATCAGTGCTAGAAGGGGAGAGGGAGGGGGGGGGGAGGGGGGAGGAGGAGGAGGAAAAGAACTGTGGGGTCCTGAGTGCTCTCTGAGCTGGGTGGTTTCCTTGCAGACGTCTCATGACCCAACTAGGGAACACCATCAGGGCTAGAAGGGAGGGGGATTTGTGGAGAGGAGGGGGAAGAGGAAGATGAGGATGATGGGTCATCGTTGCTCTCTCGTTGGCAGTTTTCTTGCAGAGATTTTCACTTGACCCAACAGGGAAACATCATCAGGGCTAGAAGGGAGTGGAGTTTGCAGAGGAAGAGGAGGAGGAGGAGGAGGAGGTCCCTCCCTCGGTGTGCTCTGAGCTTGGGGTTTTCCCTGCAGACGTTTCATCACCCTACTAGGAAACCTCATCAGGGCCAGAACAGAACAGAATCGACTCAGGATTCCCCTCCTGGATGACAACGGAGAAATCCATTTTTTCTTTTCATCCAAGACTTTCTCGTTCTGTGTTTCGACCAGGGATACAACAGAACGTCCAGGCTTTGGAGAAGACCCTCCGCTACCCCCTGGTCTACCGCGACCCCAAGGCCAGGCTGGACCGCTACCAGAAGCCTTACGTGTCTGCCCGAAAGAAGGTCAGGGGTCCCACGGAGGGGCTTTTGGGGGGGGACGGGGGGACGTTGAGCGGGATGACCCCGATCCTGGATCCAGCCAACTCGCTTTGGCTTCCGTCAGGCTTCTCGGTGAAACGGTCGTAAATCATGCTGGTCGTTAAGCGGGACATCTCCATGGGTCATTAAGTAAATCCGCAGTCATGAAGTGAACCCATTGTCCTCAAGGGTCCTTGGTGGCCAGAAACTGGCAAAAACACATCCTAAATCATGATCCCGTGACAGTGGGACGTGGTCACACGCCCCGGTCAGTTGCTAAGCACCCAAAACGTGGCCCACGTAGATTTTGTGCAAATGACAAGTGTGTTGCAGGGTTCATATTTCATAGCACCCTAATGACTTTGGGCCAATCACCAGGAGACGGGGAGTTCTCGTCACACCTTAGCCTGAACGCCGGCTGGGTGACTTTGGGCCAAATCACCAGAGAGACGTGAGTTCTAGGCCCACCTTGACATGAAAGCGGGGCGGGTGACGTGGGGCCAATCACCAGGAGTCTGGGAGTTTTAGTTCGCACCTTAGACATGAAATCCGGTGGGGACTTTTGGGTTTTTTGGCCAAATCAACAGGAAGTCTGGGAGTTCTAGTTCCCACCTTAGCCATGAAAGCCGGCTGGGTGACTTTGGGCCAATCACCAGGAGTCTGGGAGTTCTAGTTCCACCTTAGCCATGAAAGCCGGCTGGGTGACTTTGGGCCAATCACCAGGAGTCTGGGAGTTCTAGTTCCACCTTAGCCATGAAAGCAGACTAGGTGACTTTGGGCCAATCACCAGGAGATGGGGAGTTCTAGTCCCGCCTTAGGCATGAAAACCAGTCCCTTCCAACTTTATTATTATTATTATCTCTGTGCATTCCAGTATTTTTATTTTATTTTTTTAAACAAGTTTTATTGAATTTTTTTGTTTTACAACCAAGTGCTTAAGACTCATCGTGGAGATAGGGCACTCCATGGAACAAAGTAAAAAATATAATCATACATGAACAATTAAAATTACTTCTTTAAAGTTCCCTCTCTATTTTATCAATCAAGAAAAAACAAACAAACAAAACAAAAACTCAATAATATTTCCACCCGTTTTCAGGCTTCACTAACTTCCAATCAACACATATTCCAATTTGGCCTTACATAAACATATAGTATACAATTCGGGTATCCATATAATATAAATTGTTTCTAACCTATACATATTATTCCAATTATTCAATTTATACTTCTCAGTTAAATTCTATCTCTTATTCTATTCTATTTCACGTACGTATTTTGTAAATGAACATGACTTGTAAGTATTTTAAAACCATTTTACATTTTAGCCTAAAATAATAAAACAATAATTATTTCTAAAATAGACATATAGGATAATTAATTGTTATCGCAGGTTGCTTCTCTCCTTGATGAGTTTCCATCCGTCGCTTCTTGTCCTGCCCTTCAGGTCCTTTGGAGAATAGGTTGATCCCCAATTCTTTGGGGCAGCCCCTGAGATACTGGAAGACTTGCTATCCTGTCACCCCTATTCCTTCTCTTCATTCAACCAGACCTCCCCAATTCCAGCAACCGTTCTTTATATTTTCTTACAGGTCTTGAGGGTCCCGGCGCCGAAGCCTCGGAAGAGCAGGATGGAACGGCTGGAAGAAATCCTGCTGGAACTGAGGAAGCCCACAAACATTGTCCACATCCCCCTAGGTAAGGGCTGAAGGGCTTGGACGCAGCTCCAGACCACCCGAGAAGGACCCCCAAGGCTGATGGGTCAATCCAAGGAGGCTTGGGGGAGACCTGGAAGAGGGGATTCGCTGCAGGTCTGTTTGAGGGAAAGGCAGCAGCTGTCCCAGGATGTGTTCACCAAGAGAATCAGAGGCCTGGAGGCTAAATCATAGGATGAACGGCTGCAGGAACCGGGTTTGTCTAGTCCAGGGGTCTTCAAACCTGGCCCTTTGATGACTTGTGGACTTCAGCTCCCAGAATTCCTGGGAGGGCCTCGCTGGCTGAGGAATTCTGGGAGTTGAAGTCCACAAGTCATCAAAGGGCCAAGTTGGAAGACCCCTGGTCTAGTCTAACAAAGAGAAGGACTAGGGGGGGGGGCAAGTTGGAAGACCCCTGGACTTCAACTCCCAGAATTCCTCAGCCAGGCACGCTGGCTGAGGAATTCTGGGAGTTGAAGTCCACAAGTCATCAAAGGGCCAAGTTTGAAGACCCCTGGACTTCAACTCCCAGAATTCCTCAGCCAGGAAAGCTGGCTGAGGAATTCTGGGAGTTGAAGTCCACAAGTCATCAAAGGGCCAGGTTTGAAGACACCTGGACTTCAACTCCCAGAATTCCTCAGCCAGGCACGCTGGCTGAGGAATTCTGGGAGTTGAAATCCACAAGTCATCAAAGGGCCAAGTTTGAAGACCCCTGGTCTAGTCTAACAAAGAGAAGGACTAGGGGGGACATGACAGCAGCCTTCCAATATTTGAGGGGCTGCCACAAAAAAGTGGGTGCGGTCCACCTATTCTCCAAAGCGCCTGAAGGCAGGACAAGAAACAACGGATGGAAACTGATCAAGGAGAGAAGCAACCTAGAACTAAGGAGAAACTTCCTGACAGTGAGGACAATCAACCAGTGGAACAGCTTGCCACCAGAAGTTATGGGTGCTCCATCACTGGAGGTTTTTAAGAAGAGATTGGACAGTCACTTGTCTGAGATGGTATAGGGTCTCCTGCTTGAGCAGGGGGGTGGACTAGAAGATCTCCAAGGGCCCTTCCAGCTTTATTTTGAATATAAATACCTTTTTTTCTGGCTGGTCATAACTTTGAACACTTGCTAAGCAAAAAATACCCATTGGGGAAAATTGATGGCTGCAGCATTTGCTTAACAACTGCCGCAAAAATATCAAAAAAATCAGATCCAGTCACGTGATGCCCCAAATTACAATCAAAATGACCGACAACTATAAATCCAGCTTCAAGTATGGTCATATGTTGAGGACTTACTACTAAGCAGGTTAGTTTATCGGCTTCTTTCGATAGCCACCTCACACGATAAAGAGGCGTTCGGATGGGTGGGTCGTTTTGCAAAATCTAACTGGGTTAGAAGGTGGCTGATGGTGGTTCGCTTCCATTTCCCTCAGTGTGCGTCTTGCGGAGGAGGAAGGAGAATTGGCGGGAATACCGGGAAGCGTTAGGACTCCTGAAGGAGTTTCAGAAAGATTACAAATCCGAGGTAGCCATTCGCAACAAGATCGGCGAATCCAGGATGGCTGGTAAGGATCAGGTTCGCGAAGCTGATGTGAACTCCATCCTGAAGCTCCAAAGTCTTCCTGAGGTCAAGGCGAGGAGAAAGCTGGACGAGACCTCTGTCCAGGTCCTTCAAGAGAAGGACGACTCCCTTCCATCCAACCAATAAGAGAGATCCCACCCATGTTGGCGTGCCTTAACCTACCTGCTGTAGAAGACCTTCAAGTAGGACCTGGTCTCCTGGAGAACTTTTGCTGAAAGGACCTGCAGCCGATGACACTTGGTCCTACCGCCTGTGGAGAAGACACCACCCTTGTTTACAGGATCACTTAGACTTGAAGGCTTCACAGAGGTCCTCCAGTAGGAAGGCCCTCACGAAACCTTGAGGTGCATCTTGAAACTTTTGAGGTGCATCTTGAAACTTTGAGGTGCATCTTGAAACTTCGAGGTGCATCTTGAAACCTTGAAGTGCCTCTTGAAACCTTGTGCATCGTGAAACCTTGAAGTCCATCTTGAAACTTTTGAGGTGCATCTTGAAACTTTTGAGGGGCATCTTGAAACTTCGAGGTACATCTCGAAACCTTGAGGTGCATCTTGAAACCTTGACGTCCATCTTGAAACTTTTGAGGTGCATCTTGAAACTTCGAGGGGCATCTTGAAAGCTTGAGGTCCATCTTGAAACTTTTGAGGTGCATCTTGAAACTTTTGAGGGGCATCTTGAAACTTCGAAGGGCATCTGGAAACTTCGAGGTGCATCCTGAAACCTTGAAGTGCATCGTGAAACCTTGAGGTCTATCTTGAAACTTTTGAGGTGCATCTTGAAACTTCGAGGTGCATCTTGAAACCTTGAAGTGCATCGTGAAACCTTGAGGTGCATCTTGAAACTTTTGAGGTCCATCTTGAAACCGTGAGGTCCATCTCGAAACCGTGAGGTCCATGTTGAAGGGAACGTTCAAAATGGCAGACTGGCCTACTGGGAAGAGTCAAATAAACTGCTGCATGAATGATGGGCTTCTGGTTTGTTAGACTGACTCTCTTTGACCAGCCTTGAGAAGAAACCATTGGTGAAGACCATGTTAACAATTAATCAGTGGCCCTCAAGGCCTTCCAGAAGGTCCCCTGAGGAAGGTGTCACTAGTAGACCGAGACCACATTTCAGTGTCCTACTGTAAAACCAGCAATAATTCCCACACACACATTTTTGCTGTTTTTCCTTACTTCACAGTTCCTCTCCCTGTGGAGGAACGTCGGAAGCTTCCACCGAACAAAGATTCCCTTAGAAAAATTTCTTTTTTATCTCAACGGCTGTTAATTTCATTTTCCTGGCGATTCTTTTAGGCGTCTTCCTTAAGTTCTTAACGCGATAAAATTAATCTCATGAAGCATTTCGTCCATAAAAATACTCTGGCTTTGCTCTCACCAGCCGCATTGAGCTGTTCAGGGAGTGTATGCCACAAGGAGTTTTAGATCAGAGTTAATTCACAATGTGTCAATCCGCAAGGGTTACCCCAGCATGTGAACTTAACTGTGATCTATTTGTGGTTTTGATCTGGTGGGATAACCATGGTTTCTTTCTGTAGAGCCGATTTGAGTTCCTTGTAAGGATGAAAGTTGAGACTTCTCCCTCAGTATTTCTTGGCTAACCCAAATTTTATTCGTATTTTAAAAGAAACGGATTTTCGAACTTCAGGATGGGTTAGAGATCCTATGTGCTAAGAAGACCTAGAGATATTTGGGCAGGGAAAGGATAACAAGAAGGAGAGTTTTAACCAATAGAGGAGAATCGTTGTAGCTCCGGGTTGAACTGTGGGGTCCTTGGTGGCCTCTGAGCTGGGTGGTTTTCTTGCAGACGTTTCATGACCCAACTAGGTAACAGCATCAGTGTAGCTTGGTCCTTCTGGCCCTAGGATTCTGATAAATAGATGATATACATAGATATAGATAGATGATAGACAGACATGATAATGATAAAATGATTAGATGATAGGTATAAATTTATGATAGATGGATGAAAGGGATAATTAGATTATAAATGATACATAACATAGATGATAGATTAGATGGTAGATAGATGATAGCTAGCTAGATATTAGGTGTGATAGATGATAAATGAGATAGATTAGATGGTAGTTAAGATTATAGAGAAACATAATAGATGATATAGATGATAAATGATTAGATAATAGATCATAGATATAAATTTATGATATGGAGATGGATGGAGATAGAAATAGATAAGAGAGAGAATATAGAGAATATAGATAGATATAGACAGAGATAGAGAATAGATATAGATAATATAGAGAATAGATATAGATAATATAGAGAATAGAGATGGATGGATGGATGGATGGATAATGTAAGGATGGATGATAGATGCAGAGACAGATAGATAATGGGTGGAAGGAAGGAAGGAAGGATGGATGGATGGAAGATAGATGATGGAAGGATGGATGGATGATATGATGGATGACACACATTAGATAGAAGATAGAATGAGAGATCAATGGAACCGTTTGCCTTGCAGAGATCTGGGTGCTCCATCCCTGGAGGTCTTCAAGAAAAGATTGGACAGCCATTTGTCCGGGATGTTATAAGGATTCTTCCTTTGGGGTCAGTGGGTTGGACTAGAAGACCTCCAAGGTCCCTTTCAGCCCTAGAATCCTGATCCTAAACCTTTTGCACCTTCCGAATGTACTCAGGGACAGCTGAATTCTAGTGACGACTAGCAGGAGGGGGAGCGAGGGAACCCAGACCCTCAGAGACCTGGGATCCCAGCAGGCTCCAACCAGCAGGCCTTCCAGGCTGAGTCCCACCCAAAGTGTTCCCCAATGCTCAGGTTTCCCTCCTTGCAGCTGGTTTTTATGCCCGAGGCAGGACTAGAACTCACCGTCTCCTGATGATTGGCCCAAAGTCACCCACCTGGCTTTCATGTCTTAAGGCGGGGCTAGAACTCACCGTCTCCTGATGATTGGCCCAAAGTCACCCAGCCGGCCTTAATGCCTGAGGCGGGACTAGAACTCACCGTCTCCTGGTGATTGGCCCAAAGTCACCCACCTGGCTTTCATGTCTTAAGGCGGGGCTAGAACTCACCGTCTCCTGGTAATTGGCCCAAAGTCACCCAGCCGGCTCTCGTGGCTAAGGTGAGACTAGAATTCACCATCTCCCAGTTTCTAGCCTGGTGCCTTCACCACTAGACCAAAGTGATTCAGTTGCTGGTCTGTTCCCACGTGCAACTACACAGGACACTTGCACACTGGTGTCTTAGCCAAGTCAACAACAGGAACGATAAACCAGTCCTGTAGCTACAGCAGAAAACACGCCATATCCTCGTGTCATAAACTGAATATTGGGCAAAGGAGGGGCTCTCGGTTTCATCTCGTCCAACTCGCAAGGCTTTCCAAACCTCCACCCCCCCCCAAATTAACTTTATGAATAAAGTCCCGGGAGACTCGTGAGCCTTAAGAAACACACAGACGCAAACTCCTTTCTCAGTAAACGGATTTCTTTTTTCATCAAAACATTGGACGAAGCCACAGTGATCCAGGCGGGATTCCGAAAGTGACCGCTTTCCGAGTCTTGGGACGGCGCGGATTTCCAGGAACCGAAGCCGAGGAGACCCCGAAGCACAAAAGGATGGAAAAGCAGACCGAGGTGGCTCGTGATGACAGGACTAAGCAGAGCGATGCGGTGACCTTGCAACGTCCTTGAAACCATCCGAGGGTCAGTCCCAGATCAAATGGATGATAAATCCCAAATAAAATAATGGCTGTGTGCAAAAAACCCCATCCTTGATGACCGAAAGGTGTTTCGTTTGCGTAGTGCAGGAGTCTTCAAACTTGGCCCTTTTATGACTTGTGGACTTCAACTCCCAGAACTCCTCAGGCAGCATCACTGGCTGAAGGAATTCTGGGAGTTGAAGTCCACAAGTCATAAAAGGGCCAAGGTTGAAGACCCCTGGACTTCAACTCCCAGAATTCCTCAGCTAGGCTGGCTGGCTGAGGAATTCTGGGAGTTGAAGTCCACAAATCATAAAAGGGCCAAGCTGGAAGACCCCTGGCGTAGTGGATCCTGAACGTCCGGCCTGCATATGCGGCGTTTTTAAACAGTTGGGAAAACGAGTTTGTGTCTCCCGTTAAGACTCGTAAAAACATACCATACTGGTAGTCCTCAACTTATGGCCACAGTTGAGCCCAAAATTGACGTGGCCACGTGAAACGCTCGCTAAGCAAGTTTTGCCCTTTACGACCTTCGTTGCCACTGTTAAGCGAGTCGCTGCAAGTGTTAAAAGTTAGCGACACGGCCGTTAAATGAATCTGGCTTCCCCCCCATGGGCTTTGCTTGTCAGAAGGTGCCGGAAACGGATCACAGGACGCTGGGACGCTGTCATAAATGTGAAGCAGCTGCCAAGCGGCTGGATTTGGATCACGGGACCGTCGGAAGGCCGCAACGGCTGTGTGACAAACGGTCCTAAAAGTCAGTGTTTTTCAGTACCGTTGTTAACTTTGAACGGTCACTAAACGAACCGCCGTTGAGTCGAGGACTGCCTGTATTTAAAAAGGCAGGCAGGGATTCGGAGGATTAGGGTGACTACGCAGCACAGCACAATGTTTGGCTTCCGTAGATGCCCACACCAACAACACTTGGGGTGGGGGACCCTCTCTGAAGGGACACTGCAGGTTGTCCTCAACTTACAACCTCAATTGAGCCCAAAGCTTTTATGGTTAAATTGTTACGTGAGTTGTGCCCCATTTTACGGCGTTTCTTGCTACGGTTGTTAAGTGAATCACTGCAGTTAAAAATCTGGCTTCCCCCGTTGACTTTGCTTGTCAGAAGGATGCAAAAGGGGATCACGTGACCCCGGGACGCTGCAACCATCCTAAGTACGAGCCAGTTGCCAAGCGTCTGAAGTTTGATCACGTGACCGCAGGGGCACGCTGCGACCGTCCTAAGTACGAGCCAGTTGCCAAGCGTCTGAATTTTGATCGTTACATCATGGGGATGGCGCAACGGTCCTAAGGGTGTAAAACGGTCGTTAAGTCACTTCTTGTAGGGCTGTCGGGACTTCAAACGGTCACTAAAGGAATGGCTGTAAGCCGAGGACCACCTGTGCACTCAGGTCCTGGCAGGGCATCTTGCTGGCGGTGTGAAAATCAAAATATTCAGCACGTTCCTGGCAGTTTCTGCTCGCAATGCTGCGAGGTTAGTCCTGTCTTTCAACAATACGTCCATTTAGAGCAGGGGTCCTCAAACGTGGCCACTTTAAGACTTGTGGACTTCAACTCCCAGAATTCCCCAGCCTCCCAGAAGTCCACAAGTCTTAAAGTGGCCACGTTTGAGGACCCCTGATTTATTAGAGTCTTTTAAGGCTTCTTACACTTTCTCCCTTCTTTGCTTCCACGGGTGGCACATCCACGAGAGCAAATTAAAGGAGAGAACAATGATGATCGATGCAATATAAAAATCCCATTTTGGGGGCCCTTCTTTCCCTTATGGACACGGGCTGCCAAAGTCTGAGGAAACTTTGGGAGGTAAATCTCCCAAAAGCTAAACGGAGGTTTCGCACTCAGCTCCGGCCTTTGGTGACCACTCCTGTCCTGCCCAAATCTCTCTCCCTGCGGCCCCTCCCCCCCCACCCCACCCTGCTTTTCACCCATGCCGGTAAACGGCTGAATGCATAGCTACCCTTTGGAATAAGTGGTGGAGGAAGAAAGAAAGAAAGAAAGAAAAAGAAAGAAAGAAAGAAAGAAAGAAAGAGAAAGAGGAGGGAGAGAGAAAGGAAGGAAGGATGAAAGAGGAAGGAAGAAAAGAAAGAAAGAGAAAAAAGACAAAGAGGGGAGGGAGGGAGGGAGGGAGGGAAAGAGAAAAAGAAAAAGGAAGGAAAGAGAAAGAAAAAAAGGAAGGAAAGAAAAGGAAAAAAGAGAAGGGAGGGAGGTATGGAAAGAAAAAAAGGAAAGAGAGAAAAAGGAGGGAAGGAAAGAAAGAAAGAAAAAGAAAAGGGAGGGAGGGAGGGAAAGAAAGAAAAAGGAAGGAAAGAGAAAAAAGAAGGAAAAAGAAAGAGGGGAGGGAGGTATGGAAAGAGAAAAAGAAAAGGAAAGAAAAAGGAAGGAAAGAAAGGGAGGGAGGGAGGGAGGAAGGAACAAAGAAGAAAGAAAAAGACAGAAAAAAAAGAAAAAGAAAAAGGAAAGAAAGAAAAAAAAGAAAAAAAAAGGAAGGAAAGAGAAAGAAAGAAAGAAAGAAAGAAACAAACGAAGGCTTTAAATCCAAATCAAAGGCCAGGCCAAGTGAGGAACGGATGCAACGAAAGGCAGTTTATTACTGGCAAGGAGGCAAAGTCAGTCTCTAAAGTTGCCTTTCCCAGCTCAGGGACTTTTTAAAAAAATGTGGACTTCAACTCCCAGAATTCCCCTGCCTGCTTGCTGGCTGGGGAACTCTGGGAGTTGGAGTCTATTTATGCTGGCTGGGCATTCTGGGAGTTGTCGTCCAGCCATGCTGGCTGGGGAATTCTGGCTGTTGAGAACCTTGGCCAGTTTAAGGTGTGGACTTCAACTCCCAGCATGCCCCAGCGCGAGTGAACTTTAACCCCCCAGCCTGCCCCAGCCAGCAGGGTGGAGGGACACCAACTCCCAAACACCTCCGCCAGCTTGGGTAGACTTCAGCTCCCAGAATTCATGCTGGCTGGGGGATTCTGGGAGTTGGTCCACACATCTGGATTTCGAAATCCTCAAGGCGGAGAAACGCTGCACCAGACGGACAGCCAGGCTCAGGCCGGGCAAAGAGGACTTTGAAATGCCCCCTGGATCCAGAGATCCTGTGATTGAGGGGGGGGGTGTCTACTTTCCCAGGATTAATTTAAAATTTAAACTTTAAACTTGAAGTTTCACCACCAGGAGCTTCAAACGACCAGGTGGGTCAGCCAAAGCTGCGGCTTTGGAAGTGCTCAGGAAAAAACTGCCCCCTTTTTTTACTAGCGGGAAACGGACCTGCCACTCAAAACTCCTGGGTCAAGCCACAAAACGGAACCAGGTTCTCCCGACGCCAGAAAACAAGGATTTCTCAAGATCCTACAAACCAGCATCGGGAGGAACACAACTGTGTCGAAACGACACCTTCCCCCCCGCCCCCGAAAGTCGTTTTGGAGGAGTCTGCAACCATCTCATTCTTGCGCCAGAGGTTTTGTGCATAAATCTGGGCTACCCACAAAAAAAATAAACCGAGATGGGAATCCTGGCCTGGCGGCTTCGATTCCAGACGTTTCGCCTGGCCGTGGAGAGGCCCCATCATAGATATTGGTCAGAAAGAGCGATGGGCGCCGTTCGTTTCGCGCTCTGCCTGCCCCAAAGCAAGGTGTGCGTTTGGACACTGCTGCAACACAACCCCACACCAAGAACTGATGGGGCTGGAGAGCCAAGGGGGGCGGGGGGGAAATACCCCCCCAGGCAGCCAAAAGTTCTCTCTGGCCCCTGGTGCTTACTTGGACTCAAAGCAAGCAAGTGCCCTTTCCTTCCTCCGGAGGGTTCGTCATATAGTCCTCGACTTACGACGGCAACGGAGTCCAACATTTCTGTTGCTAAGTGAGACAGTGGTTACGTGAGTTTTGACCTATTTTACCACCTTCCCGGCGGCAGCTGTTAAGCGAATCACCACCGTTGTTAAGTTAGCGACACGGTTGGTAAGTGAATCCCCCATTGGCTTTGCTGGTCAGAAGGACGCAAAAGGGGATCGCGTGACCCCGGGACGCCACAACCGTCGTAAATGCGAGTCAGCTACCAAGCGTTGGGCAGGCCGCAACGATCGTGGGGAAAAATGGCCACAGCTCGCTTTTTTCCGTGAGGTTGTAACTTTGAGCGGTCACTAAACGAACAGTTATAGGTCGAGGACTACCTGTATTAAAGATTTAAATAGATTTTTTGGGGGGGGCAAATCCACCATTTCTGCCACCGGGCCTTCTAGCCTTCTAGCGGGGCTGCTCCTGAAACGACAAAACGCCGCTTGCAGCGTCGGTTCGCCCGTTACCGTAACCGACTCGGATCTCGAGGCAGGACGAGCGGGACCGGCCGCTCTGGATCCGAAACGGCCTTCACTGCGAGCGAGATTGTGGCCTCCGTCTGTCTCCCGCACCGACCGAAGAGAACGCCTGGTCCCCACGACTCCACCAGCCTGATCGGCCGACGTCTACCCAGGACTCTCGGAAAAGCTGTGTAGCTGGCAAAGGGCTACTTTGCCCCGGTGGCGTTCTTGGAGCGTAAGAAATACTGCTCGGCTCGCCCCTTTGGCCGCTCCAGTGCCCGGCTCTCCCTCTCGAACTGCCGCTGGAGCTGCACGGCCAGCCGCCGGTCGGCCTCCTCCTGCTGCAGTCTCTGCTCCGTCCTGCTCGGCGGCCGCCGCCTCTTCTGTCGCCGCGAGTCGGAGGCCGGAGGGCCTTTGCGACAGGCGGTTGACGGCTTCAGCCGCTTGACCGAAGGATCCAGGTGCTTGGTTTTGCAGGGCCGCTTCCGCCCGCGCCGCAGGGAGGGGGTCTCCTCGCCCAGCCCCCTCTCCAGACGGAGGCCGTTGGAGAGACGGCGCAGTTCGCTCTCGTCCCAGTAACGGCGTGGCTTCCGCTCGGCCGGAAGGGAGCCGTTCTCCAAGGCCGAGTTGACTCGGACGACTTTACGGGCCATCGAAGTTTTGGCATCGAAGTGAAGGCAGGGCCCGGCCAGACGGGGAGTGGTTTTCGCTTTGGGGAGCTCGGAAAGCCTGGAATTGGGGGGCTTCTCGGCGGCTCTCGGCGGGAGGACGTGGGGAGTCAGCTCCGCCGCCTCCGAGTCTCTCCGACTGTTTGCGGAACGTTCAGACTTGGCCAGAGAGAGGAGAGGGAGAGAGTCCGGCAACGAGACCAAGCTGGACATCGGCAAAGGACACTTGACCGGGACGGGGAGGTTGGGGGCCAGGAAATCTTCGGGAGCCGAGGAGGTCAAAGTGGCCTTGCAGACGGTCTTCTTGACCTGACGTTCCTGGAGGATCTGCTCCCACTTCTTCAGGATCCGAGGGCTGGCTTCGTAGGTGGTGGGCTTCTGCAGGCTCCTGGTCAAGTTCCTGGGGGTGGACTTGATGATGAGAGGGCTCAGCACGCGCCCGTCCGGCAGCTGCTTGGGGGGCGTGCAGGGCGAGCAGACGATGGGCTTGAAGTGGTTCAGCTCCTCGGAGATGCTGTCGTTGCTCTCGGGGCTGATCGAGCGCTCCTGCCTGGGCAGGACGGGGAAGGAAGAGGGCGCCTGGTGGGAGAGCACCAGGCGCTTCTCGGCGGTCAGGTCCGGAGCAGAGAGACAGCGGTTGTTCTGGGTGGAGGAGAGGACGCCCACCAGGGAAACCGAGGCACCAGCGGAGGGGTTGGCCTGCAAGAGAAGCCGTTTCAGTCAGCGATGGCGCCACACAAAATGGAAGTCTAGGGAGATTCTCCCTCATCCAGCTCACGGTTGTCCCAAAGGTGCTTTTTTCAAGAGGCAGCTGGACTTTCCTTGTTTTTCCTTGAAGATGTTTCCCTTCTCATCCAAGAAGCTTCTTCAGCTCCGACTGGATGGTGGGGAATGGCAGGATTTATATTCTTTGCAGAAAAACTGGTCATTTGCATCCTTTCAGAGGGTCGTTGAGGCCACTTGGAGGTTTGTCTGTGTCCTCAGGGTCACCTGAGTGGTGCAAATGGGTGTGGAGCCTTCTTGGAACTGCTGAAAGGATTGTGTTCCACACCCATTTGCACCACTCAGGTGACCCTGAGGACACAGACAAACCTCCAAGTGGCCTCAACGACCCTCTAAAAGAGGGCAAATGACCAGCTGTCTGCAAGGAGTATAACTCCTTCCATTCCCCACCATCCGGTCAGAGCTGAAGAACCTTCTTGAGTGAGAAGCGAAACGTCTTCAAATAATAACAAGAAAGTCCAGCTGCCTCTTGGAAAAAAGCACCGTTGGGACACAAAACGGGAGATAAATTCAGAACAACAGAGGAAAGAGCGGAGGGGGAACCAGGGTTGATTCTGATCGCCTTTCCCACAAAATTAAATATTAAATTATTAAAGACAGGTAGTCGTTGATTTACAGTGTCCTGCAGGCATGTGACTGCATTCTACATATTTCCAGTTTGGGGCAAAATGTTACTTTACTTCCAGTTTTCAGTAAAATCCAACCTAGAGTAAATTGTTGGTTCGCCCAATGACTTTACAGTTACTGTAAAAAAGGGTCATAAAATTAGATCAGTCGCGTGACTGACCCATTTTGATGACTTGTGGACTTCAACTCCCAGAATTCCTCAGCCAGGCAAGAGTGGTCAAGAGAATCAAGATGGCGGCTGCAGTGGCATCATCCAATTTTTACCTCAGGTTTTGATCGGACTGTTGCAGCCGCCATCTTGTCTCTTTCCACTGTCCCTTGCAGACAAGCGGCAAAATAGTGGAATTATATTATATTAAAAGGACAACTGACCATTGGGGCAACTGATTGTTAATCTGGGAAAGGACTTTGTTATACCTCAGATTAGGGGTCTTCAAACATGGCCCTTTGATGACTTGTGGACTTCAACTCCCAGAATTCCTCAGCCAGGCACGCGTGCCTGGCTGAGGAATTCTGGGAGTTGAAGTCCACAAGTCATCAAAGGGCCAAGTTTGAAGACCCCCCTGGCATAGAACAATAATGGACAGGCTCCATCACGGTCTACATGTACACGGCTAGTATCCTCTTAGGAATCCCTTTTAGAGGAAAACTCGAGATTTAATTTTTTTTTTAAGACAACAATGATTTTCCCCACGTATCGCAAAGATCCGGGTACCTTTGTTCTGATGGGAGCCGATCTCTGCCTGCTTTTCGATCGATTCCCCAGCGTATCGTTGCAACTTTGACTCCTTTCGACTTTGGAGCTAAAATTTCTACGGAGATTTTGCAAAAGATAAAAAGGGGGGGGGATGGGGAAAGAACAACATTAGCCGGTTTATTTAAGCCATGCATTTAAGCCAGTTTATTGAAACACCGGCCTGCCCTTTGAACTACAGGCAGTCCTCGACAGTTCGTTTAGTGACCGTCTGAAGTTACAACGGCAGTGGGGAAAAAGTGACTTAGGACCGTTTTTCACAGTTACGACCGTTGCAGCATCCCCACGGTCATGTGATCCAAATTCAAATGCCGGCAACTGGCTTGTATTTATGACTGTTGCAATGTCCCAGTTGCAATGCAAGCTTTCGAAAAGCAGTCAGTGGGGGAAGTCGCACAACTTAACAACTGTGGTGATTCACTTAACCTCTGTGGTCGTAAAATGGGGCAAAAAACACTTCAAGGCCGTCCCACTTAGCAATGGAAATTTGTCGTCGTAAGTCAAGGACTGCCTGCCGTCCAGCCAGTCATTCGTCTGAAAACCAGCCTCCTTTTTTAAAAAAAAATAATTCCTTTGTTTATTAAATGTAGAGGCCCCCCTCCTTACCGTCGGCAGGAGTTTTTCGATCCCCCGTCACAATAGGGGAGACTCACCCGGCTAGCGAGGCGATGGGGTAGGCGTTGCCCTTGGAGACGAAAGCCGACCGATACGCGGGTCGGCCCTGGGAGGGCTCCTCGTTCTCCGAATCCGACAGGCACTCGGGAAACTGCTGGTAAGCAAAGAAAAAATCAGGGATTGTGTCAAGGTTTAATGATTTAACAGCTAAACAGCTTAGGTAAAGATGTAATGTGGATGATGCAATAATAGGAATGACTCAGCAGGTGTATGTATCCCTTTAAGAGTCTGAGTACAAAAGGGAAGTTTTTTTGCTGGAGTCTTCCTCTCTCGTCTGTTTGACTGCTGTAACTGCTGTGTATTGGAGTTTGCTGTTTCACCACGTGTACGTATCTCGTTTCTCCTGTATATTTGTAGATAGCGTCATATAAACCATCATTTAATTACAAGCCACTGTTAACTGTATTTACTCCTGGGTTACTTCAGCGCAACAAGACTGTGCATGCTCTGACAGATTGGGTATGGCTAGTTTAGTGGAAAGGAAGACCAGGGGAGACACAATCGGCGTCTTTCAGGATTGGAGAGTCTACAGCGATTCTCCATCGTCCAGGTCAGGGTTGTCCCAAAGATGGCTTTTTCACAAGACAACCGGACTTTCTTCTTTTTCTTTTTTTCTTGACCAGCTGTCTGCAAGGAGTATAAATCCTTCCATTCCCCACCGTCCAGTCAGAGCTGAAGAAGCTTCCTGGATGTGGAGCGAAACATCTTCAAAGAAAAACACCCAGGAAGTCCAGTTACCTCCTGAAAAAAGCACCTTTGGGACAGTATTGAAGGGGCTGCCCCAAAGAAAACTCTAAAAAGGTTGCAGAAAAAATCAACTAAGACGATTAGGGGGTTGGAGGGTAAAACATGTGAAGGACGGTTGCAGGAATTGGGTATGTCTAGTTTAATGAAGAGAAGGACTGGGGTGTCATGATAGCAAGTCTTCCAATATTTGAGGGGCTGCCACAAAGAAGGGGGGGGTTCCACCTATTTTCCAAAGCCCCTGAAGGCAGGACAAGAAGTAACGGATGGAAACTCATCAAGGAGAGAAGCAACCTGGAACTAAGGAGAAACTTCCTAACAGTGAGGACAATTAACCAGTGGAACAGTTGTGGGTTCACTGGAGGTTTTTAAGAAGAGACTGGACAGCCACTTGTCTGAAATGGCATAGGTTCTCCTGCTTGAGCAGGGGGTTGGACTAGAAGACCTCCAAGGTCCCTTCTACTGGATTCTGTTTAACAAATAAATAAATAAATAAAAGGCAAAAGATTAACCGGTTTGGTCAAAGAAGCCGAGCGGATCCATCGGTCAACTTACATGTTCGTGGCTGGCTCTGCCCATCGGGGGTTCCTCTTTCTTCTGATCGTCTGTCCTTCTCCTGTCCACTTCGGCGGCGTCCACCATCAGCTTGTGAATCAAATCCTCCGGCTTTTTCTCTTCTGCCGATTTTTCATGTCTCAGCTAAGGAATCAAGGAAAACCAGGGTGATTTTGTAAGAGGAGGAGGAGGAGGAGCCTTGGATGAGAATTTGATTGTGTAAACGGGGTGTGTGTGTGTGTGTGTCCCTTTTAATGTCTCCAAAGATGCTTTTTTCAGGAAGACGTTTCACTTCTCATCCAAGAAGCTTCTTCAGGTTCTGACTGGTGGGGAAGGGAAGGATTTATACTCGTTGCAAAAAAAACTGGTCATTTGCATTCTTTTTAGAGGGTCGTTGAGGCCACTTGGAGGTTTGTCTGTGTCCTGAGGGTCACCCGAGTGGTGCAAATGAGTGATCGATCTATCTCTAGTCTACAACACAATCCTTTCAGCAGTTCCAAGAAGGCTCCACACCCATTTGCACCACTCGGGTGACCCTGAGGACACAGATAAACCTCCAAGTGGCCTCAACGACCCTCTAAAAAGAATGCAAATGACCAGTTTTTTTTGCAACGAGTATAAATCCTTCCACTCCTCACCATCCAGTCAGAGCGGAAGAAGCTTCTTTGGATGAGAACTTTGTTCCCTCTGGAGTCAAAAGATTTAGGGATTTCCCTACGGCCAACACTGCAGTCCACAATTTCCGTTGCTAAGGGAGACGGTTGTTAAGGGAGTTTGGCCCCCCTTACGACCCTCCTTGCCACCGTCGTTAAGCGAATCACTGCAGGCGTTTTAAGTGAGTAACCCGCTTGTCAAGTGACGCTGGCTTCCCCCATTTCGCTTGTCGGAAAGTCGCAAAAGGGGATCACGTGACCCTGGGACGCTGCAACTGTCGTTAAGTACGAGTCAGTTGCCGAGCGTCTGAATTTTGATCACGTGACCATTGGGGACGCTGCAGCGGCCGTCAGGGTGGGGAAACGGTCATAAGCCACTTTTTTCTGTTGTAACTTTGAGCCGCCACTAAATGAACAGCTGTAAGCCGAGGACTGCCCTGTGAACACATTGGATAAATAAAATTTACCTTTCGCAAGTGGCTTTTATATTCCTCCTGAACTTCTCCACGCTTGGCCAAGGTGACGGGCGTTCTGAAGATAAAATCTACTGAAAAGGAAAAAGAGCATTTTGAGTCCATTCACAAGTGCTGCCAAAAGGCAACCCCCCTACAATTAAGACGGTCCTCGACTTACAACTGCAGTTGAGACTGGAACCTGCACGTCTTAAGCAACGCGGTCAATTAAGTCAGCCATTACACGACCACACCAGATTTTACAAAACCCTTTTTCGCTGTGGTCGTTGAGCGGATCCCGCCTCCTCCGTTGATTTTACCGGCCGGAAAATACTTTGGGAAGGTCGCCAAGGGGCGATCACGTGCCCCCCCTCCCCACCAGGATGCTGGGAGCGTCGTAAAATTGAGCCAGCTGCCAAAATGCCCCGATCTCAGGGACGCTCTGACAGTCGTTAAGTGCAAGGACTAGTTGTAAGTCGCTTATTTTAGTGCTGTCCTAACTTGGAATGGATGCTAACCGAATGGTCGTTGAGGACCAGCTGAATCTGACATGCAGGTAGTCCTCAACTTAACAAGTGTTCGTTTAGTGACCGTTTTGACACTGAAAAACCGGACTTATGAACATTTTTCACATTTACGACCCTTGCAGCGTTCCCGTGGTCACGTGATCAAAATATTCAGCCATTATATCAACTTGATATAATGATATAATGATATAATTAGAAATGTACCAGCTTGAATACGAGACAGCAAATGTTAAGGGAAAAAGAGAAGAAATATCTGATGTTGTAACCTGAGATTTGCACTAAAGATTTTGTTATTGAACTATCGATTAACCCAGTCACCACGTTGCTTTTCAAATACTCAAATGTAAAATTGGAAAATTAATAAAATATTATAATAAAAAAAAATCAGCCACTTGGCAACTGGCTCATCTTTATTTACTTTTTATATAAACATTTTACTAATTTTCTATTTTTACAAACCAGTGCTTAACAGACGACGTGTTGACTGGGTCCATTAATAATTCCGTGGTACATATAAGCTTCTTCAAACTAAATCTAATATTTCACCCTCCGATACCTCCTCTCCCGGTAATAAAACATTTTTCCACATTAACCAAATACAGTTCTTATTGTTATTAATAAGATACACAGTTGAATATCCGCATTTATTACAGGTTTCTAACAATATCAATAATCTCAGTTTAAAATATCTTTTCTAACCAAAACGTATCTTAATTGCATTTGCATTCAATATCCATTTATTCAGTCAGTATCTCATTTTCGCTTTTTTTTTTTCGGTTTTAATTTCCCATCACCGCGATGTAAAAAAGATGTCGAGACTCTAGAAAGAGTGCAGAGAAGAGCAACAAGGATGATCAGGGGACTGGAGGCTAAAACATACAAGGAACGGCTGCTGGAATTGGGTATGTCTAGTTTAATGAAGAGAAGGACGAGGGGGGACATGATAGCAGCCTTCCAGTATCTCAGGGGCTGCCCCAAAGAAGAGGGAGTCAAGCTATTCTCCAAAGCGCCGGAAGGCAGGACAAGAAGCAACGGATGGAAACTCATCAAGGAGAGAAGCAACCTGGAACTAAGGAGAAACTTCCTGACTGTCAGAACAATTAACCAGTGGAACAACCTGCCTCCAGAAGCGGTGAATGCTCCAACACTGGAAGTTTTTAAGAAGAGACTGGATAGCCATTTGTCTGAAATGGTATAGGGTTTCCTGCCTGAGCAGGGGGTTGGACTAGATGACCTCCAAGGTCCCTTCCAACTTTATTATTATTATTATATTATTATTAATTATCCATATTCAAAATATCCCAATCGTTTATAGTTTCAAAACAAGTTATATTTGGGTAACCCAAAGCTTCCCTTATTCAAACATCTTGGCATTTTCTTATTTCCCTTTTCATGCCATAATACGATATTCTGATTACCAATCTTATCTATCTAGTTATAATAATAATATTTCTATTCCTAGCAATCTATTCTTAACCATATTCAAACATCTAATTGATAATATAATATCCCCTCTAACAGGTCAAAGCTTCTGTTTCCTTCAGTCTTACTCTAGCTGTCTTTCTTTGCCAACTAACTTTCTCAGTCAGTGCATATGGATCATCAAATAATTCTTCCTCTATTTTTGTGCATATTATTTTGGAAGCAAAAGAAACCCTAACCCAGGGGTAGGCAACCTTGGCCCCTTCATGACTGGTGGACTTCAACTCCCAGAATTCCTGAGCCAGCCATGCTGAGGGGAAAGGGAGAGGTTTCCAAGCTGAGCCATGCTGGCTGAGGAATTCTGGGAGTTGAAGTCCACGAGTCATAAAAGAGCCCAGGTTCCCCACCTGCCCTAACCATAACTAAATTGCAACTGACTCGTATTTATGATGGTTGCAGCGTCCCAGGGGTCCCGTGATCCCCCTTTTGCGACCTTCGGACAAGCAGTCCGTGAGGGGAAGCCAGATTCACTGAACAACCGTGTTACTAACTTAACAACTGCAGCGATTCACTTAGTAACTATGGTAAGGAAAGTCATAAAATGGGGCATAGCTCACTAAACAAATTTCTCACTTAGCAACATAAATTCTGGACTCCGTTGTGGTCATAAGCCGAGGACTACCTGTTATTACACCAGGAAAAAAGCTGGGGGTCCTTCACAAGGCCCACTTTGAACCACATCCACCCACCCAACTAAGCTGCACGTCAAAAAGGACCCCGGGAAAAGTCCCCAATTTTCCACACTTCCAACCAAGTCCAAACTTCAGTGCTGGGACGAGGGTCTTTCTCCTCGTCAACCAGTTTGGAAATGACATTTCCCCCCCCCCCAATTCCCAAAGCATCCTAATGGGAAGGACCACTCCCCGCTCGGTACCTCCTGTGCCTTCAACAGCTTCAGAATTCGCACTCGCTCCCGTGGACCGAGGTCAGGTCAAGAATTTCTCGGGGGGGGGAATACTTGCAAAGGGACAGAGGACAAAGTCACCCCCCCCAAAAGACCTCCAAGTGTCTCCGCGCTTGCGTAGGAGGAGGTGGCTGTGCACTTATAAAGACACACACACACACCCTGGATTGGCTCTTTGCACGCTCTCTGGAGCTAGCACGAAGAGAAATGTCCCGTGCACAGCGTCGAGGCTACGAAGTGGGTGTGTTTCAAACGAGGACATGGGTGTGCATATTTTCAAGTAGAAGCACGTGGCAGGAAAAACAGGCAGCCGTAAGTCAGGAATGTGGACAGAGATCTCGGCCAAGGGTGAGAATCCTGCCCTGCTTTGGCTTTTCTCCCCGTGGGACTCTTCTGGAGGTTCAGTGGGGAAGACTTGGGAGCGATGACCGGTTGGGGCTCAGAAAACCAGGTTTAGGTAAACCAATGTTAAACATAAAATCTTGGGGGATCCAGCAGAGAAGACCTTGTAGCCAAAACATCTGGAAAGCCATTCAATTCACAAAGCATCACTTGCTCCAATAGTGACATTTATGCGCACTGATGACGTTACCTAGCTTGGTCATGAAATGTCGGCAAGAAAACAGCCAAGCTCAGAGAGCATCAGATCCCACAGTCCTTCCTCCTCCTCCTCTTTGCAAACTCCTCTCCCTTCTAGCACTGATGACGTTACCTAGTTGGGTCATGAAACGTCTGCAAGAAAACCGCCCAGCTCAGAGAGCACCAGGTACCTAACAGTCCTCCTCCTCCTCCTCCTTAGCCCTGATGAGGTTCCCTAGTTGGGTTATGAAACATCTGTAAGAAAATAACCAACCTCAGAGAGCACCAAGGATCTCACAGTCCTCCTCCTCTCTGCAAACCCCTCTCCCTTCTAGCACTGATGATGTTCCCTAGTTGGGTCACAAAACGTCTGCAAGAAAACCTCCCAGCTCAGAGAGCACCAAGGACCCCACCATCCTTTTCCTCTCCTCCTCCTCCTCCTCCCTTCTAGCACTGATGATGTTACCAAGTTGGGTCATGAAATGTCTGCAAGAAAGCAACCAAGCTCAGGGAGCACCAGGAACCCAGTGTTCAACCCTGATCTAACAAGATTCTCTTCTATTGGAACTGAGATTTATCTGTGGTTATTTCACCGGGGGGGGGGAGGGGGCGGGGGGGGGGAAAGAAACCTTTTCCAAAAATGCTCTCTAACCCCCTGTGGGGGGAAACCCGCCGAGCCCCTCCCTCCCCAAATTTCCCAGCCACGTTTTCTCCTCCTTTTAACACACTGCACTGCAGTTATAGCCCCTAAAAAACATGACATCAGAACGTGTGTTGTTGTTCTTGTTGTTTCCTTTGACATCTCTTAGATATCCTAGGATAAGATGGTTGAATTCGTTGTCCTCTTAATCCGGGGCACGGTTGTGGTTGCGTAGGACAGTCGCCACATGTTTGGGAAGGACCGGTTTACTTCCGCGCCCTGTTTTGATTGTGTAAGTTGCCCAGCCCGTTCTGACTGTGTGACTCATGCTTAGCAGTTTTTTTTTTTAAAAAAACAACACACACACAGAGAATTTCGCCATTTCTGCATGCGGCTAAGTCGGAAAATCCTTACGCCAGGTAAGAGTCGAAACGTGCCGCAAAACACACACACACACACACGTTCCCACTGGCACTCCCCAGGTGCCCTGCCCTCTTTTATTTGGCCTTTTTTAAACCGAGATTAAAACTAAACCTCTTTGCCAAATGGATCCAGGCAAAGCCGTCTCTGGCTTGGCAGTTTGCAAAAAGCGCCTGTGACTGACTCATCCTGGCTCCCCTGCTATTTTCTGGACGGCAAGATTTTAATTTATTTCTTTATTTCTTGACTAATAGCCCGGAGGATCCTGGGTAGCACACGGCAATTAACTGAGGTAAAAATCAAACCTCCTTAAAAAAAAACCCTCAAAATTACACAAAGATAGTGAGCGTCCCGGATTAGAAATGATAGAAATGGTACGGCCTGGACTTGTGAACGGAATATCAATGGGGAATATTAATAGCGAGAGCTTCTTCGGTCTGGCGATTCAGGCAGCAGGCTAGAAAACGGGAGACGGGGAGTTCTAGTCCCGCCTTAGGCATGAAAACCGGCTGGGTGGCTTTGGGCCAATCACCAGGAGACAGGGAGTTCTAGTCCCGCCTTAGGCATGAAAGCCAGCTGGGTGACCTTGGGCCAATCACTAGGAGATGGGGAGTTCTAGTCCCGCCTTAGGCATGAAAGCCGGCTGGGTGGCTTTGGGCCAATCACCAGGAGACAGGGAGTTTCTAGTTCCCGCCTTAGCATGGAAAGCCAGCTGGGTGACCTTGGGCCAATCACTAAGGAGAGATGGGAGTTCTAGTCCCGCCTTCGGAGGAAAGGCCGGGCTGGGTGGCTGTTTGGGGCCAATCTCAAGGAGACCGGGAGTTCTAGTCCCGCCTAGCATGAAAGCCGGCTGGGTGACTTTGGCCCTAAAGGAAAACAGTGAGTTCTAGTCCCGGCCTTAGGCACCGAAAGCCGGCAGGGTGCTTTGGGCCAATCACCAGGAGACAGGGAGTTCTAGTACCGGCCTTAGGCATGAAAGCCGGCTGGGGGACCGTGAAGCCAATCACCAGGAGACAAGGAGTTCTAGTCCGCCTTAGGACTGAAAAACCGCTGGGTGGCTCTGGGCCAATCACCAGGAGACGGGGAGTTCTAGTCCCGCCTTAGGCATGAAAGCCGGCTGGGTGGCTTTGGGCCAATCACCAGGAGACGGGGAGTTCTAGTCCCGCCTTAGGCATGAAAGCTGGCTGGATGGCTTTGGGCCAATCACCAGGAGACGGTGAGTTCTAGTCCCACCTTAGGCATGAAAGCCGGCTGGGTGACTTTGGGCCAATCACCAGGAGACGGTGAGTTCTAGTGTTGCCCTAAGCATCAATGTCGACTGGGTGACCTTTGGCCAATCACCAGGAGACGGTGAGTTCTAGTCCCACCTTAAGACACGAAAGCCAGCTGGCTGACTTTGAGCCAGACCCTCTCTCTCAGCCCAACCCACCTCACAGGGTTGTTGTTGTGGAGAAAATAGGAAGAGGAAGGCCTGTTGGGTATGTTCACCGCCTTATTGGTAAAAAATAATAAAAGCGGGATACAAACAAACGAAATCTCCCGAAATACAAACCAGGCAGAATGTGACTTTCAGCCCTTAATGCTTCCAAGCCCATTCACAAGCACACGTGCCACCAGCCAGCATCGGGGCCCACCCTGGGCAACTCAACATACTGCCCGCTTGTGAACGCACACACTAGTAGTGAGTCAAGGTGGAAGGACCGTCCTTTCAACAAAGGCGGAGGAGAACTGGCTGCTAGTAAAGTTAGAAAAATGTGGTTCCTCCTGTTCTCTTCATCCCAGGCAAGGGATCTCCTGGCTCTCCCAATCCAGATGGATCTGGAAAAGAGACTTCTGGCGCACCCAAGATCCATAATTGCTTCCTGTTTCTCTCTGGATCTGGTGTGTGTGTGTGTGTGGGGGGTGTCTTATAACACTGCGAGGGTCCCACCGTGATGACATCAACGCTGTTAGAACAGGGGTCTCCAAACTTGGCGACTTTTAAGACATGTGGACTTCAACTCCCAGAATTCCCCAGCCATAATTTCTTCCTGATATCGTGGCTGGCTGGGGAATTCTGGGAGTTGAAGTCCACACGTCTTAAAAGTTGCCAAGTGTGGAAAGCCCTGCATTAGAGCCAAAAAGACACACCACACTTCACACACCTAAGGTCCCGTTGGCTCTCTAAGCCAGTGTTTCCGAAATTGGGGCAATTTTAAGATGCGTGGACTTCAACTCCCAGAATTCCCCAGCCATAATTACTTCCTATTTGGCTCTGGATCTGGGGAAGTGGGCCTGGCTATCACAAGGCTTCAAGGGTCCCACCGAGATGATCGCAACCCTGTGAGAGCAACCCACACACACCACAGTTGCTTCTTCTCATGTGCACTCTAACCCAGGGTTTTTCGAATGTGGCCACTTCTGGATTTCAACTCCCAGAATTCCCCAGTCAGACACCTTCCCTCCCAGCAGGCTGGGAGTTGAAGTCCACCCTTTAAAACAGGGGTCTTCAAACTTGGCCCTTTCATGACTTGTGGACTTCAACTCCCAGAATTCCTCAGCCAGCGATGCTGGCTGAGGAATTCTGGGAGTTGAAGTCCACAAGTCATAAAAGGGCCAAGTTTGAAGACCCCTGCTTTAAAATGCCCCCCCCCCCCCGCAAGCATGTGCTACGTCTGTCCTGGATTTCATCTGTTGTGTGAACACAGATAGCGGTTCCCTGTTCTCCCGTGACCTTCTTTTGAGATTTGCAAGCCACCTTTGGCTAAATTCACCCGAGAGACCCTCTTGAAATAAAGCAAGGCTAACAGAGCTGATGAAAACTTGCAAAAGTGACAAGGGGTTGTTAGTACGACACTCCTGTGAGGACAGCCGCGAAGAGAGACCAGGCCTTCCCAGGTCTTTGAGGTCTTGAAGATGGATATCCAGGTCCCTCTTTCTGCCTTAAGCACAAGGAACAACACATTCTAGAATAGAATGTAGACTTGAATAGAGCTGGAAGGGACCTTGGAGGTCTTCTAGTCCAGCCCCCTGATCAATCAAGAGGACCTATAGCATTTCAGTGGCTGTTCTGAGCCAAAGTTCACAATCTTAACTAAGATGGGTGGACTTCAACTCCCAGAATCCCCTAGCCAGCATAACTCAAATACTGCTTCTGTAGTCCTCGACTTACAACAGTCCATTTAGTGACTGTTCAAAGTTACAACAGCAGTGACAAAAAGGGACTTAGGACCATTTTTCACACTTAACCACCATTGTGGTCTTCCCACAGTCACACGATCAAAATTTTGACACTTGGCGACTGGTTCATATTTACGACGGTCGCAGCGTCCCGCGATCCCCTTTTGCGACCTTCTGACAAGCAAAGTCAATGGGGGGAAGCCGGCTTCACTTAACAACCGTGTTGCTAATTTAGCAAGTGCAGTGATTCGCTTAACAACGGTGGCAAGGAAGGTCGTCAAATGGCAGCAAAGCTCACTTAACTCTCGCTCAGCAACCGAAATATTGGGCTCCATTGCGGTCGTAAGTTGAGGACCCCCTGTATCTCTCAACCTTGGCAAAGTTGAAGATGGCTGGACTTCAACTCCCAGAATTCCGCTGTGGTCTTGATACCAGCTCTGCGGGGATGGGGAATTCTGGGAGTTGAAGTCCAGCCATCATCCAGATGCCAACACTGAGCAACGCTGCCCTGGCCACACAACTCACAGCCAACAAATCTCTGGTCTGCCACAAGGACTCGCATCTAGCCAACATTTGCAGATCTCGGCTTCTTTTCCCGTGAACGCCACTGGAGATGCCCCTTTCAGGGGAAAGAAGCGCGCATTCCCACGACCACCTATGCATTAACTAGCGTGTCAAGCTTGCAAGCATCAACAAATCCCGGAGAGGCCACCGTCGCATTCCCACGACCACTTCGAGGGATACGCGGCTGCTTGCCTTAACGCAGGCGGCTCAATCCCCCCCCCCCCCCCTTTCTCACTGCCTGTTGCTGGTTCCGGAGTGGCTGCGGATGATGGGAAGGCGGGTGGCCGCCCAGGGCGGCTCACTCCGCGTTCAAACGACCCCAGCGGCCACTCCTCGCTTCCAGGCGGCCAATGGCCGCGCTTCCCGCTTCCCCCCCCCCGCCGCCACGTGGACGCGCGTCTCCTCCCGTTCACACGTTACGCGCGCGCGCGCGCGGGCAAGCGCCGGCCACGCACCTCGCGGCGGGCCCGGATCTCCGGCGCGGCCTTCCCGTTGGCCCGAGCGCCGCGCCGGGGTCTCCGGGGCTCCGTCGGCGTCCGCGGGGCAGGCCTCGTCCCGCCGCCGCCGACCCCGGCCTCGTCGTAGCGGCGGAGCCGACGACCCCGCGTCCCGCCCGCCTGGCCCGCCCGCCGCCAGCGCCGCCGCCATCTTCTCCCGGCGGGAGGAGGACGGGGGGCGGGGCCGGCCACGCCCCCTGCCCCATATTCATGAGCGGGCCCCTCGGCGGCGGCGGCGCGCGCCCTGCGTTGGGGGCGGATGGCCACGCCCCCTCTCGTGAATATTCATGAGCGCCGGGCTTCTCGACGCCTTTCCCTCCCCCTCCTTGCCGAAGAGGTGGAGCCTGGCGTGTCCCCGAAGGACGGATGGATGCGTGTCTCGTACACGTGTGCATAGTTACGCCTTCATGACACGCATCTGCTGTGCGTCTGTATACAATTACATCTCTCTCTCTCTCTCTCTCTCACACACACACACACACACACACAAAGCATCCAACATACACTGTCAAGAGTGCCAAAACAGAACCCATAAACCAGGGGTCTTCCAACTTGGCCCTTTGATGACTTGTGGACTTCAACTCCCAGAATTCCCCAGTCGGCATGGATGGACTTACCCTAAAATTCCTGTCAGCATGGATGGACTTCAACTCCCAGAATTCCCCAGTCAGCATGGATGGACTTCAACTCCCAGAATTCCCCAGCCATCCAGAAACAATGCCCTAAGCCAGGGGTCTTCAAACTCGGCCGTTTTATGACTTGTGGACTTCAACTCCCAGAATTCCTCAGCCAGCATGCCTAGCTGAGGAATTCTGGGAGTTGAAGTCCACAAGTCATCAAAGGGCCGAGTTTGAAGACCCCTGGAGTAAAGGCAGACTAGAAAATCAGAATCACAGAATAAGAGTGGGAAGGGACCTTGGAGGTCTTCTAGTCCACCCCCTGCTCAAGTAGGAATCTCTATGCTATTCCAGACAAGTGGCTCTCCAGTCTAAATCAGGGGTCTTCAAACTTGGCCCTTTGATGACTTGTGGACTACCAACTCCCAGAATTCCTCAGCCAACATGCCTAGCTGAGGAATTCTGGGAGTTGAAGTCCAGGGGGGTCTTCAAACTTGGCCTTTATGACTTGTGGACTACAACTCCCAGAATTCCTCAGCCAGCGTGCCTGGCTGAGGAATTCTGGGAGTTGAAGTCCACGAGTCATAAAAGGGCCGAGTTTGAAGACCCCCTGGCATAAAAGATACATCTGTAATCTAAACATGCTTTGATTAATATTTTACATTTTACATTTTAATCGTATTTTCATTGAAATGTGATGTGCATGTGCCATACATCTCTCACAAACACACACACACACACAATGCGTAGTGTCTGGGCTCGCACAAGACAGCTAGGCCTGGGGCACGCAAGCCATTTCGTCCAGATGTTTTGCAGTCCACATGTGGTAGCCCTCCCGAAAAGCAAGTGGCTGCCCTCGGACAGGCTAATGGGTGATGCTAGGTGCCATCGCGAGGTCTTGCTTAATGACCAGGGATCCACTTAATGGCCATTGCAAAAAAAGGTTGCGCATTTAGTATAGTCGTGCAATGTCTCGCTTAATGACCCTGCCACTTAACAATGAATTTCCTGATCCCAACTGTGCTCAAAACTGGGGACTCCCTGTATACGGATGAGGCCATGCAGTCAATAAAGAGTTGAACCCAATGTTCTTGATTGTATCTCTCCATCGGAGGTCAAGATGTGAAATCTCTACCTTTAAGTCCTAATAAGTAAAGAATTCCAGCTGTATTTAAGAGTTCAGAGAAGAGCAACAAAGATGATCTGGAGGCTAAAACATACAAGGAACGGTTGCTGGAATTGGATATGTCTAGTTTAATGAAGAGAAGGACGAGGGGTGACATGATAGCAGCGTTCCAGTATCTCAGGGGCTGCCCCAAAGAAGAGGGAGTCAAGCTATTCTCCAAAGCACCTGAAGGCAGGAAAAGAAGCAACAGATGGAAACTCATCAAGGAGAGAAGCAACCTAGAACTAAGGAGAAACTTCCTGACAGTGAGAACAATTAACCAGTGGAACAACCTGCCACCGGAAGTTGTGAACGCTCCATCACTGGAGGTTTTTAAGAAGAGACTGGACAGCCATTTGTCTGAAATGGTATAGGGTCTCCTGCTTGAACAGGGGGTTGGACTAGATGACCTCCAAGGTCCCTTCCAATTCTGTTATTTTATTAATCAACCAGTGGAACAACTTGCCTCCAGAAGTGGTGGGTGCTCCATCACTGGAGGTTTTTAAGAAGAGACTGGATAGCCATTTGTCTGAAATGGTATAGGGCACAGGTGTCAAACTCGCCACATCACGTGTCGCAACGTATCACGACTATTCTTGCATTGCTGGAGCTGGGGTGGGCGCAGCCTCCGCACGATGCAACCAGCCCGGCAGTTTGACACCCCTGGTATAGGGTTTCCTGCTTGAGCAGGGGGTTGGACTAGAAGACCTCTAAGCTCCCTTCTAACTCAGTTATTCTGTTTAAAACAGGAGTGGTTGTTTTTTTTAAAGAACACAAGGAATGCGGCTATGGATGGACTCGCTTTTGAAGTATTCGCTTGCGTGGGAAACCTCCAGTTTCATGGAAGGATGTTGACCAGCCAGCGGTATACGCAATGTACAAATCCCAAACCAAACCTCCCCTAAAACAAATTAAGAGAAATAAACATAGCATCAGAACACCGTATCTTTATTCAATTTGGCTATTCCGGTATAAATTTCTTGGGAGGGGGAAAAAAAAAACCTGGAGGAAAATGTTTGGAGAAAAGACATATAAAAAGAGGGCGAACTTGGGAAGGTCCACGTTTGGTTAACCTCCTGCAACAGAGGCCACTTAACTCCTTATCCAACCCATAATTATCTCCCAAACAAAGCTGATCTGTTCCTGCCCTGGGGTTTGATAGGCAAAAATTTGAGTAATATTACAGATTGCTATGAAGTTGACACACAGACACACACCCAAAAATATCTGTATTATTATTATTATTGCCCCGATGCATTCGTTGTAAAATGAGCCACGATCCAACTTCGGCAGGTTGAAGGGGGGGTGGACTTCCAACTCCCAGAATTCCCCAGCCAGAATTTCCCTCTTAAACCTGTCAAGGCTGGGAAACATTGACCTGGAAGCTGATCAGACCAGGGCAACTGGGATAGATTTTTGATTTTTCAGCCAGGGATTAAACAGGCTTGCTAGAAACGAGGCTGGAGTCGAGCTGCTTTCTCCTTTGGCCTTCCAGTGGACCAAACAGCCAATTCATTCCAAGAAGTTCATCGGGAATTTTAAGCATAAGTTTATTCGGGGGGATATCTTCCCGGAAACCAGCTTTTGGGGGCTGGCCTGTAACTCGAGCTACCGTATTTGGATGCCAAAAAATCCAGATAAACACAAGTTGGGAGAGGAGATGCATGGATGTGCCTCCTTATCCAGGCGTCATCTGGATGCCCAAACGTGAAGCCTTAATGCAGGGGGTCTTCCAACTTGGCCCTTGGATGACTTGTGGACTTCAACTCCCAGAATTCCTCAGCCAGGCTGAGGAATTCTGGGAGTTGAAGTCCACAAGTCATCCAAGGGCCAAGTTGGAAGACCCCTGCCTTAATGGCGGCAAAAACGCCGTTCACTACCGCTAGAATTGAACTGTGTTCATCTATGTGTTTGTGTGTGTCTGTACAATACTTGCCTGGTGTCGCCTGGGGACAACTGATCCGAATTCCTGCTCCTTTCCTCTTCCCTACAGTCCAGCCGAAAACCCATAAAAGTAACACTATCCACTCCTCAGAAAACTCCCAACGAAGTAAAAACCGGGGGAGGCAGGCCAGAGAGGGGCCAAGTGATCATCCAAGAGGCAGTTGTGATTTTTGTCACCCACAGCTGACAACGTCCAGAGGAGGTCCGGTTGCTGTCCCTATAATTGAGTCCTTTGTAGAATTTTACCTTTAGCTTCTTTGGAATTGAGTCTTTCCACCCAGAATGGTCTCCCTTCTCGTTCTTTTCAATATCAACGGCTTCTTTCTTAAGCAGACCCCCCCTCCCCCAAAAATAGCAAAAGACCACCCATTTTTCAAGCACCCCTTCATCCCAGCTTATGGAGGGGGCTGCTATATGCCCCTCATATAGAGGGCCTATGCCAAAGCGACGTTCTTTGGAACGGAGAAAAGCAAGGCCTGCTACTTTGTGTAAGTCACGGTTGGGAAGATACTCGCAGGTGTGGAAGACCGAGCAGCGCCTTCGACCCCCAGGGGTTTCTCATTAGGGGGAATTCAGAACTACCAATTAAGAGTAGAAGCTGCAAGAGAGCAAGGCCTTGGCGGAGTCCCAGATCGGTGATCTTCTGGAGGCTGGATCACGCCGGTTGCAAGATCTAAGGAAGCGGGAGGAATCCGTTGGAAGGAATCCGAAGTAAATAGATGGGTCTTCTTAGAAGATTAAAGTGTCCCTCAATAGCCTTGACAATTATTCCTGGAGAACAAGGGGGGGGGGGCTTACTGGGCCAGGCGGTGGAGTTCCCTTAAGAGAGCAGGCCAGATGTTTCCAGCTGCGGGTCCTAGCAGATCATGAGATCTCGCCAGTCTTCTTGGAAGCAAGCCCTGCGGGATCACGAGGTCCTCTCTGGGTCTTCTGGAAAGGGAGCCCTGTGGAGCCATGATAGATGTTCTTGGGAGGGTTTCCTTAGGCTCCCCTCTGGAGACCTCCTTGGACCTCTTTCTCAACGGGGGCAACTTGTGGCCCCAAAGCCAACCCCCTTCCCATTTCCAGGAAGGGATTGCAAATCCACCGCCGAGGAGGAGGAGGAGGGACGGCAGTTCAATTTCCCAGCACTGATGGGAGCCAAAGGTGTGGAGCACCTGTCGGGGGAGGACCTGCCTCGAAAGCTTTGCTTCAAGAAGACCAAGGAAGGCGCCACCTTCCATTTAAAAAAAACGTCTAACCGCGCGGCTGCCCCAGGCGAGCCTTCAGCAACCTGGTGCCCGTCCAATTCCAGGATCAAGTTTCCCAGGTCTCCTGGTCTGGATGCCGAGAGCTCACCTGGGCAGCCAATTCCGTGCCTCCCAGGTAGGGATCCCTGCAGATCGTCGGAGGACGGGGGCTCATTTCTTTTGGAAGAAGCCCATGATGGAGGCCTGCTTGTTGGGCTTGGCAGGGGCGACCACCCCCCCTTTCTTGGCGCCTCTCTTCTCCTCTTTGGGTTCCTTCTTCGTGGCCGCAGGGGGGGCCTTGTGAGCTGCGCCGGGCTTGGTCCGGAGGTTCTCTTCGCTCTCCGTGCACGACTCGCTCTCGTAGGCCTTTTCCGTCACTGGGGACAAGGGGAGACACAAGGTTACACACACAAGGCCTGTGTCAGGGTGCCGATTAGGGGAATACTTCAAAGAACTTCCAGGCATTGTTTAGCTTAAAGCAGGGGTAGGCAACCTGGGCTCTTTTATGACTCGTGGACTTCAACTCCCAGAATTCCTGAGCCAGCATGGGGGAACTATGGCCCCTTCATGACTTGTGGACTTCAACTCCCAGAATTCCTCAGCCAGCATGAGGGAAACTTTGGCCCCTTCATGACTCATGGACTTCAACTCCCAGAATTCCTCAGCCAGCATGGGGGAACTATGGCCCCTTCATGACTCGTGGACTTCAACTCCAGAATTCCTGAGCCAGGCATGGGGGAACTATGGCCCCTTCATGACTTGTGGACTTCAACTCCCAGACTTCCTCAGCCAGCATGGGGGAATTATGGTCCCCTTCATGACTCGTGGACTTCAACTCCCAGAATTCCTCAGCCAGCATGGGGGAACTACGGCCCTTCATGGACTCATGGACTTCAACTCCCAGAATTCCTCAGCAGCATGGGGGACTATGGCCCCTTCATGACTCGGGGCTTCAACTCCAGAATTCCTCAGCCAGCATGAGGGAAACTTTGGCCCCTTCATGACTTGTGGACTTCAACTCCCAGAATTCCTGAGCCAGCATGGGGGAAACTTTGGCCCCTTCATGACTCGTGGACTTCAACTCCCAGAATTCCTGAGCCAGCATGAGGGAAACTTTGGCCCCTTCATGACTTGGGGACTTCAACTCCCAGAATTCCTGAGCCAGCATGGCTCAGCTTGGAAACCTCTCCCTTTCCCCTCAGCATGGCTGGCTCAGGAATTCTGGGAGTTGAAGTCCACCAGTCATAAAAGAGCCCAGGTTGCCTACCCCTGCCTTAAAAGTCTCCACCCTTCGGCAGGAACATGGTGGGGATGCCAAGATCTGACTTCCCCTCCCCTGAGCACCTAATATTCAAGCACAATCCCCTCCTCCAATTAGCAGTCATAAATCACAGTTCTCCAATCAGTTTGAAGGGCCAAGTTTCCCTTCGCTTCAACAAACCACCAACGGCCAAATTCTTATTATCTTCTCTTATTTCAAAACAGCCTTGAGAGACATTCTTCCTCCCCCCCCAGCACCAACTAATTCTAACTCTAAAAGTAACACACCAGTTCAAGAGGCAAAGCTGCTTCTCCACATGTTGTCAAAAGCAACAACACCCAATGTTAGCAGCGTCGACAACCTCTTTTGTGTCCTGCCTTTAGTTATTTCGATAAATGACTCAAGGTGACGAAGCTGTGCAACACCCCTTTCCTCCTCCTGCTTTCACCACAACAACCTTGCGAGGGTGGGCCGGGCTGAAAGAGAGGGTCTGGCCCAAAGTCACCCAGGTGGGTTTGGATGGCTAAGCAGCACTTGAACTCATGGCCTCCCGCTTTCTAGCCTGCTGCCTTAGCCACTACCAGGACAGTCCCCACATCCTCAAGGGATTGAATGGATTGAATGGATTGAATCCGCCTTCTGAGATTTTTAAACTGCGGTGGGAGCTTACTATTTTTTTTTAATAAACTGTTCCTTCTTTCATGAGGCAATGTCTCCGTTTCAAGTTTCTTCTCTTCATTCACAGGCAGGGTGATGGACATTCTCTTTTTAAAAAAATATGTTTTATTGATTAAGATTTGGTAAACAGAGTGTTTGGTAAACAGCGTGTTCCAAGATCACTGCAGATGGGGACTGCAGCCAAGAAATTAGAAGACGCTTGCTCCTGGGGAGGAAAGCTATGGCAAATGTAGACAGCATACTAAAAAGCAGAGACGTCACCCTGCCAACAAAAGTGCGTATAGTCAAGGCCATGGTTTTCCCAGTCGCAATGTATGGCTGTGAAAGTTGGACCACAAGAAAGGCTGAGCGCCAAAGAATGGAGGCCTTTGAACTCTGGTGCTGGAGAAGACTCCTGCGAGTCCCCTGGACTGCAAGGCGATCCAACCGGTCAATCCTAGAGGAGATCAACCCCGACTGCTCCTTAGAAGGCCAGATCCTGAAGTTGAAACTCAAGTACTCTGGCCACCTAATGAGAAGGAAGGACTCCCTGGAGAAGAGCCTAATGCTGGGAAAGATGGAGGGCAATAGAAGAAGGGGACGACAGAGAAGGAGGTGGCTGGATGGAGTCACTGAAGCAGCAGGCGTGAGCTTCAATGGACTCCAGAAGATGGGAGAGGACAGGAAGGCCTGGAGGAACGTTGTCCATGGGGTCGCGATGGGTCGGACACGACTTCGCAACTAACAACAACAAACAGCATGTGGTCTGAGTTTACATTTAAAAAACAATCGATTAACAATTATTTTAATTCTATAGTCCACATACTGGCTTTGCTTGATTGTCTCTTCTTCCAATAATATTCTCTTTTGCCAACCTTGAATTAATACGATTCTTATTATTTAAATGAACGACAATTTAATACAGACATTTCTAATGTTTCTGCAAATAATAACCATATCAATATAACGCTTCTCTTCTAACTTCTTTTCTAACTTATTCCAGTATCTGAGGGGCTGCCACAAAGAAGAGGGGGCCAGGTTGTTCACCAAAGCACCAGAGGGAAGGACGAGAAATAATGGTTGGAAACTGATCAAAGAGAGAAGCAACCTGGAATTAAGGAGAAACTTCCTGATAGTGAGGACAATTAACCAGTGGAACAGCCTGCCACCAGAAATCGTGGGCGTTCCATCACTGGAGATTTTTAAGAAGAGGCTAGACAGTCACTTGTCTCGAGATGGTACAGGTTCTCCTGCTTAAGCAGGGGGCTGGACTAGAAGGCCTCCAAGGTCCCTTCCAGCTCTATTCTATTCTCACTGATTATAAGATGATCAAGGGGGTAGACATTCTCAACCAGCTGGTCAAAAACTGAGATTTCTCGTAGCCAGGGACACCTGGGGCTACTTACCGATGCAGCCTTCGTCGTCTATAAAAGTTCTCGACTTCAAGACACGTTTCCGCTTGCGTTTCTTCTCTCCCACGGAAGCCTGAAAGTCAGGAAGAGTTATCATGTGGGTTATAGACTATAGAACTTAATTGTTAGTGAATGTTTGTTAAATGCAAACCCAGACAATGCACTGTCTACCGAATACTATGGTGATTATGTTAAAAATTAATAAAACATATTTTAAAAAAAAAAGACAGGAAGAGAACGACGAGTCCTCGCCATATTTAACCCCGATTGAACAAGTGCAATCATTGGTCCCTGACAATTTAGGCCAATATTTTATTGGGGGTTAATAAAAGTGGGGTGATGTGCCTCGTATACTACTTTTCTCGCAAGGAATACAACCAGGATACACCTGTTTTGTGTGGCCTCTGGGAGAAACAGACACAGAGCATTAAGGCAGCTGTTGGCTGGACCCAGCAGGACTCGGCTCACGCCGTCACCTTCGAATTCACACAACCCTTTTCTACCTACGCAGGTAGTCCTCTGCTTGCGACCGCCAACGGAGCTCAAAATTTCCGTGGCTAAGCGAGGCGGTTTTTAACTGAGCTTCGCCCCGTTGTACGGCCTGGCTCGCCACGTTCGCTAAGCGGGTCGCTGCAGTTGTTAAGCTGGTAACGTGGCTGCGGTTGTTCAAGTTAGTAGTAACGTGGTTGTGAAGTCAATCTAGCTTCCCAAGCATGGACTCTGCTGGGCAGACGGTCGTAAAAGGGGATCACGTGACCCCGAGGCCAGACAATTGTCGTAAGTACAGGTCAATTGCCAAGCGTCCAAATTTTGACCGGGGGGGGGGGCTGCAGTGGTTTTAAGTGTGTAAAACAGAGGTTCCCAACCTGTGGGCCGTGTCCTTTTAGCCACGTGAATGGCTGGCCAGTGCGCACGTGTATGCGCACACTCCCCCCCCATTCACGCTAGCAGCGCCCTCAGTGTCACGTGGGCGCTAGCCTGGCCCCGAGTATCGTACAGGCACCAGCCCCGCCCTCAGCATCAAGGACACGCTCACGCCGCCCCCGTTTGCGTCGCACGCACACATGTGGTCCCATGCCACCCCCTTCCTTCCCCTCCGGGCCACCAACCTAGAAAGCTTGGGGACCTCTGGTGTAAAACCATCATAAGTCACTTTTTTTCAGTGTCGTCGTGACTTCAAGCAGTCGCTCAATGAATGCTTGCAGGTCGAGGACCACCTGTTTATTATGAGGTTGGAGGCGCTATTCAGGAATTTCCACTCCCAAATTTGAAATAGATACGTAAACACACCCAATGTTTTTTCCTTTCCTTCCTTCTCTTTTTTCTCTCCTTCTTTCCCATCTTTCTTTTTTATTTCTCCCTCATCCTCTCGTCTCTCCTTCTTTCCTTCCTTTGGTCTCCTCTTTCTTTCCTCTCTCTCTCTCTCTCACACACACACGTTTTTTCTTTTTCTCATCTTTCTCTTCCTTCCTTCCTCTTTCCTCTCTCACACCCACACATCTGGACTTAGGCATATATTTACCACCACTGGCGCAGGGGCTGGCTGAGGCTGAGGCTTCTGAGCTGGCTGAGGAGACTCTTCAGAAGCTGCTGGCGAGGAGGCAGCGCCTGCAAGGGGACAAGCAGAAGGTTGTTGATTTTGACTCGCTGTCACCCGTGTTGTCTTCAGCTGTATCCTTTCCTGGCATCACACCCTGAGCATCCATGGCTGAGGGAGGACCAGAATATGACTTTCCCTGGAGAGACACCGTCCTTGCTTGGCCACACTGACAGATCTCAACCTAAGCCAAAGAAACGTCGGACCAAAGACTGTGCAATCTCCCTGTCTGTCAACTTTTGTTGGGCTATTCTGTTTTGGTCATGAAGTAGCGGCAAAGTAGGCTCTGGATTCGAAACTGGCTCGCCATGTTGGGTTAGGGAGGTCTGGGATGAAGCTGAGTAGCAGGCCTCCAGTTAGAACACAACAGAATTCAACAGAATAACAAGAGTTGGAAGGGACCTGTTAATCCAACCTAACTATTCCAGACAAAAAAGGGCTGTCCAGTCTCTTCTTAAAAGCTTCCAGTGTTGGAGCACTCACAACTTCTGGAGGCAGGTTGTTCCACTGGTTAATTGTTCTCACTGTCAGGAAGTTTCTCCTTAGTTCCAGGTTGCTTCTCTCCTTGATGAGTTTCCATCCGTTGCTTTTGTTCTGTTTTCAGGTGCTTTGGAGAATAGCTTGACTGCCTCTTCTTTGGGGCAGCCCCTGAGATATTGGAAGGCTGCTATCATGTTATCCCTAGTCCTTCTTTTCATCAAACTAGCCATGCCCAGTTCCTGCAACCGTCCTTCGTATGTTTTAGCCTCCAGCCCTCTGATCATCTTTGTTGCTCCTCTCTGCATTCTTTCTAGAACAGGGGTCTTCAAACCTGGCCCTTTGATGACTTGTGGACTTCAACTCCCAGAATTCCTCAGCCAGGCACGCGTGCCTGGCTGAGGAATTCTGGGAGTTGAAGTCCACAAGTCATCAAAGGGCCAAGTTTGAAGACCCCTGTTCTAGAGTCTCAACATCGTGGCCACCAGTCAAATTTTGCTCTGTTTTGACAACAAGCCTAATTACTACTAATAATACCGATAGGAGCTTATTTGCAAAAGTTTTTCTAATAACTGGCACTTGATAGACCATTTGCCTGCAATCACCAAAGCCTGAAATTAAGCTAACCACTAACTGGCCATTAAATGGATCCTCCATCTAAATTATCGGTATCCATACGTGATGGCAGAACATTTCAGGGAAATTATGTATAAATTACTTCCTCTTGTTGGTTCTGAATCTCCCACGATGGAACTCTGATGGACGAATGCTTTAAGTCTAGTTTAATGAAGAGAAGGACGAGGGGGGACATGATAGCAGTGTTCCAATATCTCAGGGGCTGCCCCAAAGAAGAGGGAGTCAAGCTATTCTCCAAAGCACCTGAAGGCAGGACAAGAAGCAACGGATGGAAACTAATCAAGGAGAGAAGCAACCTGGAATTGAGGAGAAACTTCCTGACAGTGAGGACAATTAACCAGTGGAACAACCTGCCTCCAGAAGCGGTGAATGCTCCAACACTGGAAGTTTTTAAGAGACTGGACAGCCATTTTTCTGAAATGTTATAGGGTTTCCTGCCTGAGCAGGGGGTTGGACTAGATGACCTCCAAGGTCCCTTCCAACTTTATTATTATTATTATGGATCATCGCACAGTCAGCCAGATGTTCAGACTGGATTTGGCATTTTTGTCTACCTATCGAGTCCTTCCCAAGGACCTGGGATAGGCAGATGTGGATGTTTGATGGTATCACAGATCTCGTCGCAGGATGGAAGCAGTTCTTAGCAAGGCCGCCTTTTGCAATTGACTAATGGCGAATTTGTCAATGCCGATGATGGTGTCCAAGTGGTGCTCCAGTTGTTTTGGGATTGCACCCAAGGCGCCTATTACTATTGGTACTACCCTTGCTTGCCTTTGCCACAGTCTTTCTATTTCTATTTTTAGGTCTTTGTATTTTGTTATCTTCTCCAGTTCTTTCTTGTCTATTCTGCTGTCTCCAGGCACTGCCACGTCCACTATCCAGACTTTTTTGTCTTTCTTATCGACAATTGTTAAGTCCGGGGTGTTATGTTGCAGGTGCTTGTCTGTTTGAATTCTGAAATTCCTATTATCATTATTATTATTATTATTAAAGTTCTACCAGAGCAAGAAAAGGAAAGCTATTTGTCCATTTTCCACATTGCTTATCTGCCTTGACTGCACTCGTAGCCTTTTGTTCTTCGTTTCCAAAGGGCCTCAGATGCTCAGCAAGCTCGGTGGCCTCCAGACAGATGCAGCTTGAGAAGCCCAGCCAAAGATTTGTGAGGGTTCAAATTGGCTTCAAGTGTGGATTGCAAGGGTCGGTAGGCCCTATCTTGGCCTCTACTCACTGTCAACGCTGCTAACATTGGATGTTCTTGCTTTGACCACATATGGAGATGCAGCCTTTTTCTCTCTTATGCTTAACTCTTAGAATTAGATGATACTGGGGGGGGGGGGGGGAGGAGGAGGAACGTGATGGGAGTTAGACATAACAATATTGCAATAGTGTGTGAATTCAGGGCTTTTGAAATAAGAGATGATAAGGAATGGCGGGCTGGAGAACTGGAGGGGAATCCTGCATTTCAAACTAATTGGGGAATGTGATTTACGACCGTTAATTGGAGGAGGGAATCGTGCTTTGATACTATGTGCTCAGGGGAGGGGAATTCAGTTTTTGGCTTCGATTATGCAGTGCCGATGTTATGCTACTCAAAATAAAAGATTCTTTAAGGTAAACAGTGCCACAAAGTTCTTTTGAAGAGTTTCATCTATCGGAACCAGGACACTCACCTTCCCCATCACTGCTGCTGTCTGACCGAGGCAGTTTGATCCGACGCCTTTTCTTCTTCAAGCGGCCGGTTCCTTTCTCCTCCTCCTCCTCCTCCTCCATGTCTGTCCTCTTCGCTCTGGGAGGAAGGGAGATTGGCTTAGACAAAAAGGAAGGGAAACGAAAAGTGTTGCCCAACGCAGGTAGCCCTCGACTTAAAACAATTTGTTTAGTGACCATTTGAAGTTACGACGGCACTGGGAAAAAAGGGACTGATGAACTTTTTGGGCACCACTGTTGCAGCGTCCCCCAGAGTCATGTGATCCTAATCCAGATGCTCGGCAACTGGCATGTACTTATGGGGGTCCCGCGATCCCCTTTGGCGACCTTCTGACAAGAAAGTCAATGGGGGAAAAGTCAGATTCGCTTAATGACCGTGTTATTAATTTAACAGCTGCAGGAATTGACTGAACGACTGTGGCAAGAGAGGTCGTAAAATGGGGCAAAGCGCGCTTAACAAACGTCTCACTTAGCAACACCGGCATAGGTGGTGCGATAAATCGCACGAATGACTGAAGCAGGCCAACTCCTTGCAGCCTTGTCAGCGAGAAAAACACAAATCCACTACCTTTTCTTCTCCCTCTGCTGCCCTCTGGCCGGCTCAGCCTCCTTGCTGGGCTTCTCCTGACCAGGAGGAGACTTTGGGTCCGTGGAAGAAACGGGAGGCTTGGCCACTGATCGCTCTTCCTTCTGTTGCTCGGGCTCAGCGCTGGCTTTGCCTGCACCTGAAAGGAGAAAGTGGGAAAGCTAACAGAACAGAACAGAACAGGATGCAGAATAGAATAGAATAGGAATAGAATAGAATAGAATAGAATAGAATAGAATAGAATAGAATGGAATGGAATGGAATGGAATGGAATGGAATGGAATGGAATGGAATGGAATGGAATGGAATGGAATAGAATTACAGAATAGAATAGAATAGAATAGAATAGAAAATAGAATGGAATAGAATAATAGAATAATAGAAAATAGAAAAGAAAATAGAATAGAGAATAGAAAATAGAATAGAATAGAATAGAAAATAGAATGGAATAGAATAGAATAGAATAGAAAATAGAATAGGAAATAGAATAGGAAATAGAATAGAATAGAAAATACAATAGAATAAGGAATAGAATAGAATAGAATAGAAAATAGAATAGAATAGAATAATAGAATAGAATAGAATAGAATAGAATAGAATAGAATAGAATAGAATAGAATAGAATAGAATAGAATAGAATAAGGAATAGAATAGAGTAGAGTAGAGTAGAATAGAACTGAACTCATTTAACAACTGTCTTGCTCAGCAACAGAACATTCAGGCTCCGCGGTGGCCGTACGTCGAGGACTGCCTGGTACTTACAACGGGGAATAAAGAGAGCCGCTTACCCTCTTTGCTAATGGCAGCTTTCCCAAAGAAGTTGCTCAGGGTGTTTCCTTTCGTTGGGGCTTTGCTGTTGTTCGTTGAAGCCTAAAAGTTAATTAAAAGAAACAGTTAGAAAAGAGATATATCCCGGAAAACAATAAAACCCAATAAAACACTGTGATGCACTAGGAGGTGCTACACAGGCAGGCCTTGACTTATGACCACAAAGCAGCCCAGAATTTCCATCGTTAAGTGAGACATTTCTTAAGTGAGTTTTGTCCCATTTTGCGATCTTTTGGCCTCCGTTGTTAAGGGGATCACTGCAGTTGATCAGTTAGTGAGTGATTTGTTAAGGGAATCTGGCTTGTCAGAGGGTGGCAAAAGGGGATCACGTGACCCCCCCCGGGACGTTGCGACCGTCGTAAATGTAAGTCAGTCGCCAAGCGTCCGAATTTTGATCGTGTGACCGTTGAGGAGGCTGCAAAGGTCTCAACTGTGAAAAATGGTCGTAAGTCCCTTTGAACGGTCACGAAATGAACTGTTGTAAGTCAAGGACGGCCTGTGTAAAGCCTAAATATTGTTGCTATGAACTTAAGATTCAAATCCCGCCTTCAACCACAACGGAATGGCTGATTTCGAGACAGTCCCACCTCTCAAGGATGTCGCTCAAACCGGACTGGGAAAAAACAACTTCACCTGCCTGGTTATAAGTTAAAAGACTACCTGTTTGCTTTAGAAGCCTATGTAGTCCTTGACATACGACCACAATTGAGCTCGAAATTTCCGCTGCTAACTGAAACATTTAAGTGAACTTTGCCCCATTTTACGACCTTCCTCACCAGTCGCTAAGCGAATCACCGCAGTGGTTAAGTGAGTCACACGGTCGTTAAGTGGATCCGGCTTCACCCCATTGACTTTGCTTGTCAGAAGGTCGCAACAGGGGATCATGGGACCCCGGGACGCTGTGACCGTCATAAGTACGAGTCAGTTGCCAAGCGTCTCAATTTTGATCACGTGACACCCTCCCCCCAGGATGCTGCAACCGTCACAAACACGAGTCAGTCGCCGAGCGTCCGAATTCTGATCACGTGACCACGGAGATGCTGTGACGGCCGTAAGTGTGAAAAAACGGCCACAAGTCCCTTTTTTCAGTGCCGTTGTAACTCGGAACGGTCACTAAACCGTCACAAGTCGAGGACCTACCTGTATTTTCTCTAGATTCCGGGTTTTCAAACTGAGGTGGCTTGAAGGTGCCTGGAGTCCAACTCCCAGAATTCCCCAGCCAGCCCCGGTCCTTCTGCAAAGTATTGAAGCAGGAAAACTTACCCCGGGGGTCTCTTTGGCGTCCAGGTGAGCCTCCTTGTGGCCATTCTTGGGTCTGGGGGCTGGTTTGGCCGCAAACATTCCCAGGATGCCTTTCGCCGGCTGGGCGGGCTGCTTTGACGACGTGCCTGGAGCCTGGCCGTTGAGCACAGGCGCATCCGGCCCCTTTGTGGTGGGGGGAGGCTGGGGGGGGCCCTGGGCGGGGGTCTCGGCCTGGGACCCTTCAGCAACAGGCCTGGGGACAGCGGCAGCACAGCAAATGGCACTGAATCTGGCGAGAGAACAAATCCATTTCATTAGCAGCGGAACTAAATATAATTCCAGATAGTCCTCCACTTACGACCCAAATTTTCCATTGTTAAGTGAGACATTTCAGTGAATCTTGCCCAGTTTTACAACCTTTCTTACCACAGTTGTTAAGTGAATCACTGCAGTTAAGTCGGTAAACATCTGAATTCTGAGCACGTGTCCACAGGGGATGGTGAAACGGTCATAAGGGTGGAAAAAGGGTCGTAAGTCACTTTTTTCCTGTACCGTTGTAACTTTGAATGGTCACTAAATGAGCTGTTGTTAAGTCGAGGACTACCTGTCAAGTTAGCAGCCCCATTGCTGCTGTCAGGAATTAAGGAGAAATTTCCTGACAGTGAGGACAATCAACCAGTGGAACAGCTTGCCACCAGAAATCATGGGCGCTCCATCACTGGAGATTTTTAAGAAGAGACTGGACAGCCACTTGTCTGAAATGGTATAGGGTTTCCTGCCTGAGCAGGGGGTTGGACTAGAAGACCTCCAAGGTCCCTTCCAGCTCTATTCTATTCTAGGGGGGACATGATAGCAGTCTTCCAGTATTTGAGGGGCTGCCACAAAGAGGGGGTCAATTTATTTTCCAAAGCACCAGAGGGCAAGACAAGAAACAATGGCTGGAAACTAATCAAGGAGAGAAGCAACCAGGAATTAAGGAGAAACTTCCTGACAGTGAGGACAATCAACCAGTGGAACAGCTTGCCACCAGAAATCGTGGGGGCTCCATCACTGGAGATTTTTAAGAAGAGGCTAGACAGTCACTTGTCTGAGATGGTATAGGTCAGGGGGTCTTCAAACTTGGCCCTTTTATGACTTGTGGACTTCAACTCCCAGAATTCCTCAGCCAGCCTCTATTCTGTATATAGCTCTATTCTCTCTCTCTCTATATATATACTGTATGTTCCCAAATCCTTATTATTTTCCTTGCATATATCTTTTTTCGCTTTTGTTTTGGGGGCCTGCAATTCTGCTGGGGGGAGGGGGGAGATTTGCTTGTGCTTGGGATAACTTTCGCTTTCTGCTTTCCTTCTTCCACCTCTCTCCACTTGAGAAAGGAATGTGTCTCCCTTATCAGGGAGACGGTTACGGGGTGCCATCTGTGCCGGTTACCCACACATCGTTGCCACCTGTGGATCGGCTGGATTTCAAATGGGCACTATGACTGTTTCACTTCTCATCCAAGGAGCTTCTTCAGCTCTGACCGGATGGTGGGGAGTGGGAGGATTTATACTCCTTGCAGACAGCTGGTCCTTTGCCTTCTTTTAGAGGGTCGTTGAGGCCACTTGGAGGTCTGTGTCCTCAGGGTCAGTTGAGTAGCCTGTGCCTGTCTTCAACAGTGAAGGGAGACAGGGTGGAAAACATCCTGCAGCCAAGAAGGCTCCAGACCCATTTGCACCACTCAGGTGACCCTGAGGACACAGGTAAGCCTCCAGGTGGCCTCAACGACCCTCTAAAAAAAGGCAAATGACCAGCTGTCTGCAAGGAGTATAAATCCTTCCATTCCCCACCATCCAGTCAGAGCTGAAGAAGCTTCTTGGATGAGAAGCGAAACGTCTTCAAAGAAATAAACAAGAAAGTCCAGTTGCCTTGTGAAAAAGCACCTCTGGGACAACCAGGACCTGGATGGCTGAGAATCTCCCTAGAAAACTAAGTTCCCTCCTTGCATTGCCACACACACACCCCGGTTACTCATGTCAGGCTGTCAGCTTGTGACGCGTAGCTTCAGCAGAATGTCAGCCACGAGACACCCTGGCCAAGATCCAACTCACTTGCTGCAGTTCTCGAGGTTTGTCTTGAGGATGTCGTAGTCGGTGTTGAAGAGGGGGCTGCTGTCCCTCAGCAGGGCCTTCTGGATGCTGTAGACGTGGACGCTGGCCACCGTGGAGAGCTTGGCTTTCATGGCTGAAGAGGAGGCAGAGGCCGTGTGAAGGAAGCAGGGAGGCTCCTCAAAGCAAGTGGGGGACACTGGGTGACCTCCCTCTCAGCTCAGCCCACCTCACAGGGTTTTTGTTTTGTGGGGAAAATACCAAAAAAAAAAATGCAACACAATTGTCGTATTTTTCAAAAATGATTTTGAAGTGTTGTACAAGCTTACCTTCTAATTTATCTTCTTTCACTACTGCAACCTTATGGTACTGGAAAGAAAGGGCAGCCTGTTACTTCAGCAAATACTTGTTATCGCCCAATATGTCAAGACCGATGATTAACAAATCTGCATTACACGTTTTCTGGACATCGGTAGAACTAATTCTCAGGGAAGCAATTTAAGCCTGCAATTCCAGGTTTAAACTGCCACTCCGGCTACCAATTTTAAATTCAAATGTCAAAGCTCCTTTCTGACTTACAGTGTGCCCATTCTGAACGACGTTCCCTGCCAGTAAATAGGTGACGTGCAACTGGGCCCCTGCGTTCTCCTTCCGTTTCCTCTCTATGTAATCATATAACATTCTGTAAAAAAAAGAACGCAAAGGCAGAAGTTAAAATAGACAAGTTTTTGAAGTTTTCAATAACTGTCCCCTGAAAAACTAAAGAGAGCATATGTCATCCAAATTAAGCTGTGCAGCTCAGGATTAAACAGCTATAAATGAAAAGCGGCTTGGTGAAGGCAACAAGCTAGAAAGCAGGAGACGGTGAGTTCAAGTCCTGCCTTAGCTATGAAAGCCAGCTGAGTGACTTTTATCCAATCACCAGCAGGTGGTGAAATCTAGTCCTGCCTTAGGCATGAAAGCTGGCTGGGTGACTTTGGGTCAATCACCAGGAGACAGTGAGTTCTAGTCCTGCCTTAGGCATGAAAGCCAGCTGGGTGACCTTGATCCAAAAGGCCACATTTATCACAGTCACAGCATCCTGGGGTCCCGTGATCCCCTTTTTGCAACCTTCTGACAAGCAAAGTCAGTTGGGAAGCCAGATTCACTTAACAACTGTGTGACTAACTTAACAACTGCAGTGATTCACTTAATAACTGTAGCAAGCAAGGTTGTAAAATGGGGCAAAACTCACTTAACAACAGTCTCACTTAGCAACAGATGTTTTGCGCTCAGTTGTGGTTATAAGTCGAGGACTACCTGTATCAGTGATGAATAGTAGTCTGGACTACTACCATTAAGTACAGACAAGAGAGATTGATACTTACTGCTTGGCTTGATTCACATGAACTCCCAAGGTAAAGCTCAGCCATTTATATGTTACCTGCAAAGCAACGCATATTGTTATTTTAACCAAAATGCCAACAGCCACCACAGAATGAACCTCCATCGCTGCAATAATCCCAGAGTTGGGAAGAGTCCCGGAGTCTACGAAGACGGACCTCTCCAGCTCTGCTTGAAGACAGCGCTGACACCTGTACAGGTAACTGACGCTGCATGTATTGTTCTTCACAATGCAATTCTTCACAATAGCTTGCTGGACCTCTCGGCTGAGTTTTGGAGGAGCCACAAACCTCGGCTGGAGAAAAGTCATTTGAGTGGGGTTTGCAGGCAACTATGCAGGCATAAATAAAATTACTATATAAACAGAAGGCACTCCCAACTGTTGTTTGGACAATTTATTGTTCTGGGTAAATCATCGTGTTCTTTTCTCATTTAGACACTCTATGTATGTACTTAATGTGTGTGTGTGTGTGTGTGTGTGTAGTTTATATATTTATATATATTTATTGCTCTGGAGGATCACCACATTCTTTTTTTATTTACAATCTATCTGCCTATCTGCCTGCCTGCCTGCCTGCCTATCTACCTACCTACCTACCTATCTCCATCTCCATCTCCATCCATCTCCATATCTATGTATGTATGTATGTATCTATCTATCTCCATATCTATCTATCTATCTATCTATCTATCTATCTATCTATCTATCTATCTATCTATCTATCTATCTATCTATCTATCTATCTATCTATCTATCTATCTATCTCCATATCCATTCATCCATATCCATCTATCTCCATATCTATCTCTATCTATCTATCTATCTATCTATCTATCTATCTATCTATCTATCTATCTATCTATCTATCTATCTATCTATCATATCCATTCATCCATATCCATCTATCTCCATATCTATCTCCATATCTATCTATCTATCTATCTATCTATCTATCTATCTATCTATCTATCTATCTCCATATCCATTCATCCATATCCATCTATCTCCATATCTCCATATCTCCATATCTATCTATCTATCTCCATCCATATCTATCTCTATACATACACTTACACACACACATACATGTATACATATATATACACATATACAGACACATGCAAACATATATATAGATATAGATATATAGTGTGTTTGTATGTATAGTTTATATGTAAATATTTTCTGGAGAGGTCATCCCATTACACACCCCCACAGAAAAATACACTTATCATCATTTATCATCATTTTCCTTAATGCAAGAAGAGAATCAAGTTAAGGGCTGCTCTGGATTGGGGGGGGCACATCAGCCCCCTCCCCAAACAAAGAGAGGCCTAACCAGGCCTGCCATTTGAAGACTCAGGCCCCCCCTCCCTCCCTAAAATGTTGGGGGGGGGATGCATGCAGCTTCTGGCCAGAAGTATTATGGGATGCGGGGTCCCTGGCAAACTTAGACCGGCAGCAATAAGGAATAAGGCTGCACCGGGGCCTCAAGACCCTAACCCTTCGACTCCCCCTTTCCGGGTCCCCCCTCAAGACCCTCGGCCCACTACCACCGCTATCCCCCGCCGCGGATGATGGGAGTTGGAGTAGAGCACGTTGCGGGAAAGGGTGCCGGAGACGAGTAGGCCCGAAAAGGGTCGCGGCGCCTGAATTAAAGCAATTAAACGCGTAATTAGCTTTTTCCTGGACACGCAGACCCCTCCCCCGCCCCCCACTCATTTCCCCCCCGCGCCCCCCCCCAACCCCGGCATCATTCGCACTCACGACTCGGTTCTGGTCCGTGACGAACTCGTCGATGTTCTCCAGGTAAAGTTCGTCCTCCATGGCGGGCCGTCCCGGGCCGCGAGAGCCCCACAGCGCCCCTTCCCCTCCGCGACCCTCCGCCGCCGCCATGGCAACGCCAGGCCGCGCCCCCATCCGGCTTTCGCGCGCGCGCGCTACGGCGGCCGAGAGGCGGCGCTTACGTCGCGCGGAACGTCGGCCTCAGAGAGCTACGGTGGCCGCGCGGGGACAGTTCCCTGCAACCGCCGCCGCCGCTGATAGAGCGCATGCGCCGTCCCCGAGTGGGCGGGGAAAAAGATCCTTTTAGCTCCTCTAGCATCGTCAACCCGGCGCTCTCCAGGCACATTGGGGTTTTGCCTACCAATGGAGGGCCGGGGATGATGGGATTTGGGGGGGGACTGGAAGGCCCCTTCAGGCAGTCCTCGACTTAGGGCCACAAATTGAGCCCAACGTTCCCGTTGATCAGCCAGACCATTTGTTAAGTTGAGCTTTGCCCCGTTTTACGACAGTTGTTAAAGTTAATATCCCGGTCGTTAAGTGAATCCGGCTTCCCCCCATTGGCTTTGCTTGTCGGAACGGTGGCCAAAGGGGATCACGTGATATCGGGACGCTGCGAGCGTCGTAAATAGGAGTCGGTGGCCAAGCGTCCCGGTTTTGATCACGTGACCCGTGAGGATGCTGCAACCGTCGTTAAGTGGGGAAAACAGACATAAGTCACATTTTTCAATGAGGTTGTAACTTGGAATGGTCAGTAAACAACCCGTTGCAAGTACAGGACTACCTGTATTAAAAATAGTTGTCTTCTCCCTTCCATTTCCAGCCCATCCTCCTCCCCCCATCTCTCTTATGTCCATGCATTCGAAATGGCTTTTACACACACACACAAACGCAAACACACACACACAAACGCAAAGACCGATTCACACTCTAGGAAGGCTGAACCTGTCTCCCTTTTCCCCTTCCTTCTCTTTCACCAGCCCCCTTTGCAGCTTTCGGCTTTCCTCCGGATGTTTCCTGTTTTGCAAATTTGGGGCCAATTTCCTGCACAGTTTACGTGTGCCTTGCGTGCGCTGGCTGCTGCTGTGACGTTTTTTTTTCTGCTGGCACAGCTGGAATGTGCCAGCTTTGGGGGGGTGGGCGTGTTTGTCTTCCACCCTGAAAAAGGCTATTTTGAGAGGTGCATTGATATTCCTCTCCTACGGGATGACCTTTGCAGCATCCCTTTGGGTCAAGGTGATTAAAATAATAATAATAGAATAGAATAATGGAATGGAATGGAATGGAATGGAATGGAATGGAATGGAATGGAATGGAATGGAATAGAATAGAATAGAATAGAATAGAGCAGAACAGAAATAGAATAGAATAGAATAGAATAGAATAGAATAGAATAGAATAGAATAGAATAGAGCAGAACAGAAATAGAATAGAATAGAATAGAATAGAATAGAATAGAATAGAATAGAATAGAATAGAATAGAATAATAGGAAAGAAAGAATAGAATAGAAAATATGGAATAGAATAGAATAATAACTTTATTGTCACTTTGAATTTACAATCAGCGGCATACATTAAAATGAAATTTCATTGCATTCAGCTCTCAAAGGGTCACCACCTCCAATATACACTATATAAATATGACAAAACTAAATACAGAATTATGCATATATCCACATATATTATATGACACAGAGAAACAACAGTCTAGTTTGGGTGATGTATAACTTGTGCATGGCGAGAAAAACAAATCTTGCGAGTTTACCAGACAGACGATTCTTTCGAAACCGGATCATTTTTATGACCGTGGCTGTGCCCCGTGGTCACGTGATCAAACTCCAGACGCTTAGCAACTGACTCGTATTTACGACGGTCGCAGTGCCCCCCGGGGGGGTCACGTGATCCCCTTTTGTGACCTTCTGACAAGCAAAGTCAATGGGGAGAAGCCAGATTCACTTAACAACCGTGTTACTAACTTAATAGCTGCAGTGATTCACTTAACAACTGTGGCGAGAAAGGTCGTAAAATGGGGCAAAACTCACTTAACAACTGTCTCGCTTAGCAACAGAAATCTTGGGCTCAGTTGTGACCGTAAGTTGAGGTCTATTTGCATAGGGTCTCCTGCTTGAGCAGGGGGTTGGACTAGAAGACCTCCAAGGTCCCCCCCAGCTCTGTTATTCTGCCGAAGAGTCCTTATTTACAAAAACAGTTAGGTTGGACTTGACTTGCTTCCTCCTGACCCCAAATTATTATTAGCTGGAGGGAGATGAAAAGAGAAAACACCAGGAAGTGCTGATTTGCGTCAGAATGCGCCCCTGGTGCATCAGGATGCAAAACAATCTCTGGAATTCCCCCTGCCAACAGCTGGAGGAAAGTGATGCAACCCGGATGTTTTTCCGTGATTCTCTGGCCTCGCTTGGAGACCTTGCTGTGTGTCTCTGCTTTACTTGCCGAAGGCCTTGAAAAGCCAGGATATAAATCTGAGCCATAAACAAATAAAAGAAATACTGTATATATCTATTTATTTAGAATAGAATAGAGCTGGAAGGCACCTTGGAGGTCTTCTAGTCCAGCCCCCTGCTCGAGCAGGAGAACCTATACCACGGGTCGGCAACCCGCGGCTCCGGAGCCGCATGCGGCTCTTTGAGGCATTACCTGCGGCTCCGGAGCCTCCTCCGCCATTTTGGGGAGCGCATGCGCGCATGCGCGGGCGGGTGTGTGGGGTGCATGCGCGGGGGTGCGCATGCGCGAACGGGTGTGCGTGCGCATGCGCGAACGGGCGCACGCGCATGCTCGAACGGGTGCGAGCATGCGCGAACAGACGGGCACGCATGTGCGGGGGCGCGCGTGCATGCGCGAACGGGCGCGGCTCCCAGGGGTTTTTTTTTTTAGGCCAAACGGGTCCGTGCGGCTCGTTCGATGTTTCGGGTGGCCGACCCATGACCTATACCATCACAGACAAGTGACTGTCTAGCCTCTTCTTAAAAATCTCCAGTGATGGAGCACCCACGATTTCTGGTGGCAATCCACTGGTTAATTGTCCTCACTGTCAGGAAGTTTCTCCTTAATTCCAGGTTGCTTCTCTCTTTGATCAGTTTCCAGCCGTTGTTTCTCGTCCTTCCCTCTGGTGTTTTGGAGAATAATGTGACCCCCTCTTCTTTGGGGCAGCCCCCCAAATACTGGATCGCTGCTATCATGTCTCCCCTGTTTCTTCTTTTCTCTAGACTAGCCAAACCCAAGTCCCGCAGCCGTTCTTCGTATGTTTTGGTCTCCAGGCCTTGGATCACCTTAGCTGCTCCTCTCTGAATTTTTTCCAAACTTTCAACATCTTTTTTGGGATACGGTGACCAAAATTGGCTGCAGTACTCCAGGTGTGGCCTCACTAGGGCTTTATAAAGCGTTGCTAATACTTTGCGTGATCTTGATTCTATGCCTCTGTTTATACAACCCAGGATTGTGTTAAGCTTTTTTGGCTGCTGCCGCACACGGCTGGCTCATATTTCTTTGAGGTGTATCTACAGGGCCTCTGAGAATCTACACCGCCATCCCCAATTTGAAAGCGGATGCAATTATATTACGGGTAGTCCTCAACTTAACGGCCACAACTGACTCCGCCATTTCCAATGCTAAGCAAGACAATTGTTAAGCGAATTTTGCCCCATTTTACAACCTTTCTTGCCATAGTTGTTAAGTGAATCACTGCGGTTGTTAAGTGAGTCACAGAGTTGTTAAGTGAATCTGGTTTTCCCCATTGACTTTGCTGGTTAGAAGGTCGCAAAAGGGGATCACGTGACTCTCGGGATACTAAAACTGTCATAAGTCCATGCCAGTTGCCAAGTGTCCGAATTTTGATCGCGTGTTGCTGCAACGGTCGTGAGTGTGCAAAACTGTCATACGTCCCTCTCTTTGGGTGATTTGCTTAGCAACGGCAGCAAAAATGGGGTGTGACTCACTTAACAACGGCCTTGCTTAGCAATGGAAATTTGGGACTCAAGGACGGTCGTAAGGCGAGGACTACCTGTAATCATAAAAAAATATAGGTGGGATCGGAACGAGAAGCCGAGCTGTTTCAACACCCCAAACACTGTGACCCACACCCTCAAATTGCCATGTCATGAGATGCCATCTGGAAACTTGGCAAAAGGATTGGAGACCACCCAGTTCTGCCCTTCCCTGCTTTAAGGAGGTCACCACCCAGCAATTAAAGCAATGCAAAAATCTTAACGTTCCTCCTCAATGCAACATTTCAGCTGATCCACGATGTCACCACGATGTAAAAAAGACGTTGAGACTCTGGAAAGAGTGCAGAGAAGAGCAACAAAGATGATCAGGGGACTGGAGGCGAAAACATATGAGGAACGGTTGCAGGAATTGAGGATGTCTAGTTTAATGAAGAGAAGGACGAGGGGGGACGTGATAGCAGCCTTCCAATATCTCAGGGGCTGTCCCAAAGAAGAGGGAGTCAAGCTATCCTCCAAAGCCCTTGAAGGCAGGACAAGAAGCAACGGATGGAAACTCATCAAGGAGAGAAGCAACCTGGAACTAAGGAGAAACTTCCTAACAGTGAGAACAATTAACCATTGGTACGACTTGCCACCAGAAGTTGTGGATGCTCCATCACTGGAGGCTTTTAAGAAGAGGCTAGACAGCCACTTGTCTGAAATGGTATAGGCGGGTCTCCTGCTTGAGCAGGTGGATGGACTAGAAGACCTCCAAGGCCCTTTCCAACTCTGGTTATTTATTTTTTTCTGTTTATTCTGTTAAAATGCTGCCCCAAATAACACCTGGATTTGTTCAGGCAGTTCTTGGCAGGTGAGACTAAATTGAAGGAGCAGCAATTCTAACAAAGTTAGTCTACTACAGGTAGTCTTCAACTTATGGACAGAAAACGAGGACTGTTGATTGTTGTCCTGTGGTTCTGTTGGCAAGGCGGTTGTTAAATGCATTGTGCCCGATTTAACAGCTGCGGCAAGAAAGGTCATAAAATGGTCATAAAACTCACTTAACAACTGTATTGCTTAGCAACGACTGCTGTGGTCGTAAGTCGAGGATTGCCTGTACACCTTGTTGCAACTCTGCCGCAGCCGAGGCACAAGGCTGGGAATTGTTTGCTAAACTCCATTCTTAGATTTAAAGACCGGAAAACAGCTGTAAACGAAGCATGACTAAGACAGAGTCTGCTTCCTTGTCGTGTTTCCAAAAGGAAACGGGTTTATTAAGTCACTGTGACTTCCTGACAGCTCCTAGGGCTGTGCCACGGCAGGCCAAGAAGGAAAAAAAAATGGTTTTTTCCTTCTCCCAAAATAATTGGGTCACGCATCCTCTGGAAAGATAGGGGTGCTGAATGCACGCATCCCAACGGAATCAGGACAAGGTGAGTGTGTTATGCAAGTGCACGCTCAGAATTTATAGTGCAGTTGGGACTAAGGCCTTCAGGTGGAACCTAAGAATAAGAATAGAAATAGAAATAGAAATAGAAATAGAAATAGAAATAATAGAAATAATAGAAATAATAGAAATAGAGTAGAGTATATAGAGTAGAGTAGAATAAGAATAGAATAGAATAGAATAGAATAGAATAGAATAGAATAGAATAGAATAGAATAGAATAGAATAGAATAGAATGGAATGGAATGGAATGGAATGGAATAGAATACTTATATGTAAGGGTCCACACATATGTTGTATATAGTATGTTTTAAATGTGTGTTATGTATGTGTACACTTGAGAGCAAGCAACTAAATTTCATTTTTAATGTGTGCCGTTGTGCCCACAGGAAAAAAATGTCAATAAAGGTAATCTAATCTAATCTAAACTAAACTAAACTAATCTAAATTAATCTAGGGTAGTAAAACAACAGAATAGTAGGATAGGATAGGATAGGATAGAAAAGAAATAGAATAGAATAGAATAGAATCTTTACTGAGAATAGAATAGAATAGAATAGAATAGAATAGAATAGAATAGAATAGAATAGAATAGAATAGAATAGAATAGAATAGAATAGAATAGAATAGAATAGAATAGAATAGAATAGAATCTTTATTGAGAATAGAAATAGGAATAAGAATAGAATAGAAATAGGAGTTAGAATAGAATAGAACAGAATAGAATATTCTTTATTGGCCGAGTATGATTGGACACCCAAGGAATTTGTCTCCGGTGCTTAAGCACTCGGTGTACATACAAGCAAGAAAGCTATATAATCATAAGGTACCAATCAAATTTTGCATGCATTACCTTAATGCAGTGCTTCTCAACCTTGGCAACTTGAAGACTTGGTGTGGACTTCAACTCCCAGAATTCACCAGGCAGCCCTGGCAGGAGAATTCTGGGACTTGGGAGCTGTAATATACCTGGCCAGCACTCAAACGCGAACAGCTGGTTCAAGCACAAGTAGGAACTGGGTCCCTCTTCATCTTGCCTTACTGACGTGGTTTGTGAAGCATATTCCGCTATCGTGATCCTTTTTTCAAAGTTTTAACGAGTGAGAAAGTCAACAAATGCTAAGAGCAAATTTGCCCTGTGACGACAACTTTTGGACTCTTGTTCCAGAGCTGGCAGCTCAGAGGTGGTTGGGTCCATCTTTGCCCCACCTGCCGTCCTTCCTTCTCCCCCTCCTCCTTTATACTGTTTTATTGCATTATTGTAAAACACAAGCAGGGCATTGTATTATTTGGAGACAGTGGCGTTTCTGCAGGGTTGACTGGAGATTGTTCACACAAGGGGGGAAAAGGTTTATGATAACTTGGGCTGAGTTCTGCAGAGGGAGGAGGAAAGAAGGAAGAGAGAGAGAGGGAAAGGAGAGGAAAGGAGGGGGGAAGGAAGTAGGAAGGTTGGAGGAGAAGAAGAGGAGAGGAATGGGAGGGGAGTGGTGAAGGAAAGAGGAGAGGAGAAGAAGAGGGAAGTAGGGAGGAAAGAGAAGAAAGGGAGAAAGGAGGAAGAGAAGAGGGAAGAGACAGGAGTGTGGATAGAGTGAAAGGGGAAATGGACGAGCAACACCAAAATTTATATGTATTTATTTATTTTATTTTATTAAGAGTATCTGATACATAAGAACGTTAAAAAAATGTATGTTAATACTTGATAAAATATTACGGTATATTTGTTGATATGTATGGGGGAGAGTTGGGAAAAATAAAAAAAGTTCTTTGTCGGGGGGGGGAAATGAAAGTGGAAGGACAGGAGGGTGGGGGGGGAGGAACATTGAAAGAGGAAGGGAGGGAGGAAGGAAAGAGATGGGAAGGAGGGAAGGAGGGAAGGAAGGAAGGGGAAAGGGAAGGAAAGTGAATTGAAAGTGGAAGGGAGGAAGGAAGGAAAGGGGTAGAGGGAGGAGGGAAGGAAGGAAGGAAAGAAGGAAGTGGAGGGAGGGAAGGAAGGAAGGAAAGGGAGTAGAGGGAGGAGGGAAGGAAGGAAGGAAGTGGAAGGAGGGAGGGAAGGAAGAGGAAAGAAGGAAGGAAGGAGAAAAGGGAGGGAAGGAAGGAAAGCGAAAGTGAAATGAAAGTGGAAGGGAGGAAGGAAGGAAAGGGAGTAGAGGGAGGAAGGAAGGAAGGAAGTGGAGAGAGGGAGGGAAGGACAGAAGGAAGGAAGTGGAAGGAGGGAAGGAAGGAAAGAAGGAAGGAAGTGGAAGGAGGGAGGGAAGGAATTGGAAGGAGGGAGGGAAGGAAGAAGAAAAGGGAGGGAAGGAAGGAAAGCGAAAGTGAAATGAAAGTGGAAGGAAGTGGAAGGAGGGAGGGAAGGAAGGAAAGCGAAAGCGAAGTGAAAGTGAAAGTGAGGAAGGAAGCTCACTCTCCTCCCTGGCCGCAGACACGTGGTGGTGAGGTGGGGGGGCGTGGCCGGGGGTGGCCCGCGGGCGCCCTGCTGCAAAAGGGCCGGCTGTGCCATGCGGGGCGCGGCGGCGGTGGCGGTGCGGCTGGTGCGGCTGGGCCGGGCGTCGCTGGCGGAGTCTCTGCGGGCGCAGGAGGCGGGGGCGGCGGCGCTGCTGCGGGCGGGGGCGGCGGGGGCGGCGGCGGAGCGGCTGGTGCTGTGGGAGCCGCGGGGCCCGCTCTACACGGCGGGGCTGCGCGGGGCGGGCGGCGGGCCGGCGGCGGAGGCGGCGCTGGCGGGGCGGCTGCGGGCGCTGGGCGCGGAGGTGGCGCGCGTGGGGCGCGGCGGGCGGCTGACCTTCCACGGGCCGGGCCAGCTGGTGGCCTACCCGGTGCTGGACCTGCGCCGCCGCCGCCTCGCCCTGCGCGCCTACGTGGCCGCCCTGGAGCGCCTGGCCCGGGACGCCTGCCGCCGCCTCGGCCTGCCCGCCGCCCGCGCCCTCCCGCCGCCCCGCACCGGCGTCTGGCTCGGAGACCGCAAGCTGTGCGCCATCGGTGAGCCCCGCGGGGGTTGTCGGCCACCCTGGAGCTCCGGGACGGGTGATAGGAGGAGGACTGCCAGGCCCATGGTGCCCGGCCTTCGAATGGGGAGGGGACTATTGTGCCCATAGTTCTTGGCCACCCAGGGGCTCCAGAAAGGGTGATAGGGAATGCCAGGCCCATGGTGCCCAGCCTGTGCATGCTGCAAATGGAGAGGGGACTACCATGCCCATGGTTCTTGGCCACCCTGGGGCTCCAGAACGGGTGATAGGAGGAGGACTGCCAGGCCCATGGTGCCCAACCAGCCCTGTCTGCATGCTGCAAATGGAGAGGGGGACTACTGTGCCCGTGGTCCTTGGTGACCTTGGGGTTTCAGAACGGGTGATAGAAAGGGACTACCAGGCCCATGGTGCCCGGCCAGCTCAGTCTAGGCTGCAAACGGAGAGGGGACTACCGTGCCCATGTATTTGGCCATCTTGGGGCTCCGGAACGGGTGATAGAAAGGGACTGCCAGGCCCATGGTGCCCAGCCTGCGAATGGGGAGGGGACCACCCTGCCCTTTGAGCTTGGCTACCCTGGGGCTCTGGAATGGGTAATAGGAGGGGAACTGCCAGGCCCATGGTGCTGGGCCAGCTCAGTCTGTAGGGTGCAAACGGAGAGGGGGACTACCGTGCCCATGAATCTTGGCCACCCTGGGGCTCCAGAATGGGTGATAAGAGGAGGACTGCCAGGCCCAGGGTGCCCAGCTAGCTCAGGCTGCAGTTGGCGAGTGGACTACCATGCCCATGGTGCCCAACCAGCCCTGTCTGCAGGCCGCAAATGGAGAGGGGACTACCGTGCCCTTTGACCTCAGCCTTTCTGGGTTTCTCCAGTACTGGGAGAGAAGGGACTGCTACAGCTATGGAGAGCGGACTATCCTACCCATGCTTCCCTCCCTTTCATCCCGCAGACTCCTTCCCAGGACTCCAGAGGGGAGCAAAGAAGGGAAAGGCGATTTTGGGACATCTTATGGGACCGATTGAAGTCATTCCCCCCCCCTTCCCAAATGACACAGATTGTGATTTGCAAACAACACCCTTGACTTACAAACACAATTTGCTAAGCAAGACCGTTGTTAAGTGAGTTTGGCTCCATTTTACGACCTTCCTTGCCTCCATTGTTAAGTGAATCACCGCACCGCTTAAGTTGGTTGTTAAGCAAAACCGGCTTCCCTTTGACTTGGCTTGTCAGAAAGTCGCAAAAGGGAACCGCATAAACCCAGGACTTCGCAACTGTCGTAAGTACGAGTCAGTTGCCAAGCGTCCGAGTTTTGATCACCTGACTATGGGGACGCTGCGACGGTCGTAAGTGAAACACAGTCCTAAGTCGCTTTTTTTTTTCCAGTGATGTAACTTTGGACGGTCATTAAACGATCTGTTGTTGTGAGTCAAGGATTATTTTTTTTCTTTTTAACTTGTTATTAATTTTCCAATGTTATAATTATATCTTTGAAAAGCAACGTGGTGTCTGAGTTACAATAATTCCATTACATACAGGTATTAATACAAATCTCCAACTATTACAGCCAATATTTCCTCTCTTTTTTCCCTTAATACATACTGTCTCTTGTTTAAATTAGTATACTTCTTGTTCTATCCATCAGCTACTTAATAGCTTTCTTACATTTATCAATAATTTTATATGTCTTATTTATTTTAACATTCCATCTTTTGGACCATCAATAACCTTACGAATTTTCCCAGCTTTAATTTTGCGTTGATATTTAAATTAAACGTTTTAATATTTATCATTTCCAAATTTTTAAATGACCCCAATTCCCTTTGTCACAATTCCCCCCAACATCTAGCATTCCGAATATATACCTTTATCTATCTCACTTCTATATCAACAAATTAGTAATACAGTATAACATTCTTATTTTCATTATAATTTCCAAATATTATAAATTCAACAACCAAAATTTCTCCCAATTTCAGCATTCTTCCTTATATCCACTTGAGTCAAGGATTATTAATATGGTAGGGATATTAATTAAAATATTAAATGTAATATTGCGTCTGTCCTGCTTGCCTCCAGGTGTGCATTGCGGGAGACACATCACCTCGCACGGATTGGCCCTCAACTGCTGCACTGACTTAACCTGGTTTGACCACATCGTCCCGTGTGGCCTGGAGGGGCTGGGGGTCACCTCCCTCAGCCAGGAACTCCGGAGACACGTCTCGGTGGAAGAGGCCACGCAGCCCTTCCTGGAAGTCTTCCAGGAAGTCTTTAACTGTAGTTTAAGCGAGGAACATGGTTTAGATGAATGATGGACGAAGAGGCCGGTTGCAGCGCAAGATCCTGGCTTGTCTGTTCTGAAATGATTAAACACTGGACTTTTCCGGCTAGCGGGTTTTCTTCCTGGCGGACGCGACGCAAGGTCTTCCGATACAGGCAGTCCTCAACTTACGACCGCAAGGTAGCCCCAAATCTCTGCTGCTAAGTGAGGAATTTGTTTTACCCCGTTTTACGACTTTTCTCACGACTTTTCTTTGTTAAGTGAATCACTACCGTCGTTAAGTTAGGAACAGAGTTTCCCAATAACTTTGCTTGTCTGAAGGTTGCAGAAGGGAATCACGTGACCCGGGACTCGTCATAAATGTGAGTCAGTTGTCACCCAGCCGGCTTTCATAGCTAAGGCAGGACTAGAACTCACCGTCTGCTGGTGATTGGCCCAAAGCCACCCAGCTGGTTTTCATGCCTAAGGTGGGACTAGAACTCACTGTTTCCTGGTGATTGGCCCAAAGCCACCAGCAACCTTTCGCGCCTAAGGCGGGACTAGAACTCCCCGTCTCCTGGTGATTGGCCCAAAGTCACCCAGCTGGCTTTCATGCCTAAGGCGGGACTAGAACTCACTGTTTCCTGATGATTGGCCCAAAGTCAGCCAGCCAGCTTTTATGCCTCAGGCGGGACTAGAACTCACCGTCTGCTGGTGATTGGCCCAAAGCCACCCAGCTGGTTTTCATGCCTAAGGTGGGACTAGAATTCACCATCTCCTGGTGATTGGCTCAAAGCCACCAGCAACCTTTCGCGCCTAAGGCGGGACTAGAACTCACTGTCTCCTGGTGATTGGCCCAAAATCACCCAGCCGGCTTTCATGCCTCAGGCGGGACTAGAACTCACCGTTTCCTAGTTCTTAAGCCAGCACCTTAACCACTAGACCAAACTGCCTCTCAATCACACACACTGGCTTTGCATAAATGAAAGCAGGCTTCACGAATGTGCCCAATCTGGAGTGGGCCGGGGAGCGGACGGCCTCAAGGAAAGGAGACCACAAGGTCAACCTCCAGAGGTCATGCAGTCATTGATATATAGAGATTTAGTTTAAATGAAGCATCAGCAAATAGAGAGAGAGAGAGTAAATGGACAATACAGGCAGTCCTCAACAACAGTTCGCTTCGTGACCGTTCAAATTTACAACGGCGTTGAAAAAATGTGACTTATGACCCTTATCACAGTTAACGACCTTTGCAGCACCCCCAGGGTCACGTGATCAAAATTCAGACCCACGTGGCCACTGACTCATATTTACGACGGTCGCAGTGTGCTGGGGTGGGGGGGTCAGCGATCCCCTTTTGCGACCTGACAAGTAAAGTCAACGGGGGAAGCCCGATTCGCTTAATGACCGGGCGACTCTCAGCTGCAGTGATTTGCTTAACGACGGCGACAGGAAAGGTCGTAAAACGGGGCAAAACCAACTGAACACACGTCTTCCTTAGCCGCAGAAATTTGGGGCTGGATTGGGATCGTAAAGCGAGGATTACCGGGTGCAGGAGAGAATGTTTCACACAGGCTGTTTTGACAATGTTGTGGTTGACTTTGGCTGGGTGAAAATGAAGTGAAACCAGTTCAAATTCTTTTAACTGGTTCCGTCTGGACAGGAACGGAACGAGGTCTGCCCAACTTCGATTTAGGACTTTGGAAGAAACCAGCCTCTCCGCTGCGTCGTCTTTCAAACTCGGCACTTTCCCATTTTTGACCTGAATTTCTCTCCAGGAGGAGAGGCTGCCACTTTGAAACCTGTCCTCGACTTAACAACAGCTCGTTTAGTGACCGTTCAAAGTTACAACGGCACTGGAAAAACCGCTCGCGTGATTAAAAACATAAGTTTGGCCTGTTGACAATAGTGCATTTCTAACATAGTGGTTTGGGAAGTGTTTATGTATTTTATTTTTATTTTTTTTCTCCATACCATAAAAAAATAATAATAAAATAAAATAAAATTATAAGATCTATTTGGAGATTCCAGGATGGCTCTCAACAATGGAAGCATTTGTACATCCAAATCTAGTCCGTTTCGATAAAATATGGACATATTCTAAAATTCTAAAAAACGTAAATTTGGCAACTGACTCGTATTTATGACGGTCGCAGCGTCCCGGGTTCGCCTGATCCCCTTTTGTGACCTTCCGACAAGCGAAGGCAATGGAGAACGCTGTATTCGCTTAACGACCAGGTCACTATTTTAACAACTGCAGTGATTCATTTAATAGCAGCGGCACGCAAAGTTGTAAAAAGGGACGAGACACATGTAACTGTCTCATTTAGTGACAAATTTTGGGCTGAACTGTGCTGGCAAGTCGACCGTTACAGCATCATTGGACGTCGTGAGAAGCACACGCGGTCCTCGCTTAACGACGGAGGTAGGGACGCCGGGAGCAAAACTGCTTGGCAAAGGATCGGAGGTGGAAGGAAGGGTGGTTTCAGGTAGTCCTCGACTTTACGACCAGAATCCAGCCCAAAACGTCCATTCCTAAGCAAGACTGTCAAGTGGCTTTTGCCCCATTTTACGACCTTTTTGCCACAGTTGTTAAGTGAATCACCAGTTGTTAAGCAAGTCATGTGGTTGTTAAGTGAAGCAGGCTTGCCCCCGTTAACTTTGCTTGTCAGAAGGTTTGCAAAAGGGGATCACCTGCCCCCCCCGGGACGTTGCAAACAGTCATAAGTACAAGCCAGTTGCCAAGCGTCTGAATTTTGATCACGTGACCCTGGGGATGCTGCAACGGTCGTTAAGTGAAAAACGGTCACAAGTCGCTTTTTTCAGTGCCGTTGTAACTGAATGGTCATTAAATGAATCTAAGCCAATGGTACTGAGTTGAGGACAAATCTACAATAGCCACTTTGCTTCTTTTTACCAGTTTGGGGGGGGGGGAATTGTTTTGCTTGGTAAATACTTATGCACATAAAACATATTTAATAATAATAATAATGAAGAAGTTGGAAGGGACCTTGGAGGTCATCTGGTCCAACCCCCTGCTCAGGCAGGAAACCCTATACCATTCCAGACAAATGGCTGTCCAGTCTCTTCCTAAAAACTTCCAGGGTTGGAGCATTCAAAACTTCTGGAGGCAGGTTGTTCCGCTGGTTAATTTTTCTAACTGTCAGGAAGTTTCTCCTTAGTTCTAGGTTGCTTTTCTCCTTGATGAGTTTCCATCCGTTGCTCCTTGTCCTGCCTTCAGGCGCCTTGGAGAATAGCTTGACTCCCTCTTCTTTGGGGCAGCCCCTCAAATATTGGAACATTGCTATCCTGTCCCCCCCTCGTCCTTCTCTTCATTAAACTAGACCAGGGGTAGGCAACCTTGGCTCTTCTATGACTTGTGGACTTCAATACCCAGAATTCCTGAACCAGCCATGCTGACTCAGGAATTCTGGGAGTTGAAGTCCACAAGTCATAAAAGAGCCAAGGTTGCCTACCCCTGAACTAGACATACCCAATTCCAGCAACCGTTCCTTATATGTTTAATTGGTTCCTTATTAACCAAAGAGCTGCTTTTCTCCGGCCTTTTGGGGATTTTTGTTGTTGTTGCTTGGAACTCATTAAAATACAGTTTTTTGAGTTCCAAGACACCCATTTGACTTAAAATCACGAATCGCTTTCCCCCACCTTTCCTGCGATCCCTCAAATTAATTACCAAGGTTGGTTAGTCCTAAACCTGGATCTGTGGGCGACAAGAGAAGCAAGTGGCATCAACTCAGCGTGGTGGATTAATTGTGGTTTAATGCCGCTACGAAGCGCAATTTATTTATAATTAAATATATCGGGCTTCCCAACTCACAGGTGAAAACATTAAAAATCCGCAACAAACATGGCAGCCTCAGCACAATTATTCATTATTAAATATTTATCCATTTGACATGAACATTCTGTTTATTAAAGATTTATCCATTCGACATAAATGTGTTGATTAATCATCCATTCAACATAAAACAATTTATTTCATCAACCGTATGCATCCTCTCCCATCAATGTGCTGCAGAGTGGGCAAGGGGGCCGCCGGCTGAGGCTGATGGGAGTTGTAGTCCAGCCACTTTTGCATTCCCAGGGAATGGGTCGGAGGACTTAAGATGCATTATCCCTTGCTGCCTAGTATTGATTCCCCACCTCCGCTCTCAGCAACTACAAGGGCCATGCTCCCCACCCAGGCCTGCCAAGAATCAGCATCGTTGGAATTGTAGTCCCACAAGAGGTGGACCGCTGTCTGTCTGTCTGTCTCTGTCTCTCTTCACCATCAGCCACCATGCCGAGGGGCTGGATGGTCTTCAGCTCCCCTCCTGCGATGTGGGCTGGGGAGGATGGACCTTGTAGTCCAATGCTTCATTTTTTTTGAAAAACTGCTGCAGGAAAACCTCAAAACTTCTCTTGGTGACCCCAGAGGCCGGAGGAGTGGGTTGGGGGGGGGGCGGGAATGTGCCCAACCAATTTGGGGGGGGGGAAGTGGAGTTGCAATTCCCAGCTTTAAGCCCCCCTTCAGCCCCCAAAGCGCCCCCTGCTGACCTATTTTATTTTATTTATTACACTTGCACACAAGGTAGCTGGGACCGACTTACAATATGAAAAAATAAAGACGAGTTAAGTAAAAGACTACAAAAATACAAAACTGAAAAATGGGGGGGGATGGTATGGGAAGTCCTCGGCTTTACGACCACAACTGCGCCCCAAATTTTTGTTGCTAAGTGAGACAGTTTTGTTAAGCGAGTTGTGCCCCACCTCGCTGGCCACAATTGTTAAGTGAATCACGGCAGACGTTAAGTTTAACACGGTCGTTAAGCGAATCTGGCTCTGCCATTGATTTTGCCGGTCGGAAGGTCGCAAAAGGGGATCAGGTGTGACACAGACACACACACACACCGGGACGCCGCGACCGTCATCACTACGAGTCAGTGGCCCAGCGTCTGAATTTTGATCACCTGACCCTGGGGGGGACGCTGCGACGGTCGTTAAGTGTGAAAAAACGGTCACAAGTCAATGGACACTAAATAAACGTAACTCGAGGACTGTAGAATAAAGGGAGGGGAAGAGGGGGGGGATCTATTATAAATCTATCCACCACCCCCAACGTGAAGCCCCTCCTCCAAACCCTCCTCCAGAGCCAGCTCTTTTGAGCTACCTTGCCTACCTTGCAGGGCGGGCGTGCGGGACCCCCGGGAGCCGCCACGAAGCGCGCGGACGCCCGGCCGGCTGATAGATCTGCAACCTGCGCCCGCAGCTCGTGCTCGCCGCCTGCTCCTGGCGCCCGCGGGCTCCCCCCCAGTCCCTGGGACCCGCCAGGCAGCAGTTCCACCGGCGAAGCTGGCCCGGGATCCCCGATCCGCCGGCGGAGGAAGGGCTGGCGGAGCCTCGCCTACCCCCCCCCCCCCCACTACACGCCCTGCGCTCCGAGGCGGTGCCCGCGGACGGGGCTGGGCCAGCCGGGCTGCGAGCGGTTGCATCTGGAGGGCGCCGCGGGGCAGAGGTGAGTGCGAATCCGGGGCCGGGCCGGAGGGGCTGAGCGCCCAGCCCGGCGCTCGGCTGAGTAGGTGGGAGCCAGAGGGCAGCCTGGGCGGTCCGGCCAGGGCGCCTCTGGGCACGTGCAGAGCGCCGCTCGCTTGCTTGGCCCGGGCCGGGGTCTGCAGGCGAGAAGCCCCCGGGGAGGGGATGGTGCTGATCCGCTTTGGTGCTGATCCGGTTGCCCGCAGAGGCTCCGCAGATGGTCAGGTGGAACCCGAGTCTAGTTTGGGGGGTTGTGGGAACGCAGCCCCTGGCTTAGAGGGAAGATGGTTTCCCAAGTTGGGCAACTTTCAGGCAGGTGGACTCCGACTCCCAGGGCTGGGGGGTTCTGAGGGCTGAAGTCCCCCCCCCCCCAGTCTTGAAGTTGCCAAGGAAGGGGAACTCCCAGCCTTAGAAGGTCGTGTGAACCAGAACTGAAGCCAGGTAGGGTCTCTTTGCAAGAGAGATCCAGAGATGCAGAGGGAGCCAGGTGGAGGATTAAAAAGCACCGCGGGAAACCAGAGTTCCTTACAGTCAGGACTGGACTGAGGCCAGTGGATTCCCAGCTCAGAGTGAGCAATGTGTGTGTGAGAAAGACACAACCGCCTGAGGTTGCAACCTGTCTCAGAAACTTGTCTATCTATCTATCTATCTGTCTGTCTGTCTGTCTGTCTGTCTCTCTGTCTCTTTGTCTTTATCATCTATCTACCTTTTATATATCTGTCTTTATCATCTATCTGTCTGTCATCTATCATTTACCAATCTGTCTGTCTGTCTGTCTGTCTGTCTGTCTGTCTGTCTGTCTGTCTGTCTGTCTGTCTGTCTGTCTATCTATCTATCTATCTATCTATCTATCTATCTATCTATCTATCTATCTATCTATCTATCTACCTACCTACCTACCTACCTACCTACCTACCTACCTACCAACCTACCTATCCACCCACCCACCCACCCCATCCATCCATCCATCCATCCATCCATCCATCCCACTTTCCCCCTGTGCAGAAATGGCGCAGCCTTTACAATATATTTTATTTTACGTTATCTTTTATTGTATTTTACTATTTTCTTTTATCTCGTTTTATTTTGTTTTGCTTTGCTTTTCGTTTCACGTAATTTTATTTTTTATTTTACTTTACCGTTCATCGCACAGTCCGCCAGAGGTTCAGAGTGGATTCGGCATTTAGGTCCACCTGTCACGTCCTTCTCAAAGGGCCTGGAATGGGCAAGAGGTGGACGTTTGAGGGTGTTAACTGATATCCTCGCAGGATGGAAGCTGTTTTCTTTCATATTACTTAATTTTATTTGTTTTATTTTACTTACCTTTTTCTTTCATCTTCTTTGTATTTAATTGGATCCTACTTTTATTTATATTTATTATTTAGTCTTATTTTATTTACGTGGCTATTCGGAGCAACTCTGGACAGCTGATGAACACCCCCTTGTAACCGATTCTGCTTCTGGGTTCGATAGGAAACTAAAAACTTGCAAAGTGCCCAATCATTCTGATTTTTATCAAATACTCTGCCCCCCTTTTGGCATCAGCCTCTTTGCAGGGACCCCTTCCCAGCTCTCTTTGGCTGTCGGTGCGTTAGAGGCACCTCGAGGTTGTATTTACACACCCGTCCTGGGATGAGTGGAAATTGTAAACAGTGAGGTCAGCCAGAGAGGAAAACCAGGAAACAGAAGCGGTAATAATTCCTTTATGAACAGGGGCTGTTCACAGAACAGATGGGCGCGATAACAGGGAGATTGTGATAGTGCTGAACGGATGCACACATGCGGTGGATTTTTTAAAATTTTAAATAGCACACAGACAAGCCAGCTTTCGTCCTTGTTCACATCACTGGAGGAAAAAAACGGAAGTCTCTCGGATTTGTACAGTAATGTTTCTCAATCTTGGCTACTTTAAGCTGGGCGGACTTCAACTCCCAGAATTCCCCAGCCAGATATGGTGGCTGGGGAATTCTGGGAGTTGAAGTCCGCCTGTCTTAAAACATCCTAGCTGGAGAATTCTAGGGATTGTAGTCTATCCATCTGAAAGCATCCTGGCTGGGGTTTTCTGGGAATTGTAGTCTACCATCTTAAAGCATCCTGGCTGGGGAATTCTGGGGATTGTAGTCTACCATCTTAAAACATGCTGGCTGGGGAATTCTGGGACTTGAGGTCCATCTGTCTTAAAGCACAGTGGCTAGGGAATTCTGGGAGTGGAAGTCCTCCCCTCTTAAAACATGCTGGCTGGGGAATTCTGGGAATTGAAGTCCATCTGTCTTAAAGCAGGCTGACTGGGGAATTCTGGGACTTGAAGTCCATCTGTCTTAAAGCACAGTGGCTGGGGAATTCTGGGAGTTGAAGCCCTCCCCTCTTAAAGCATGCTGGCTGGGGAATTCTGGGACTTGAAGTCCATCTGTCTTAAAGCACAGTGGCTAGGGAATTCTGGGAGTGGAAGTCCTCCCCTCTTAAAGCAAGCTGGCTGGGGAATTGTGGGAATTGAAGTCCATCCGTCTTAAAGCAGACTGGCTGGGGAATTCTGGGACTTGAAGTCCTCCCCTCTTAAAGCATGCTGGCTGGGGAATTCTGGGACTTGAAGTCCATCTGTCTTAAAGCATGCTGGTTGGGGAATTCTGGGAATTGAAGTCCATCCATCTTATAGCACGCTGGCTGGGGAATTCTGGGACTTGAAGTCCATCCGTCTTAAAGCAGGCTGGCTGGGGAATTCTGGGAACTGAAGTCCACCAGGCTTAAAGCAGCCAAAGTTGAGAAACACTGTTCATCTAGAGAG
>JALGBA010001717.1:70000-197179 GCA_023970755.1 Azemiops feae
CATCAGGGTTTGTTAGAAATGGCAGTGGAGGTCCTGGGTGCAAGGATGATGGTGATGTTATTCATTCAGTCATACAACTCTTGATGAGCCAATGGGCCAGGTTGCTCCACGTCTTCCGATCTTACACAACCTCTTTGCACCTGAAGGCAGGACAAGAAGCAACGGATGGAAACTCATCAAGGAGAGAAGCAACCTGGAACTGAGGAGAAACTTCATAACAGTGAGGACAATTAGTCAGTGGAACATCCTGCCTCCAGAAGTTGTGAATGCTCCAACAGTGGAAGTTTTTAAGAAGAGATTGGACAGCCATTTGTCTGAAATTGTATGGCGTCTCCTGCCTGAGCAGGGGGCTGGACTAGATGACCACCAAGGTACCTTCCAACTCTGTGATTCTGTTATCTGTTCTGTTAACTGTCATTTATGTCTAGTTTAATGAAAAGAAGGACTAGGTGTGACATGATAGCAGCCTTCCAGTATCTGAGGGGCTGCCCCAAAGAAGAAGGGTGTCCACCTGTTCTCCAAAGCGCCTGAAGAAGGCAGGACAAGAAGGAATGGATGGAAACTGACAAAGGAGAGAAGCAACCTGGAACTAAGGAGAAATTTCCTGACAGTTAGAACAATTAACCAGTGGAACTACCTGCCTCCAGAAGTTGTGGGCGCTCCATCCCTGGAAGCTTTTAAGAATAGATTGGATAGCCAATTGTCTGACATGGTATAGGGTCTCCTGCTTGAGGACTAGAAGACCTCCAAGTTCTCTTCCAACTGTGTTATTCGGTTATTATTATACATTAATATCTTGGAACCTTGGGTATGTCTAGCTTCATGAAAAGAAGGAATAAAGGTGACATGACAGCAGACTTCCAATATTTGAGGGGCTGCCACAAAGAAGAGGGGGTCCCCATATTCTCCAAAGCGCCTGAAGAAGGCAGGACAAGTAGCAACGGATGGAAACTAACCAAGGAGAGAAGCAACCTGGAATTAAGAGAGAAACTTCATAACAGTGAGAACAATTAACCAGTGGAACAACCTGCCTCCAGAAGTTGTGGGTTTTCCATCGCTGAAGGTTTTTAAGAAGAGACAGGATGACCACTTGTCTGGAATGGTATCGTCTCCTGTCTGAGCGGTGGGTTGGACTAGATGACCTCCGAGGTCCCTTCCAACTCTGTTATTCCATATTCTAGGAATATCATCCCAATTTGTATTAAGCTTATGATTTCATTTGTCCTTCTGCCCCCTCCAACCGTGGATGTGAGCTTGCTCCCAAGCGGCAGTGCATTGTGTATATGAGTGTGTGTGTGTGTGTGTATGTATTGTGTTCTTAATGTTTATCAAAAACATTTTGTCTTGAGCTAATGTGCTCCAAAATGGAACAGCATGTGAGCTAAAACAATAGGAAGAAAGACATTTGATTCATTGGCCCATAGTTGGACCATCAAATGTTTGGAAACAGCCGGGGTCAGTAAAAACATCAGCATGTTTATAGAAAAAGCAACAAAGCGGTGGAAGTCAGAATAGGTGGCTGGAAGTGAAAAATATGGGATTGTCAAGATCAGGAGAGGCATCAACCTTATTGTTTGTCATCGCCCTGATCCCAGTTTCAGTAATTTGGCAGAAAACAAACCTTGTTGTCAGACAGCAAAAAAAGAAAAGAAAAAAAAAGCTAATAAAATCTCCCGTTTGCTTTATATGGATGATCTGAAGATTTCTGGAAAAACAAAATATTTTTTTTTACCAAGTTTTATTAGTTTATAATACACGATACAATCAAAATGCAAAGTAAACAGCAGGAAAGATGGGGGAGGGAGAAGTGAGGTAAGAGAGAGAAAAAAGGGTTTGGAAAAAAAATGCACTGACTTTGGGCTTCCTGTGGTGCTTCAAACCTCAACTAAGTCTTACTTTTGCAAAATAGCATAAACTAGCAATTTCGATAACATCAACTCTGTCTATAATTGGTCAAGCCCACAATCAAAATTTCATTTTTTCCCCCCATCTCAAGCACAAAATCTAGAAGCGGTTTCCACGTGACAATAAAAGTATTTCCATTTTTTTTTTACTCCGTTCAGTCAGTTTAGCCATCTCTGCTAGCTCCATCAGTTTTTGTAATAAATAAATAAATAGAAATCGTTCACAAACACGGTGAGAATTTGTAGAACAGAACAGAACAGAACAGAACAGAACAGAACAGAACAGAACAGAATAGAATAGAATAGAATAGAATAGAATAGAATGGAATGGAATGGAATGGAATAGAAATACAGAATAGAATAGAAATACAGAATAGAATAGAGTAGAGTAGAGTAGAATAGAATAGAATAGAATAGAATAGAATAGAATAGAATAGAATAGAATAGAATAGAATAGAATAGAATAGAATAGAATAGAATAGAGTAGAGTAAGAGTAGAGTAGGGTAAGTAGAGTAGAGTAGAGTAGAATAGAATAGAATAGAATAGAATAGAATAGAATAGAATGGAATGGAATGGAATGGAATGGAAATACAGAATACAATAGAGTAGAGTAGAGTAGAGTAAGTAGAGTAGAGTAGAGTAGAGTAGAGTAGAGTAGAGTAGAACAGAACAGAACAGAACAGAACAGAACAGAACAGAACAGAATAGAATAGAATAGAGCTGGAAGGAACCTTGGAGGTCTTCTAGTCCAGCCCCCTGCTCAAGCACTGCACGAACACGTCCTGGCTATCCAAAGACACGACCCACTGTCCCTCATGTCTGTCCACGAAGACTCAGAAGGACACAAGTTTGATCTAACCGGGACCACAGTCGTGGTCACCCAAGCGAAACCAAGGAAAGAAAGAGAATTTCTCAAAGCCTGGTTCTCCACCAACAATAAGTCAATAAACGGACACATGGACATCCATCCAATCTACCAACCGCTGAGAACGAAGGAGCTACCTCAACAGCAATCCCGATGGCAGCGTTTAAAAATGAACAAACAGGCACCTCACCACACAGCAAGAAAAATCACAACCCTCCACCAGAAACCGGACCACGTCTCGACAACGACAGCCAGCCAACCAAACAACCCGAAACCAGACCACGATTCAGAGGCAATCGAACGAACAAACACCATTTGCATCACGCAGACGGTACTTAAACACCAAGGATGGTGGCCCAGCAACAACAGCCAGCCAATCAAACAGTCCGAAACCAGATCGTGACTCAGCAACATCCGGACTAATTTACATAGAACAAAAAGGTATTTAAAGGCCAGCGCTCTGACAGACGAGCACAATTCAAAGCGCATGGAAGTTGTCCCCCCCTCCCCCGAATGGAGATGAAACGTTTGCAGCCAAAGCTCGGAGATCACACCAACAGCTTAACTACCATCCCAAGCTACTAATATGCAAACACATTTCAGATCAAAATGTTCTTTCTCAGCCCACAGACTAGCTTCTTGCTCTCTGCAGTAGGCCCAGTTGGCTGTGTGTAAGTTATCTGAGATTTTTAAAACTTAGTAGACTCAAATTTAGTAGTTTTGGGTGTCGCTGCAGAAAAACATCACATCCACATGACTGCACGGTGAGCTTTTTCTTCCTGTGGCAGGGATGGGCAACCGTCTTTCCAGGCAAGCTAATCTGCCAGAATTGAGTCTCTTGCAAGATCAGTGACCTTGTTAACCGCTTGGCTGAATATCCGAGTGAAGGAGATTATTAGAATACGGCATCCAGTTTTGATCACCACGATGCAGAAAAGATGTTGAGACTCTAGGAAGAGTGCAGAGAAGAGCAACAAAGATGATGAGGGCAGCGGAGGTTAAAACATATCAGGAACGGCTGCTGGAATTGGGTATGTCTAGTTTAATGAAGAGAAGGACGAGGGGGGACATTACAGCAGTGTTCCAGTATCTGAGGGGCTGCCACAAAGAAGAGGGAGTCAAGCTATTCTCCAAAGCACCTGAAGGCAGGACAAGAAGCAACGGATGCAAACTAGTCAAGGAGAGAAGCAACCTGGAATTAAGGAGAAATTTCCTGACAGTGAGAACAATTAACCAGTGGAACGGCTTAACTCTAGAAATTGTGGAGGCTCCATCACTGGAGGATTTTAAGAAGAGACTGGACAACCATTTGTCTGTTATAGTATTGAGTCTCCTGCTTGAGCAGGGGGCTGGACTAGAAGACCTCCAAGGTCCTTTCCAGCTCTATTATTGTGTTATTAAGGAGAGAAGCAACTTAGAATTAAGGAGAAATTTCCTGACAGTGAGAACAATTAATAAGTGGAACGGCTTAACTCTAGAAATTGTGCCTGCTCCATCCCTGGAGGCTTTTAAGAAGAGACTGGACAGGCATCTGTCTGAAATGGCAGAGGATCTCCTGCTTGAACAGGGGGTTGGACTAGAAGACCTCCAAGGTCCCTTCCCGCTCTGTTCTTCTGTTATCCTGAGATGCTCAAGTCTTGCAACCATTTGTAGAAAGAGAGCTGCGTTAGTCTAGACCAGGGGTGGGGAACCTGGGCTCTTTTATGACTTGTGGACTTCAACTCCCAGAATTCCTCAGCCAGGCATGCTGAGGGGAAAGGGAGAGGTTTCCAAGCTGAGCCATGCTGGCTCAGGAATTCTGGGAGTTGAAGTCCACAAGTCATGAAGGGGCCATAGTTCCCCCATGCTGGCTGAGGAATTCTGGGAGTTGAAGTCCACGAGTCATGAAGGGGCCTAGTTTCCCCCATGCTGGCTGAGGAATTCTGGGAGTTGAAGTCCACGAGTCATGAAGGGGCCAAGTTTCCCCATGCTGGCTCAGGAATTCTGGGAGTTGAAGTCCACCGAGTCATGAAGGGGGCCATAGTTGTCCCATGCTGGCTCAGGAATTCTGGGAGTTGAAGTCCACGAGTCATGAGGGGGTCATAGTTCCCCCACGCTGGCTGAGGAATTCTGGGAGTTGAAGTCCACGAGTCATGAGGGGGCCATAGTTCCCCCATGCTGGCTGAGGAATTCTGGGAGTTGAAGTCCACGAGTCATAAAGGAGCCAAGGTTGCCCACCCCTGGTCTAGGGGTAACCAGAAATCAGGCAGAGTCTGACAGAATCTTGACTGACTAAACATTTAATGAAATATCAGAAGCTTGCCAGGATAAAGCATGCGGTGATCCAATGATCCGGTGTTCCAGGGCATTTAACCAAAACAGACGATTGCCTGGAGGGAGGATCTAGTTCTGTCTGGAAGATAAAAGCCTCCCTCACCGTTTCTGCTTTTCATTTTATGCAGGCCTGCAAAGCAGCTTCTGCTTTGGGCTTTGCCTACGGTAGAAATAATTTTTTGCACCCGTCCCTTCTTCGGTGAGGAGAAGCACAGATAGTCCTCCAGATACGACTTGGGTCGGGACCGGAATTTCCGTTGCTAAGCGAGGCGGTTGATTCAGTGAGTCGTGCTGATTTTGTGATCTTATTTATTTATTTTGGCCACGGTTGTTGAACAAAATCCATGCAGTTGTTGAGGGGAAGATGGAAAATTAGCAGGGTGTGTGTGTGTGTGTGTGTGTGTTGAATTGCACAAAAGAGTCCTTGATTCTTGCAGCCATCAGGAAGTGATCGGGAGAAATGAAACTTTTTAAGATCTGAAACTCGTCAGACTAGTTTTTTGCTGTTGTTGGTTTGTAATAAGAAGCCTAAACTAGACTTTTGCTATGAGGGAAGTCGAAAAAATCGTGAGCTTAATTGCATCTTGCGGTTCAGTAGACGGCTCTGGACCGCATTTTAGCCTGCAAAGAGCACGTCCCATTGAGTGCAACGGGACTGAGGTTTGAAGGAATGATCAGCGTTTTGTGTCGCTGTGTAACCGATCCCACCCAGTTGTGCAAATTTGCGCCAGGTGATCCATCAGCTTTTGTTTGGTGGCTGGCAGGGACCTTAAGTGTTCCCACCAAGCAGGTTCACAACAACTTGCCTAATCCAGGAAAGGCATGAATTATAATATTTAAGGCTGACCGCTTAGAGGAGAAATTTTTTTCCCCCCAGTGTCCTTTTAATAATAATAATAATAATAATAATAATAATAATAATAATAATAATAATAATAATAATAATAATAATAATAATAATAATAATAATAATAATAATAAAGCAAGAACTGGTGGGATCATAAAAATATTTTTCCCCCAGTGTCCTGTTTATAATAATAATAATAATAATAATAATAATAATAATAATAATAATAATAATAATAATAATAATAATAATAATAATAATAATAATAATAATAATAATAATAATAATAATAATAATAATAATAATAATAAAGCAAGAACTGGTGGGATCATAAAAATATTTTTCCCCCAGTGTCCTGCTAATAATAATAATAATAAGAATAAGAATAAGAATAAGAATAAGAATAAGAATAAGAATAAGAATAAGAATAATAAAGCAAGGACTGGTGGGATCATAAAATAGAGAAAGTCATAGAAAATGATAAAGTTAAACTGCTCTGGGACTTCAGAATTCAAACAGACAAGCACCTGCAACGTAACACCCCGGACTTAACAATTGTCGATAAGAAAGACAAAAAAGTCTGGATGGTGGACGTGGCAGTGCCTGGAGACAGCAGAATAGACGAGAAAGAACTGGAGAAGGTAACAAAATACAAAGACCTACAAATAGAAATAGAAAGACGGTGGCAAAGGCAAGCAAGGGTGGTACCAATAGTAACAGGCGCCTTGGGTGCAATCCCAAAACAACTGGAGCACCACTTGAACACCATCATCGGCATTGACAAATTCGCCATCAGTCAATTGCAAAAGGCGGCCTTAGTAGGAACTGCTTCCATCCTGCGACGATATCTGTAATACCATCAAATATCCACATCTGCCTATCCCAGGTCCTTGGGAAGGACTCGATAGGTAGGCAAAAATGCCAAATCCAGTCTGAACATCTGGCTGACTGAGCGATGATCAACAACAACAATAATAATAATAAAGTTGGAAGGGACCTTGGAGGTCATCTAGTCCAACCCCCTGCTCAGGCAGGAAACCCTATACAATTTCGGACAAATGGCTGTCCAGTCTCTTCTTAAAAACTTCCAGTGTTGGAGCATTCACCGCTTCTGGAGGCAGGTTGTTCCACTGGTTAATTGTTCTAACTGTCAGGAAGTTTCTCCTTAGTTCTAGGTTGCTTCTCTCCTTGAAGTTTGTCTTTCTTAACAGAATAACTGAGTAACAGAGTTGGAAGGGATCTTGAGATCATCTAGTCCAACCCTCTGCAGAGGCGGGAGACCCTATACCATTTCAGACCAATTGATGTCCAATCTCTTCTTGAAAATCTCCTGTGATGGAGCACCCACAACTTCTGAATTCCCCAGAACTCTGGGAGTTGGAGTCCACAGGTCTTAAAGTGGCCATGTTTCAGAAACACACACTTAAGAGGGGAAAAAACCCTACACCCTTAAAAAAACCTGTAATACTTTGCAGGATGGGGCAAGTTCTCCAAACACACACCTGGAGGCCAGGTATGCCTGTTATTACCTCTCGGGTTACTAAGAAGATTGGGAAAGAACAGCGAGGTGAACAGGAACCGGATCGGCAGGGGAAAAAAAGAAAAAGACTTTGGTGGACAATCTTGAGGTTAGGCATAAAGGAAAAAGGAGTGGCCCTTCCATTGCAGAATGGATCTATTATAAGCTGCTCTGAGTGCTTTGTAAGTCGAGGTTTCCTGTAACACAGGTGGAAAGGACGACCGCATCTAAGGCCACATCTGGAATTCCGTATCCAGCTTTGGTGGCCACGATGAAAACAGATGTTGAGACTCTGCAAAGAGGGCAGAGAAGAGCAACAAAGAGGATCAGGGGACTGGAGGCTAAAACATATAAGGAACGGTTGCTGGAATTGGGTCTGTCTAGTTTAATGAAGAGAAGGACGAGGGGGGACATGATAGCAGCGTTCCAGTATCTCAGGGGCTGCCCCAGAGAAGAGGGAGTCAAGCTATTCTCCAAAGCGCCTGAAGGCAGGACAAGAAGCAATAAAGGATAAAATATATGAATAACAGTTGCAGGAATTAGGTATGTTCAGTTTAATGAAGAGAAGGACGAGGGGGGACATGATAGGCAGTCTTCCGGTATCTCAGGGGCTGCCCCAAAGAAGAGGCAGTCAAGCTATTCTCCAAAGCACCCGAAGGCAGGACAAGAAGCAACAGATGGAAACTCATCAAGGAGAGAAGCAACCTGGAACTAAGGAGAAATATTCTGACTGTGAGAACAATTAATCAGTGGAACTACCTGCCTCCAGAAGTTGTGAATGCTCCATCACTGGAGGTTTTTAAAAAGAGACTGAACAGCCATTTGTCTGAAATGGGATATAGGGTTTCCTGCCTGAGCAGGGGGTTGGACTAGAAGACCTCCAAGGTCCCTTACAACACCATCATTTTGTTCTTCGGTTTTATTGCAATGTAAATTCATTTTTTTTTCATTTTATCGCTTGCCTCTGTTGTACCCTGCTAGCAGTCTCCCCAGTTGGACAACAATATTGGAAAATAAATAAACGAGGACAGTAAAAAATAATAATAAAAAATGATCGTGTGACCTGGAAGTTTTCTTTAAAATTGCATTAATTGGGTATTTATATAGCCGGTTTTACTCCAAAAGTCACAACAAAATCCTTATCGCAACCATACAAAAAAAAATCAAATGCATAAAAAGAATAATAACAGTAAATCAGGAATAATCAAGCCTGCTCTATCAAGATGTAGACCAGGGGTCTTCAAACTTGGCTCTTTGATGACTTGTGGACTTCAACTCCCAGAATTCCCAAGTCAGCATGGATGGACTTCACCTAAAATTCCTGTCAGCATGGATGGACTTCAACTCCCAGAATTCCCCAGTCAGCATGGATAGACTTCACCTAAAATTCCTGTCAGCATGGATGGACTTCAATCCCAGAATTCCCCAGTCAGCATGGATGGACTTCAACTCCCAGAATTCCCCAGCCATCCAGAAACAATACCCTAAGCCAGGGGTCTTCAAACTTGGCCCTTTTATGATTTGTGGACTTCAACTCCCAGAATTCCTCAGCCAGGCACATGGGCTGCGGAATTCTGGGAGTTGAAGTCCACAAGTCATAAGAGGGCCACGTTTGAAGACCCCTGATGTAGACTAATAAAACTTTGCTAAGGTTGAAAATCCAGTGAAATAAAATAGTACAGGTATTGCTCAACCGACACCCACTGAAAAAAGTGACACAGATAGGACCATTTCTCATATTTATGACTGTTGCAGCATCTCCGTGGTCACATGATCAAAATCCAGATGCTTAGCCACTGACTCGTATTTACGACGGGTTGCAGTGTCCCGGGGTCACGTGATCCCCTTTTGCGACCTTCTGACAAGCAAAGTCAATGGGGAAGCCAGGTTCGCTTAAGAATCGTGTGACTCACTTAACAACTGCAGTGATTCCTTTAACAACTGCGGCAAGAAAGGTCATAAACTGGATCAAAACTTAACAACTGCCCCGCTTAGCAATGGAAATTGTGGGCTCCGTTGTGATGGTGTGTCGAGGACGAGCTGTGTTTAAATATCCTCTGAGGACCACAAAGGAGGAAGTTGGTCAGACTTTGGGAGGGGGCACCCTAGAGGAGGCCTATGGTCTCACCCACCTCCAGGTGGCTGCAGAGGGAGGGGTCCTTCCCCCCAAATTCTCAAGAATAGAATAGAATAGAATAGAATAGAATAGAATAGAATAGAATAGAATAGAATAGAATAGAATAGAATAGAATAGAATAGAATAGAATAGAATAGAAATAAAGAACAGAATAGAATAGAATAGAATAGAATAGAAATACAGAATAGAATAGAAATACAGAATAGAATAGAAATATAGAATAGAATAGAATAGAAATACAGAATAGAATAGAAATACAGAATAGAATAGAAATACAGAATAGAATAGAATAGAAATACAGAATAGAATAGAATAGAATGGAATAGAAATATAGAATAGAATAGAAATAAAGAACAGAATAGAAAAGAATAGAATAGAATAGAATAGAATAGAATAGAAATACAGAATAGAATAGAATAGAAATACAGAATAGAATAGAAATACAGAATAGAATAGAATAGAATAGAAATACAGAATAGAATAGAATAGAATAGAATAGAATAGAATAGAATAGAATAGAATAGAATAGAAATACAGAATAGAATAGAATAGAATAGAATAGAATAGAATAGAATAGAATAGAATAGAATAGAATAGAATAACAGTTGGAAGGGACCTTGGAGGTCTTCTAGTCCAACCACCTGCTCAGGCAGGAGACCCTCTACCCTTTCAGACAAATGGTTGTCCAATCTCTTCTTAAAAACTTCCAGTGATGGAGCACCCACAACTTCTGGTGGCAAGCTGTTCCACTGATTAATTGTTCTCAATGCCAGGAAATTTCTCCTTAATTCCAGGTTGCTTCTCTCCTTGATGAGTTTCCATCCGTTGCTTCTTCTCCTGCCTCCAGGTACTTTGGAGAACAGGTTGACCACCCCCCTTCTTCTTTGTGGCAGCCCCTCAGATATTGGAAGATGCTATCGTGTCACTGCTGGTCCTTCTCTTCCTTAATTTCCTTCTCTTTTGCTCCACCAGCTTCGGCCCAAGAGCACGATGGCAGCTAACTACACAGAGACCTGGTTCCGGAAGCTGGAGGTGATGCTGAAGGCTTTCAACCGTACCGTCTCCCGCATGGACCCCTGTCCTCGACTGAGCAAGGCCGAGGAGGAGAAAGACAGCTACGCCTACATGTACATCCTTTTCATGATGCTCCTGTTCGCCCTGACCGTTGGCAGCCTGATCCTCAGCTACACCCGGTCCCGAGAAGTGGACAAGCCGAGCGATCCTTACCACATGTACATCAAGAACCGGGTGACCATGATTTGAAGCAGGAGGAGGAGGAGGAAAGGAGAAGGAGCCACGGATTCCTCCCTCCGTGCCTTTTGGGAACTCTTTTGCGGCGTGCGTCGAGTCTCGAACTCAGGGCTTGAGGAACGTCTACGTCCTGATGAGCGGAAACATTAAAATCTGGGGGATTCGGAGAGCAGGGCCTGCAAAGAAGCCCAGCCGAGGGGCTGAAATTTCCTGCCTTAAACTAACCATGTATAAAGTTTTAAAAACTTTCCTAATGGGAAACTTGATTGACCTGCTTCTTCCGATCAATAAACAAGTTTGGAAAGGAGGAAGGGTTCAAGATATTTTATTTATCGACCCGTTTCTGCGTCGCCGCAATCCCCCCCTGTAAAAATTGGGGTGGGTGCTCTTTTTATACGACGAGATTGTGGGGGGGGGGATGTTTTTCTCCCTCTCTGTCTGTCTCTCTCTCTCTCACACACACACAGATGCCTCTGAGCCCAAAATTTCTGTTCTTGAGCAGTTGTTAAGTCAGTTGTGCCCCGTTTCCCCACCTTTCCTGCCCCCGTCGTGCTGATTTGCTTAATGACCGTGGCAGAGAACGTTGTAAAGTGAGCCACTGATCCATTTTACCACTGTCACATGTTACCCCCCAATGATGGGGCAGGCTCCATTATGGTCGTAACCTGAGGACTAACTGAAGAGCAGGGATTTTTAGAGTTTTTCAGACCGCATAACCTGTTAGCTCAGGGGTCTTGAAACTTGGCCCTTTGATGACTTGTGGACTTCAACTCCCAGAATTCCTCAGCCAGCGTGCCAGGCTGAGGAATTCTGGGAGTTGAAGTCCAGGGGTCTTCAAACTTGGCCCTTTGATGACTTGTGGACTTCAACCACCAGAATTCCTCAGCCAGTGTGCCAAGCTGAGGAATTCTGGGAGTTGAAGTCCAGGGGTCTTCCAACTTGGCCCTTTTATGACTTGTGGACTTCAACTCCCAGAATTCCTCAGCCAGCGTGCCAGGCTGAGGAATTCTGGGAGTTGAAGTCCAGGGGTCTTCAAAGAGCCAAGTTTGAAGACCCCTGTGTTAGCTAGTTAAAAATGAGATAGTAAACAGTCTGCATTCAGATGCAGTTTTTAATATATATTTTTAATATCTCACAGAACCCGATCAAGTTCTTGTGTTCCTCAGCCTGCAGTTTGGAAAACTCTGGAAAACAGGGCAGTAATAAATTTACCTGCTTTAAAACTTTGCCCCATGCCTGGATCAAAGAAAGGAACAGGACAACTGATTTATGTGCCTTGGGAACCAACCCAAAGTAAATTTATTCCAGAGGTTGGCAGCTAGTTTATTGCCATTATGCTTTTCCTTCCATTTCTTTTGATGTTTCAAAGGTTGTCACTGACAGTTGCCTGGAGGATGGAATTGATTCATTCCAAATTGAATGAATGAAGAAATAATTTTTTGGGATAAAGAGAAGGGGAGCGAACTAGAATCAGCCGGTGATTCCTGTCTGCAAAAGAGCAGGATTGAAAAACTAGCACATTTTCCCCTAGGGCCATGGAAGCAGCTGCAATCCATGAATACTTTTGAAATCTTTATTTATAGGGTATTCTTCTGAAGTAAGAATGAATTATTCTGGGTTTTCTATCACCTATTATTAAGGTTTTGCAGTCTTGGTTGGATCTGTTCTTCAGGAGGCTGCTTCTAGTTGAAAGAGAGAGAGAGAGAGAGAGAGGGAGAGAGAGAGAGAGAGAGAGAGAGAGAGAGAGAGAGAGAGAGAGAGAGAGAGAGAGAAATTATATACATACATACATACATACATAAACTTCCTGACAATTAGAACAATTAACCAGTGGAACAATCTGCCTCCAGAAGCGGTGAATGCTCCAACACTGGAAGGTTTTAAGAAGAGACTGGACAGCCATTTGTCCGAAATGGTATAGGGTCTCCTGCCTGAGCAGGGGGTTGGACTAGATGACCTCCAAGGTCCCTTCCAACTCTGTTATTCTGTTATCCTTCCTTCCTTCCTTCCTTCCTTCCTTCCTTCCTTCCTTCCTTCCTTCCTTCCTTCCTTCCTCCCTCCCTCCCTCCCTCCCTCCCTCCCTTCTCCAACACTGGAAGTTTTTAAGAAGAGACTGGACAGCCATTTGTCTGAAATGGTATATAGGGTTTCCTGCCTGAGCAGGGGGTTGGACTAGATGACCTTGTAGTAAGCAAGTTGGGCTTTTAAAGTCGATTGTGTAATATTTAGTCAATATTTTATTTACTGAATTGTTTCATTGATGATGGCCAAATTTTGATTATAATTGTAACTTAATTTGGGGCCTTTGGCTGGGAAACAGAATGAAGGGATTAATATTCAGTTTCATAGCAAACAAATAAGAAATAAAAAGAGTTGTAAATGTCTATGGAGATTATCTTTCCTCCAGGTCATGATTATCCCAAAGGTGCTTTTTTCAGGAGGCAACTGGACTTTCTTGGTGTTTTTCTTTGAAGACGTTTCGCTTCTCATCCCAGAAGCTTCTTCAGCTCTGAGTGGATGGTGGGGAGTGGAAGGATTCATACTCCTTGCAGACAGCCGGTCATTTGCCTTCTTTTAAGAGGGTCGTTGAGGCCACCTGGAGGTTTGTCTGTGTCCTCAGGGTCACCTGAGTGGTGCAAAGGGGTGTGGAGCCTTCTTGGAACTGCTGAAAGGTCTGTGTTGTAAACAGAGATAGGTGGTGTTGTATCCCTCCCCCAACATACATGCACACTTCAAACCCACGAATACACTAAGGCAGAAGCCTGTCCACCCCAAGGACAAAACACCCAGACACAAACTGAGCAACGTGGTGTGTGCAGTGCAATGCAGTGAGCCCTGTGCAGATCTGTACATTGGGGAAACGAAACAAGCACTTCACAAACGCAGGGCGCAACATAGGAGAACAAACCCATCAGGACGAGAGTCAGCGGTCCATCGACATTTAAAAGACATTTTTGAGGACAGCAAAGTCCACATTTTGGACAGAGAGGACCACTGGTTTTAAAGATGGGTCCAAGAGGCCATCTGGGTCAAAATTGAGCAGCCCTCTCTCAATGGGGGGGGGGGGGGGAGGGATAGGACATTATCTATCTCCACTCTACAACACGGTCCTTTCAGCAGTTCCAAGGAGGCTCCACACCCATTTGCACCACTCAGGTGACCCTGAGGGCACAGACAAACCTCCAGGTGGACTCTCTAAAAGGATGCAAATGACCAGCTGTCTGCAAGGAGTATAAATCCTTCCATTCGTCATCATCCGGTCAGAACTGAAGAAGCTTCTGGGATGAGAAATGAAACGGCTTCAAAGCAAAACAAGAAAACCCAGTTGCCTCCTGGGGAAAAAAAAAAAGCACCTTTGGGAAAAAGAGTTGCAGCTTTTACAAGCACTAAATGCTGTTCCTGGAATGGCCACACGAGGGCAGCAATGACTAATTGTATTATTTTTCAGAGATTTTTGTTTGTGTGTTTTTGTGTGTTTAGAATAGAATAGAATAGAATAGAATAGAATAGAATAGAATAGAATAGAATAGAATAGAATAGAATAGAATAGAGCTGGAAGGGACCTTGGAGGTCTTCTAGTCCAGCCCCCTGCTCAAGCAGGAGAACCTATACCATTTCAGACAAGTGACTGTCTAGTCTCTTCTTAAAAACCTCCAGTGATGGAGTGCCCATGATTTCTGGTGGCAAGCTGTTCCACTGGTTAATTGTCCTCACTGTCAGGAAGTTTCTCCTTAATTCCAGGTTGCTTCTCTCTTTGATCAGTTTCCAACCATTGTTTCTTGTCCTACCCTCTGGTGCTTTGGAGAATAACGTGACCCCCTCTTCCTTGTGGCAGCCCCTCAGATACTGGAACACTGCTATCATGTCTCCCCTATTGCTTCTTTTCTTTAGTGTGTGTGTGTGTGTGTGTGTTTGCGTGCGCGCGCACGCACGCACGCAGGGGACCATAAGCTGATCTTACCATGATGAAGTTCCTTGCTCTGCTCACCAGCAGATTCCCAGTTGTTTTCATTCCAAAAAAACTTCCTTCGGTTCCCAGTTCTGTAGCAAAGAAGGAATTGCATCACAGCTCCGAAAGCCCTCATTCGTTGCAGCTATCAGTAGTCCTCACTTAACGACCGGCTGCTACTTATGACCTAGTTCCAAAGTTAGGACCACTGCAATGCCCTTTGTGGTCATTTGCCCTTACAACCGACCACAGAGATGCTGCAGCTCTTCCCCTGCCTATCTCCTCCCATCTCCCACGAGGTCCCGGAGGCCTCCCCATCCCTGGGTCCCCAGGTAGCCTTCTCTTTACCCACCATCACCCATCAAGATTTCCAGAGCTCCAGAGTTTTCTGCAGCACTTTGCAATCTGGGCACCCATGTGGCGTTATTCCAGATGTGGCGGCCATTTGTCGATTGGCTGCACTAACTTCCGGTCACTCGGAAAATAATAGAATAGAATAGAGTAGAATAGAAATAGAAATAGAAATAGAAATAGAATGGAATGGAATGGAATGGAATGGAATGGAATGGAATAGAATAGAATAGAATAGAATAGAATAGAATAGAATAGAATAGAATAGAATAGAATAGAATAGAATAGAATAGAATAGAATAGAATAGAATGGAATGGAATGGAATGGAATGGAATGGAATGGAATGGAATGGAATAGAAATACAGAATAGAATAGAATAGAAATACAGAATAGAAATAGAATGGAATGGAATGGAATGGAATGGAATGGAATGGAATGGAATAGAATAGAATAGAATAGAATAGAGATGGAATAGAAATAGAAATAGGAATAGGAATAGGAATAGGAATAGAATAGAATAGAATAGAATAGAATAGAATAGAATAGAATAGAATAGAATAGAATAGAATAATAACTTTATTGTCACTTTTGAGTGTACACTAATTGGCATACATTAAAATGAAATTTCGTTGCATTCAGCTCTCAAAGGGTCACCACCTCCGATATTCACTACATAAATATGACAAAAATAAATAAATAAATACAGAATTATGCATACACCCACATGTATTATATGACAGAGAAACGACAGTCTAGTTTGGGTTATGGCGGCTGGTTCTGCAATCGCGCCACGTGGCTGTCCGATCTGTTCTGCCCAGTGCTGCGGAAAGCTCCGTTTAACGACCTGCACATTCGTTTAATGACTGCATCAGGTAAACAGGGGGCGAGGGAGTTGTTAAGCGAGGCTGTCTCGCTTAATGGTCATCGCGATAGGTAGTCCTGGACCTATGGCCCCAATGGAGCCCCCCCAAATTTCCATTGTTTAAGCAAGGCGGTTGTTAAGTGATTTAGGACCTTTCTTGACACCATTGTTAAGCGAATCACTTTGGTTGTTAAATGAATCGTGCGGTCGTTAAGCGAAACTTGCTCCCCCCATTGACTTGGCTTGGTGGAAGCCGGCTGGGAAGCTTACGAATGGCGATCGCACGATCCTGGGATGACGCAACCATCATAAGTACACGCCAGTTGCCGAGCGCCCAAAGTTTGATCCCGTGACCACGTGGACGCTGCAATGGTCGTAAGTGTGAGGACTGGTCCTGAGTCCCTTTTTTCAGGGCTGTTGTAACTTGGAACGGTCACTGAACGAAAGATTGTAAGCCGAGGACCTACCTGAGTTTGCGTCTGAGTCGGCGGCTTTCAATCGTCCCGATTCTTCTCGGCAGTTTTCATTCTCCTCTCAATTCGTTCCTCGCCCTTGTAAGTTGCTCCGAGTTGGGGCAGGAGGAAAACGGACATTTTTACAAAGAGTAAGTTCTGCTCGGCGTAGAAAGTGATCAGATCCACGTCGCCACAAAATTCACCCTGCCAGGGCCGCCTCGGAGATCTTGGACACAACTGCGGGACTGGACCACCTCCATCACCGGCTCTCCCGCGGGGATCCCTGCTGGATCGGAGGTTCTGGATCGGTTCTGCTGCAGCCCTCCACCCTCTTGGAGAATCAGCTGCCTGGCATGGTCTTCCTTCTGCCCCCGACTGGGTGTGGGTCAGGTTTGCCGGGCGGGCCCCGACTGTCGCCTCCTAACGTGGCTGGTGACGATCCGATGGGAGACCGGGGACGATGGGTTCCAGCGATGGGTCAGGGCCGGGTCCGGTACGTCCCAGTGTCCCTGGGAGAAGAGGCGCTCTTCCCTGTCCAGGCTGAAGTGGGTCTGGCTTCGGAGCGCGATGGAGGGGCCCCCGCAGGCCTCCTGGACCATCTGCATGGCCTCCATGGCGCCCACCCGGACCGAAGGATCCGGATCGTGCTGCAGTTTGGAAAGGGCTGAAAGAGGGGAAACCGCGGAGGTCAGCAGCTGACGGAGAAGGGGAGTCGACACCAGGGCTCCCGGGTGCCCTCTGGGCTGGGTGGTTTCCTTGCAGACGTTTCGTGACCCAACTAGGGAACGTCATCAGTGCTAGAAGGGAGAGGGTTTTGCAGAGAGGAGGAGGAGGAGGAGGAGGAGGAGGAGGAGGAGGAGGACTGTGGTGTCCCTGGTGCCCTCTGGGCTGGATTGTTTTCTTGCAGACGTTTCAGGACCCAACTAGGGAACATCATCAGTGCTAGAAGGGAGAGGGGTTTGCCGAGAGGAGGAGGAGGAGGAGGAAGAGGAAGAGGAGGAGGACTGTGGGGTCCCTGGTGCCCTCTGGGCTGGATTGTTTTCTTGCAGATGTTTCAGGACCCAACTAGGGAACATCATCAGTGCTAGAAGGGAGAGGGGTTTGCCGAGAGGAGGAGGATCGTGCTGCAGTTTGGAAAGGGCTGGAAGAGGGGAAATCGCGAGGTCAGCAGCTGACGGAGAAGGGGAGTCGACACCAGGGCTCCTGGGTGCCCTCTGGCCGTAAGTGTGAAAAACAGTCCTAAGTCATTTTTTCAGCGCCGTTGTAACTTTGAACGGTCACTAAACGAACGGATGTAAGTCAATTACTATCGGCAGACAGCCGATGCATCACCTGGTTCCATTCCTTTAAATCAGAGTCAGCCTGAAATCGTGGGATGGGCGGCAAATAAATTTGATAAGCAAATAAAAAAATAAAGAAGTGGATTTCATTCCAGGTGCACAAAATGCAGCCCCTCCCCCTTCTCGATTCTCTGGGTCCTTCAAGATCCCGACACGCCGTTAGCCAGGATGATCCCCGTTGCAGGTACTTACAGATGAATATCAAGTCCTTGTTCTCTTCGGTGATGGCCACAGGATCTGCACACTGAGCGACACAGCCTGCAAGACAGGGAGGGAACAGGGGAGGATGCCCAGATGTTTGGGCCCACAGCTGGAAGATTTCTGATCTTGGTCTGTGGCCAAGACGAAGCAAGTCGGGGCTGTGCAGACCGAAATAATATTTGGTCCTTAGTGGTCATTTGGGATGAATCCAATACAGTACAAGCCAAATGGTTCAAGGGGGGGTGGACTTCAACTCCCAGAATTCCCCAGGCCAAATGGTTTGAGGTGGGCGGACTTCAACTCCCAGAATTCCCCAGCTCACCAATAAAGATGGCCGCTGCTCTCCGGATGGAAACCTGGGGACACTGGAGATGATCCAGGCACTGGAGCAAGACGGCGGGGATGGTCTTTACCTTCCAAGACTATCAAAGAGAGAGAGAAAGGAAACGATGATTCTTCTCACCATGGAATCAGAATAACAGCGTTGGGAGGGACCTTGGAGGTCATCCAGTCCAACCCCCTGCTCAAACAGGAGACCTTATGCCATTCCAAACAAACAGCTGTCCGGTTTCTTCTTAAAAGCCTCCAGAGATGGTCCCGAGAGCTACCACTGTAGTAATAATGATAAAAAACAACAACGGAGGAAGCGTGACTCACGATTTGACGGCAGAGGGACTCTGGGATCAGGGGGTGATCATGCCAGGCTTTCTTGCTGCTGACCTTCTTCGGAAGTGACCAACCCAGAAAGCGGAAACACTTGACAAGAGCATCTTGACAACCCTGTGGGGACAGGGACAAAATCTGCAACCAATTTTGGTCACCGTATCACAAAAAAGATGTCGAGACCTTGGGAAAAAAATTCAGAGAAGAGCAGCTATCACATCATCCCGACTGGGGAGCTAATATCTGTTCTACAAACCTTTCTAGGGCTTATACAACATAGAACCACAGGGTTGGAAGGGACCTTGGAGGTCTTCTAGTCCAGCCCCCTACTCAAGCAGGAGACCCTACACAATTTCAGACAAATGGCTGTCCAGTCTCTTCTTAAAAACTTCCAGTGTTGGAGCATTCGCAGCTTCTGGAGGCAGGTTGTTCCACTGGTTAATTGTTCTCACTGTCAGGAAGTTTCTCCTTAGTTCCAGGTTGCTTATCTCCTTGATTAGTTTCCATCCGTTGCTTCTTGTCCTGCCTTCGGGTGCTTTGGAGAATAGCTTGACTCCCTCTTCTTTGGGGCAGCCCCTGAGATACTGGAAGACTGCTATCATGTCCCCCCTCGTCCTTCTCTTTACTAGACTAGCTATGTCCAGTTCTTGCAACCCTTCTTCAATCAGAATAGAACTGGAAGGTGCCTTGGAGGTCATCTAATCCAACCCCCTGTTCAAGCAGGAAACCCTATACCATTTCAGACAAATGGCTGTCCAGTCTCTTCTTAAAAACTTTCAGTGTTGGAGCATTCACAGCTTCTGGAGGCAGGTAGTTCCACTGGTTAATTCTTCTCGCTGTCAGGAAGTTTCTCCTTAGTTCCAGGTTGCTTCTCTCCTTGATGAGTTTCCATCCGTTGCTTCTTGTCCTGCCTTCAGGCGCTTTGGAGAATAGCTTGACTCCCTCTTCTTTGGGGCAGCCCCTGAGATATTGGAACACTGCTATCCTGTCCCCCCTGGTCTTTCTTTTTGTTAAACTAGCAGCCCCAATTCCTGCAGCCTTCCCCAACTCAGTTCCTCAACTCCACTCACCTTCACAACATCTGGTTCCTCGTCCTGCAGGTGAAGTAACAGCGGGACCAGACTTTGATTGACTTGCTCCTGGATCAGATACTTCTCCTTCTTCTTCACCAGACCGGGAAGCTCAGCAAAGAGAACAATGGCAGAGCAGCGTACTTTAGTGTCTGCCTGCGAACAAGAAGAAGCATCAGCAGCACCATGGAGTGTTATGATGTCGTGGCGTTTACCCTAACCGGCATAACCTGGTTTGTAGCAGGGAAGCAGATAAACCTATCCTCGTAACGACAACCACACCACTCTGTCTTGTGGTCCCAACATGCAAACACCAGCATCCCTGAGAATAAGACAACACAGCGACTTTGTGATACTTTAAGGCAGGGCTCTCCAAACGTGGCAACTTTTAAGGCTCGTGGACTTCAACTCCCAGAATCCCCAGAATTTGAGACTCGTGGACTTCAAGTCCCAGAATCCCCAGAATTTGAGACTCGTGGACTTCAACTCCCAGAATTCCCGGAATTTGAGACTCGTGGACTTCAACTCCCAGAATTTGAGACTCGTGGACTTCAAGTCCCAGAATTCCCAGAATTTGAGACTCGTGGACTTCAACTCCCAGAATTCCCAGAATTTGAGACTCGTGGACTTCAACTCCCAGAATCCCCAGAATTTGAGACTCATGGACTTCAAGTCCCAGAATCCCCAGAATTTGAGACTCGTGGACTTCAAGTCCCAGAGTTCCTGGAATTTGAGACTTGTGGACTTCAAGTCCCAGAATTCCCAGAATTTGAGACTCGTGGACTTCAACTCCCAGAATCCCCAGAATTTGAGACTCGTGCACTTCAACTCCCAGAATTTGAGACTCGTGGACTTCAAGTCCCAGAGTTCCCGGAATTTGAGACTCATGGACTTCAACTCCCAGAATCCCCAGAATTTGAGACTCGTGCACTTCAACTCCCAGAATTTGAGACTCGTGGACTTCAAGTCCCAGAGTTCCCGGAATTTGAGACTCATGGACTTCAACTCCCAGAATCCCCAGAATTTGAGACTTGTGGACTTCAAGTCCCAGAATTGAAGTCCACTAGTCTTAAAGTTGCCAAGTTTGGAGACCTCTGTTTTTAGGGAAGCGGTCATTCCCACCCCAATCTCTGTCTGATGTTCTCCAGGAGATGTCTTTTTAGTTGAAAATCTGATTTCTGTTGTTCTGGTTCTAAATATTGATTCAGTCCATTGTGCATCTGGGTCTTATGGTGGTTTGTTGACCCGTGTCTCCTTTTGTGGTGGCTAGTATGGGAGAGGAGACCGAGGAAACCCAACCACAGAAGAAGACTTCAGAGGAAGGAGGACCCAAAGAACCACAGAACTGGGGAGAGGACAGTGTTTTTCAGCTTTGACCGTTAAGATGGATGGACTTCAACTCCCAGAATTTAAGACTTGTCAACTTCAACTCACATAACTCTCTAGCCAACATGGCTAGCTGAGGAATTCTGGGAACTGAAGTCCACAAGTCTTAAAGTGGCCAAGTTCGGAGACCTTTAAAATGGGTGGACTTCAACTCCCAGAATTCCCCAGCCAGCAAAGCTGGATTTAAGGAGAGACGTCCTGACAGTGAGAACAACTAACCAGTGGAACAGCTTTTGCCTCCAGATGTGGTGGGTGCTCCATCCCTGGAGACTTTTAAGAAGAGACTGGACAGGCATCTGTCTGAAATGGTACAGGATCTCCTGCTTGAGCAGGGGGTTGGGCTAGATGACCTCCAAGGTCCCTTCCAGCTCTAGACTGATTGATTGAGTTGAAGTCCATCCCTTGTGGTCAAGGTTGAGAAACACAAGGATGAGGTCTTGAGAATCCACCTGGGTGAATCATCTTACAGCGCTGAACAACGGAAGGAGCTTCTCTGCCAGAGTTACCACGTCGCTCCTCTGCATGAACCTCAGAACATTTTGGAGGGCGGTGATGCCTTCCAGGATGACCCCGTTGTCCGTTTCCTCCAGGCTGCCCAAGAGGGTGGGCATCAAGGCTTTGACTTCCTCCACCTGCAAACAGGAAGCGCCCATCGTCGTCCGTGCCTTAATGATTGATTGATTTATCTGTCAAATGATCTATCCTCATCTGACTCTCCAAATGACTTTCTCAACACATAAATAACTTAGCTAGCCCTGGAATGGATCTCCAGGTAGTAACCCTTGACTTACGACTGCGAGTCAGCCCAAAGTTTCTATTGCTGAGCGAGACCATTGTCAAATGTGTTTTGTCCCATTTTAGGACCTTTCTTCTCACGGTTACTAAGCGAACCACTGCAATTGTTAAGGGAGTTGCTTCCCCATTGACTTTGCTCGTCAGAAGATCGTGAAAGGGGATCACGTCAAACCGGGACCATTGCAACCATCATAAATATGAGTCAGTTGCCCAAGCGCCTCAATTTTGAATACTGGGGGATGCTGCAACGGTTGTTAAGTGTGAAAAACAGTCATAAGTTGCTTTTTTTCACGTTGTTATGTAGACATTGGGGTTGGGTAGGCTAGGAGAAACATCTCAACAGCTTCTGACATCTTAATTTTTGGGGGGGACATCCTTTCTCAAGCCCTCCCTGGCGCCTAGATCTACAGGGAAGAGTAACTTGTGAACATGGGCCGAAGTGTCTTTTGCAGAAAAACCAGATTATGGGTCCATAATCTGGAATGAAAGACCCCTCCCAACAATTGGGGTCGCTTCTCAGCTGCTTCCTCACCTTGTCTGGATGGATGGCCAGGATGCCAAGGGCTCGTAGGGCAAGAGAACGGACATCTGGGCTGGGGTTTTGGGTCCATTCCTCGAGGCTCTCAAAGATCTGTTCTGCGGGGAACTGGTCGATGTCTTGGGAGTGAAGTAGCTGAAGATCAAGGTGAGAATCCATCACGAGAGACCGAAGGGGGGAGAAAGAGGATCAAGTTCCTCAGAGAAAACAGCAACTTGAGGACGGACGGGGTTCATAGTTGTCAATAGGAGAGGGATGTCTTCCCACGGTTCGAATTTATTTTGGTGGCCTCACCTGGAAGAACATCTTCTCAAAGCCAAGAAACCACCAGAAGAAATTGTCTTTTTGGTCTTCGGGGCTGAAATAACTCTTTAGAGGAGGACAGAGTTGGGATGGGGTGAGGGAGTGAGAAAAATCATGAAAGAGGAGAGTAAAATGCAAGAAGAGTATAACATTCAGGCGTGATCTGGAGACCTTTTTTTATCACCCTAGACCAGGGGTAGGCAACCTTGGCCCCTTCATGACTCGTGGACTTCAACTCCCAGAATTCCTGAGCCAGCATGGGGGAAACTTTGGCCCCTTCATGACTCGGGGACTTCAGCTCCCAGAATTCCTGAGCCAGGCACGCGGAAGTTGAAGTCCACAAGTCATAAAAGGGCCAAGTTTGAAGACCCCTGGAATAGAACAACAGAGTTGGAAGGGACCTTGTAGGTCATCTAATCCAATCCCCCGCCCAAGCAGGAGACCCTACACCAGGGGTAGGCAACCTTGGCCCCTTCATGACTTGTGGACTTCAACTCCCAGAATTCCTGAGCCAGCATGGGGGAACTATGGCCCCTTCATGACTGGTGGACTTCAACTCCCAGAATTCCTGAGCCAGCATGGGGGAACTAGGGCCCCTTCATGACTCGGGGACTTCAACTCCCAGAATTCCTCAGCCAGCATGGGGGAAACTTTGGCCCCTTCATGACTCATGGACTTCAACTCCCAGAATTCCTGAGCCAGCCTGGCTCAGCTTGGAAACCTCTCCCTTTCCCCTCAGCATGGCTGGCTCAGGAATTCTGGGAGTTGAAGTCCACGAGTCATAAAAGAGCCAAGGTGGCCTACCCCTGGCCTAGATCGGAGTAGACTTCAACTTCAGGTTATTTTTGCTAGCTGAATTTGAACGATCTGTGTATTTGTTCTGATCTGAATAGTGAGGTGGATTGTGAGAAGGTCTGTGCGCGGTGCAAACTAAACCCGCTCCTTACCTCGACAAAGACAGCAATGATTGTCGGCTTGTGCATTTCGCTGCCTTTGCTGAGGACAGAGAATAGCAAATCCAGGACCCTGATAATCTCCGGGCAGCAAAAATGGAGCATGGCTCTGAAAAATACAAAAGATCCATTAACAGTTAAGAGTTGTTAAGTGAATCACTGCGGTTGTTAAATAAGTAACACCGTTGTTAAGTGAATCTGGCTTGCCCCATTGACTTTGCTTGCCAGAAGGTTGCAAAAGCAGATCATGTGACTCGGAGCACGGCCACCGTCGTAAATAGGAACTAGTTGTCAAGCATCTGGATTTTGATCACGTGACTGCGGGGAGGCTGCAACGGTCGTAACTGTGAAAAACTGGTCCTTTTTCGGTGCTGTTGCAACTTCGAAATGTCACTAAGCGAACTGTCGTAAGTTGAGGACTACCTGTATTGATCCCCTCGCGTTTGCATGCTTTCGAACTGCTAGGTTAGGTGGGCAGGAGCTGAGGTGAGGACGGGAGCTCACCCGTTCTCGGCACGCTCGGGTCTCAAACCTGGGTTGCTCAGCCGCACAGACAAAAAGGTGGAGGTGATTTCCACTTTCTGAATTGAAGAACCACACGGTTCTTTTTTGGGGGGCAGACTCACCTGGCCAGGAGGGTGCTTCCCTGGAGGAGTTCCTGGCCGCTTTGCAGCATCATCGACCAGCCTCGCGTCTTCTCCATGAACGTCACCTCGTACCGGCATCCAATCCGGATGAGCAGCATCTTGATGGCCTCCACGGCGAAACTGGAGGGTCAGAGAAGGACTCGCTCAGGGCTGCTGTTCCTTATACAGGGACTGTTCTGTCCCAGCCCACCTGAGTCCTTGTTGAGCTCACAAGGAGGAACCCCTCTTCCAACAAGCAGGCTGGAACCGCAGGAAAAAACCCACTCCCCTTTTATTATTCACAGACCTGAGCCCACGTCCAAAGCAAACAAAACACAGTTCACACAAACTCGATCCCTCAACACGGAAAGGTTGCCTTCGGCAACCAGCACCTCTCACACCTTCCCTTTTATAATTCAGCCCAGGCATGGCTTCCTAATGCCTTCTCCTTTGCCCTTGGAGCCGTCCCACTGCGTTCCTCTGTCCTACTCTCTTTGCCTGCTGGCGTTTTCGTGCATCCTGGATATCTCCCACCTGCGATTCATCACTGTCCAACTCAGACTCCCAGCACAGCTGTGTCTCAGCCTGAGTGCGAGTAGAGGGGCCAGGCTCCTCGTCAGACTGTTAAGTCTTGGAGCTCCTCAGAGCCTTCCTCTGACTCTGATGTCACTCCAGCCCCCTCGTCCTCCTCCTCTGATTCCTCAGACTCAGCTGCCCAGTCCACTGGCTGGCGAGGAATCACAACAGGTAGTCCTTGACTTACAACGGTTGATTCAGTTCGGCACTGAAGTTCATTTAGTGACTGTTCGAAGTTACAACAGCACTAAAAAAAAGTGACTTACGACCGTCAGGAGATTGACATCCGGATGCTTGGCAATGAATTGACTCATATTTACGACAGTCGCAGTGTCCCGGGGGAGTCATGTGATCCCCTTTTGCGACCTTCAGACAAGCAAAGTCAAGGGGGGGGAAGACGGATTCACTTAACAACCGTGCGACTAACTGAGCAACAGCAGCAGTTCACTTAACAACGATGGTAGGAAAAGGCGTAAAATGGGGTAAAATTCACTCAACACGTTTCTCACTTAGCAGCCATAAATTTTGGGCTCGGTTCTGGTTGTAAGTCGAGGACTACCTCGACTTACCACCACAACCCGAGCCCAAAATTTCCATTGCTAAGAGAGACAGTTGTTCAATGTGGTTTTGGCCCGTTTTACAACCTTTCTCGCCACGGTCGTTAAATGAATCACCGCAGTTGTTAAGTCAGTCACATGGTTGTTAAGTGAATCCGCCTTCCCCCCCTTGACTTGGCTTGTCAGAAGGTCGCAAAAGGGGATCACGTGACCCCCCCTGGGACGCTGCGACCGTCATAAATAGGAATCAGTTGCCAAGCATCCGAATTTTGATCACGTGACCGCGGAGATGCTGCAACGGTCGTAAGTGGGAAAAAGTACTGCTGTAACTTCGAACAGTCACTAAACAAACTGCTGTAAGTCAAGGACTACTCATAATGCCACAAAGGTTGGGAACGGGGATGGGGAGATGAGGATTCCCTAGGAAGTGGCACCTGACTTGACCTTTGACCTGCCCGCACTGCTGGAGGAAGTCCACGTCGGGCAGAGCGTCTCTCTGACTGCTGAAATGAAGCTCCACAAGGAAGGTCATCAGGAGCTCCGGAAAAAGGCCTCGGATGGCGTCCCTGGATTCCAGGACGGAGATCACCTCGTAGAGAGCCTGGGTCAGCTGGACGGGGGGCGGGGGAGAAGGAAAGCGGGATGCAATTCCATCAGAAGAGAGCTGGAAGGGACCTTGGAGGTCTTCTAGTCCAGCCCCTGCTCAAGCAGGAGAACCTATGCCATTTCAGACAGGTGGCTGTCCAGTCTCTTCTTAAAAGCCTCCAGTGATGGGGAAGGAAGGAAGGAAGGAAGGAAGGAAGGAAGGAAGGAAGGAAGGAAGGAAGGAAGGAAGGAAGGAAGGAAGGAAGGAAGGAAGGAAGGCAAACAAAATAACAGAATAGCAGAGTTGGAAGGGACCTTGGAGGTCTTCTAGTCCAGCCCCCTGCTCAAGCAGGAGAACCTATGCCATTTCAGACAGGTGGCTGTCCAGTCTCTTCTTAAAAGCCTCCAGTGATGGGGAAGGAAGGAAGGAAGGAAGGAAGGAAGGAAGGAAGGAAGGAAGGAAGGAAGGAAGGAAGGAAGGAAGGAAGGAAGGAAAGCAGAATAACAGAATAACAGAATAACAGAATAACAGAATAACAGAATAACAGAACAACAGAAAAACAGAATAACAGAGTTGGAAGGGAACTTGGAGGTCTTCTAGTCCAGCCCCCTGCTCAAGCAGGAGACCCTCTACCATTCCAGACAAGTGGCTGCCCAGTCTCTTCTTAAAGGCCTCAAGTGATGGAGAAGGAAGGAAGGAAGGAAGGAAGGAAGGAAGGAAGGAAGGAAGGAAGGAAGGAAGGAAGGAAGGAAGGAAGGAAGGAAGGAAGGAAGGCAAACAAAATAACAGAATAGCAGAGTTGGAAGGGACCTTGGAGGTCTTCCAGTCCACCCCCCTGCTCAAGTAGGAGACCCTCTACCATCTCAGACAAGTGGTTGTCCAGGGCTGGAGAGGATTTTGAGAGCAGGATTTGATCTACTTTTGCAGGGCAGGGGTTCTTGAATTGAAGGGAATTGAATACTTGATTTGGCCAAATGTCATTAAACACGCAAGGAATTTGTCTCCGGTACAGAAGCTCTCACTGTACATGCAAAGCAACAGTCAAGCTAGTCTCCAAAGCACCTGAAGAAGGCAGGAGAAGAAGCAATGGATGGAAACTAATCAAGGAGAGAAGCAACCTGGAATTAAGGAGAAACGTCCTGACAGTCAGGACAATTAACCAGTGGAACAACTTGCCACCAGAAATCATGGGCGCTCCATCCCTGGAGGTTTTTAAGAATAGATTGGATAGCCAGTTGTCTGACATGGTATAGGGTCTCCTGCTTCAGCAGGGGGCTGGACTAGAAGACCTCCAAGGTCTCTTCCAACTGTGTTATTTGGTTATTATTATTATACATTAATATCTTGGAATCTTGGGTATGTCTAGGTTCATGAAAAGAAGAAATAAGGGTGACATGACCGCAGTCTTCCAATATTTGAGGGGCTGCCACAAAGAAGAGGGGGTCCCCCTATTCTCCAAAGCACCTGAAGAAGGCAGGATGGATGGAAACTAATCAAGGAGAGAAGCAACCTGGAATTAAGGAGAAACTTCCTGACAATGAGGACAATTAACCAGTGGAACTGCTTGCCTCCAGAAGTTGTGGGTGCTTCGTCACTGGAGGTTTTTAAGAAGAGATTGGACAACCTTTGTCTGAAATGCTATAGGTTCTCCTGCTTGAGCAGGGGGCTGGACTAGAAGACCTCCAAGGTCTCTTCCAACTCAGTTATTCTGATAATAATAATAATAACAACAACAATAATAATAATAATAATAATAATAATAATAATAATTATTATTATTATTATTCCAGTAAAAGGGGGAGTAAAGAAGATAATAAGAAGGATAAATAATTGAGCCCCTCTTTTTGGGGGAAGCCTCTCAAATATTGTAAGATTTTTATCCTGTCACCCCTAGTCCTTCTCTTTGTTAGACTAGACAAATCTAATTTCTCCATCGTTCTTTGTATGTTTTAGCCTCCGGTCCCCTGATCCTCTTTGTTGCTCTTCTCTGCCCTCTTTCTAGAGTCTCGACATCTTTTTTACATCGTGGTGACCAAAACTGGATGCAGTATTCCAAGTGTGGCCTTACCAAGGCCTTGTAAAGTGGTATTAACCCTTCACGTGATCCTGATTCTCTCCCTCTGTTAATGCAGCCCAGCACTGTGTTGGCCTTTTTGGCAGCTGCAGCACACGGCTGGCTCCTATTTAAGGGATTGTCCACTAGTTACAAGAGAAGAACAAATCAAAGGTGGGCCATTTCTGTGACCCTGAATTTGGCCCAAATAAGCCCAACTGATGGGACTCTCTCTCAGTGAAACCAGGACTTAGAACCCAGCTCTCCCTGAGAGAAAGGCAAGGTCCAACTCACAGAGATGGAGAGGGATGGAGGCTGCAGCTGGGTCTTATGTTGGCTCTGCAGCCTGGTGAGCAAGTTCTCCAGAAGTTGTTCTTCAATCATTTCCTCCGTTGAAAGGGATCGCCACAGCTCGGATGGACAGCTGCAAACGGGAGGAAGGTTGAAGGAACGGCCCAAGTTGGATGCTTGTTAGAACTTGGTCTCTCTCCTTGAGGGGCATGTCACTCAAAACCTGTTCTGTCCCAGCCTACGTGAGTCCTTGTTAAGCTCACAAGGAGAAGCCCCTCTTCCAACAAGCAGGATGGAACCGCAGGAAAAAACCAATCCCCTTTTATTATTCACAGACCTGAGTCCATGTCCAAGGCAAACAAACACAGTTCACAGAAACTCGATTCCTCAACACAAACGGTTGCCTTCAGCAACCAGCACCTCCCACACCTTCCCTTTTATCATTCAGCCAAGGGGTGGCTTCCTAATGCCTTCTCCTTTGCCTCTGGAGCCGCCCCATTGCATCCCTCTGTCCTACTCGCTTCTCTTGCCTGCACATTCATGCATCCTGGATATCTCCCAGCTGTGATTCATCACTGTCCAACTCAGACTCCCAGCACAGCTGTGTCTCAGTCTGAGCGTGAGCAGAGGGGCCAGGCTCCTCGTCAGACTGTAAGTCTTGGAGCTCCTCAGAGCCTTCCTCTGACTGATGTCCCTCCAGGCCCCTCCTCCTCCTCCTCTGATTCCTCAGACTCAGCTGCCGGGTCCACTGGCTGGCGAGGAATCACAACACAACCCTCCCATGGATGGATGTGACCTGATTTTTTTTTAAAGCTAATTAAAAAAATAGCTTATGCTGATGGGGTAGTTCACACATCCATACTAAGACAATGTTCAGGTTCTTACATCCATTAGTGATCCAGCCTCATAGTAGCTTAGACCAGCATGTTGTGTGAACTCAACCTACACATTGTTTTGAAGCTTATAATATTGAATTGAATTTGGCCAAGTGTGATTAGACACTGCCTCCAGTGCAGAAGCTCTTAATGTACATACAACACAGCAGAATAATATCAGCTAAGAGGGGGGAATAAAGAAGATAATAAGGATAAATAATAATACTACAGCCATACTACATGGGTAAATACACATAGACATTAGACATGTAGTCATATAGGTACTTAATAGAAGTACTTAATAGAGTGCCGATGTTATGAAAACTCAACTGGGTTGTCCCCCCCAAGTAATATTGGTTTAACATGTCTGAAAACAGCAATAACATTCCTTACTAGTGACCCAAATTACATGTATGGGTCACAATGGGACATGTTCCCTCTTGAATTGATTGGTTGGATCTGTTAAGGCAGGGGTCTTCAAACGCCCAGAATTCCTCAGCCAGGCATGCTGGCTGAGGAATTCTGGGATTTGAAGTCCACAAGTCATAAAAGGGCCAAGTTTGAAGACCCCTGTGTTAAGGCATCCAAGACAACTCTAAATCAGGGGTCCTCAACCTTGGCAACTTTAAGACTTGTGGATTTCAACTCCCAGAATTCCTCAGCCAGCAAAGCTGGCTGAGGAATTCTGGGAATTGAAGTCCACAAGTCTTAAAGTTGCCAAGGTTGAGGACCCCTGCTGTAAATGAATTAAATCCCAGTCTAATGTTGCTTTCTCCTGATGGGGGCCTCCAAATACATCCAAACCCACAACTCCTGAACATCATGGGCAATTCTGGCTGGGAATTATGGGAGTTATCATCACCACACCTCTGAAGGAGATCTTAGGCCGAACCTTATGCTTGGGGTTGGTGTAGGCCCTGTTTACCTTGGCAATTTCCAGGCGTGTGGGCTTCAACTCCCAGAATTCTCCTCAACGGCCACAGTGGCTGAGGAATTCTGGGAGTTGAAGTCCCCACGCCTGGAAATTGCCAGGTTTGGGAAAGCCTGGCTGAAGGCCCCAAATGAGGAATAACACAAGTTGCCACAGAAAGACAGCATTGCGACAATTTCCATACTAGGGCTGGAAGGAGGCGTTTGGCACCTGTCTGCTGAGAAGGAATGTTCCAGAAGACTTGAGATAACGGTATCTAAATGCTTGGTCCTGCCCGCCAACAGCCCCACCAACTTCATCAACAGCCTTCTGGTGCTGGGTCGACGGATCAGGTTCAGACGGCTGCAGATGCCTTCTATAATATCGGGGACCTGAAAGGAGAGGAGGATGAGGAGGGAGAAAGCTTCAAGAGGAGTTTTTGAACGTAGCCCTGTCCCTCATGCAAGAAGTCACCGCTTGTCCCAAACTCAGCTTCCTCCAAAAAGTTCTGCTACTGCAATAGAGTCAGTGGTGGGATTCAAATAGGTGAACAACCGGTTCTCTGTGTGGATGCCGCTTCCGGAAGTCCATTCTGGGCCTGGGCAACAAAAAATTAGCGAAGTGGTGCGAACCGGCTGAATCCCACCACTGAATATGGTTTAATGAACAGAAGGACGAGGGGGGACATGATAGCAGCCTTCCAGTATCTCAGGGGCTGCCCCAAAGAAGAGGGAGTCAAGCTCTTCTCCAAAGCAGCTGAAGGCAGGACAAGAAGCAACGGATGGAAACTAACCAAGGAGAGAAGCAACCTTGAACTAAGGAGAAACTTCCTGACAGTTAGAACAATTAATCATTGGAACTACCTGCCTCCAGAAATCGTGGACGCTCCAACACTGGAAGTTTTTAAGAAGAGACTGGACAGCCATTTGTCTGAAATGGTATAGGGTTTCCTGCCTGAGCAGGGGGTTGGACTAGATGACCTCCAAGGTCCCTTCCAACTTTTTATTATTTTTATTATTATTATTATTATTATTATTATTATTATTATTATTATTATTATTATTATCATCATCATCATCATCATCATCATCATCATCATCATCATCATCATCATCATCATCATCATCATCATTATTATTGATCGTCGCACAGTCAGCCAGATGTTCAGACTGGATTTGGCATTTTTGTCTACCTATCGAGTCCTTACTAAGGACCTGGGATAGGCAGATGTGGATGTTTGATGGTATTACAGATCTCGTCGCAGGATGGAAGCAATTCCTAGTAAGGCCGCCTTTTGCAATTGACTAATGGCAAATTTGTCAATGCCGATGATGGTATCCAAGTGGTGCTCCAGTTGTTTTGGGATTGCACCCAAGGCGCCTATTACTATTGGTACTACCCTTGCTTGCCTTTGCCACAGTCTTTCTATTTCTATTTGTAGGTCTTTGTATTTTGTTATCTTCTCCAGTTCTTTATTCTGCTGTATTATTATTATTATTATTATTATTATTATTATTATTATTATTATTATTATTATTATTATTATTATTATTATTATTATTATTATTATTATTATTATTATTATTATTATTATTATTATTATTAATCATCGCACAGTCAGCCAGATGTTCAGACTGGATTTGGCATTTTGTCTAAATATCGAGTCCTTCCCAAGGATCTGGGATAGGCAGATGTGGATGTTTGATGGTATTACAGATCTCGTCGCAGGATGGAAGCAGTTCCTAGTAAGGCCGCCTTTTGCAATTGACTAATGGTAAATTTGCCAGTGCCAAGTGGTGCTCCAGTTGTTTTGGGATTGCACCCAAGGCACCTATTACTACTACTATTATTATTATTATTATTATTATTATTATTATTATTATTATTATTATTATTATTATTATTATTATTATTATTATTATTATTATTATTATTATTATTATTATTATTGGCAGGAGGAAGGAGGAGGAGGAGGAGGAGGAGGAGGAAGCAATTAATTTTTCTTTTGTTCAAGAATGAAGGAAAACTCACTAGGTAGCTTTTCAAATTTGTCGTTCCGAAGATCTCTAAAAGCCTTAAGACAGTTAAACAAGCAATTTCTGAAAGAGATTACAGGTAGTCCTCACAACCACAATTGAGCCCAAAACTTCTGCTGTTAAACAAGACGTTTGTTAAGTGAGTTGTGCCCCGCTTTACGACTTTACTTGCCAGTTCTTAAATGAGTCACTGCAGCTGTTAAATTAGTAACACGATTGTTAAGTGAATCCGGCTACCCCCATTGACTTTGATTGACTCCCTCTTCTTTGGGGCAGCCCCTGAGATACTGGAACGCTGCTATCATGTCCCCCCTCGTCCTTCTCTTCATTAAACTAGACATACCCAATTCCAGCAACCGTTCCTTGTATGTTTCAGCCTCCAGTCCCCTGATCATCTTTGCTGCTCTTCTCTGCACTCTTTTTACATCATGGTGACCAAAACTGGATGCAGGATTCCAAGTGTGGCCTTACCAAGGCCTTGTAAAGTGGTATTAATACTTCACGTGATCTTGATTCTATCCCTCTGTTAATGCAGCCCAGCACTGTGTTGGCTTTTTTGGCAGCTGCAGCACACGGCTGGCTCCTATTGAAGGGATCGTCCACTAGGACTCCGAGATCCCTCTTGTTCTTGCGTTCAATCCAGTCGCAAAGGAATTCCTGCATTCAGCACTCTTGAAGTTATACAATACTCTGTATATAAATGGCCTTGAGAAAACAGCCCAATTTAGCAACGGGTGCAGCTGGGTCACCAAGGCATCTGGGAATAGGCGCTGCGAGGGGTCTCCAGGGAGGGATCCAGGAGCTTCCCCAGGCTTTGGGGGTGGGGTGGGGGTCTCACTTACCTTTTCTATTTCTGGACCGCAGGTCCTTGCGATGCTGGCCAGAAGAGACTCTGTAGCTGCCCAAGAGAAATTACTGCAGGCCTCAGTCAGCCCATCCAGGACGGTCAGGAGGAAATCCGTCTTCTCTCTGGGGCTGAAGTAGACACTGAACACCTGGAGAAGGTTGAGCAGGAAGGAGGGGCTTTGCTTTTTCCTTTTCCTTTTCCTTTTCCTTTTCCTTTCCTTTTCCTTTCCTTCCTTTCATTTCCTCTCCTTCCCTCCCACTCCCCTCTCCTCTCCTTCCCTTCCCTTCTCTCCCTCCCTCCCTCCCTCCCTCCTTCCCTCCCTTCCCTTCCCTTCCTTTCCTCCCCTTCCCTCCTTCCCTTCCCTTCTTTTCCTTTCCTTTCCTTCCTTCCCTTCCTTTCCTTTCCTTTCCTTTCCTCTCCTCCCCTTCCCCTGCCCTCCCCTCCCTCCCCTTCCTCCTTCCCTCCCTTCCCTCCCTTCCCTTCCTTTCCTTTCCTTCTTCCTTCTCTTTTCTTTCCTTTTTTCCTCTCCTCCCCCCCTCCCCTCTCCTTTCCTCCCCTCCCCTCCCTTCTCTCCCTCCTCCTCCCTCCCTCCCTTCCTTCCCTTTCCTTTCTTCCCCTTTCCTTTCCTTCCTTCCTTTCATCCTCTCCTCCCCTTCCCCTCCCCTCCCCTCTCCTTTCCTCCCCTCCCCTCGCCCTTCCCTTCCCTTCTCTCTCTCCCTCCCTCCCCTCCCTCCCTCCTTCCTTTCTTCCTCTCCCTTTTCCTTCCTTTCCTTTTCCTTTCCTTTTCTTACTTTCATTTCCTCTCCTCTCCTCTCCTCTCTTCTCCCTCCCCTCCCCTCCCCCTTCCCTTCCCTTCTCTTCCCTCCCTCCCTCCCTCCTTCCCTCCCTTCCCTTCTTCCTTCCTCTTTCCTTTCCTTTCCTTTCCTTTCCCCTTCCCCTTCCCCTTCCCCTTCCCCTTCCCCTTCCCCTTATGCTGATGACAACGTGGGCCTTCATCCCTCCCATTTACCTCAGCGACTCTGGAAGGATTCTTGAGAAAAACCATCGGATTCCAGGTCTCCAGAAATTCCTGGTGCTTCCACTTAATGACTTCGGTGTGGACGTTCTTCTGGTCTAGTTTTGCAACTGGCACACAGAGCAGAATCCAGCGTTACTCTCGGACTTTTCCAATGAGCGGGCTGACTTCACACAACACCCTTAACCCGTTCCCTGGGTTTGCAAGCTAGCTTGAGATGCTGGCAGAGGCCCCCACCAGGAACCCACAGAAGGATCAGCACAGTTAGTCCTCGAATTACAACAGTGACTGTTTGAAATTACGACGGCACTAAAAATAATGACCGTTTTTCACGTTTACGTCCGTGGCAGCGTCCCCACGGTCACGTGATTAAAATTCAGACGCTTGGCAACTGGCATGTACTTATGACGGTTGCAGCGTCCCGGGGGGGGTGTCACGTGATCCCCTTTTGCGACCTTCTGACAAGGAAAGTCAAGGGGGAAGCCAGATCCACTTAACGACCGTGCTACTAACTTAACAGCTGCAGTGATTCACTTAACAACTGTGGCAAGCTAGGTCGTAAAATGGGGCGAATCTGACTTAACAACTGCCTTGCTTAGCAAACAGAAATTTGGGGCTGAGTTGCGGTTTTGTGTGTCAAAGACTAGCTGTAGGGAAGGCCGCTTTTAATTTGCCACGTGCTGCTTACAAATGTAGCTTTTATTTTATTTTCCCTGCTGAAAAGTGAACGGTGCCTGGAGGCGTCTCTGTTTATTGACCAGGGGATCCTCAGAGATGGAGCGAAGGTCCCCTCCATGGGATCTGAAGAAAGACAGGCCAGATTTGTTTTGGGTTTAAGCTGGAGTGAGCTGGGAGGCTGGACCCGATGGCCTCTAGGAGCCCCTGCAACCTGGGGGATTTTGTGGACTTCCGTTCCCGCTTAACCCTCTTACTTTTTTGCCCCAGCACGATGGAAAGGAGAAGGTGGATGCTCTTGGCAGCTTTCGAACAGATCGATTTGATCGGGTCACCGCAGCAGATTCCCAAAATGGCTACCAGATGACCCAGGTGGGAGAACTTGGACTTGGTCTAAGGGGAGAGAAAGGACCAGAGGGTTAGAAGCAAAGAGGGGCGATCTCTGATTTTGCACCGTACCGAGGAATGTGGTGTTGAGAGGCTGCCACAAAGAAGAAGAGGGGCGGGGTTGGACTAGATGACCTCCAAGTTCCCTTCCAACTCTGGCATTCTGATTAAAGGACTGGAGGCCAAAAAATATGAAGAACGGTTGCAGGAATTGGTTATGTGTATTTCAATGAAAAGGAGGACCAGGGGTGACATGAGAGCAGTCTTCCAGTATCTCAGGGGCTGCCCCAAAGAAGAGGGAGTCAAGCTATTCTCCAAAGCACCTGAAGGCAGGACAAGAAGCAACGGGTGGAAACTAATCAAAGAGAGAAACAACCTAGAACTAAGGAGAAACTTCCTGGCAGTGAGGACAATCAACCAGTGGAACAGGAGTTGCCTTCAGAAGTTGTGGGTGCTCCATCCCTGGAGGTTTTTAAGACGAGATTTCTCTCGGTTTCTCTGAAATGGTCTAGGGGTCTCCTGCTGGAACAGGGGGTTGGACTAGAAGACCTCCAAGTTCCCTTCCAACTCTGCTGTTCTATATGAACTGGGATCTATCATTTCTCCCCAGCAGTGTGTTTGGGGCAAAATGTAGCAGACTCAAAATAGGTCCAAATCGTTGCAGATTTTTGAACTCTCAGAATTCTCCAGTGGGGCCACTTGGAACTATGTGGACTTCAGTTCCCAGAAACCTTAGCAACTACCATGGTGCCTGGGGAATTCTGGGAGCTGAGGTCCACCACGCAACTCTTAAAAGTTGCCAGGTTGAGCGACACCGCCCTAAACAATAGTACAATGCAATAATAAACAAAGAATAATAAACGCATGAAATAAATTACAAAAGAGGTAATCAATAAATTACAAAATTCGTGGTGACTCACCTCCAGCTGCAATTTGTTGGCGACAAAATTGAGGAGCGAGGCGCTGCTCCAGATGGCCCTCTCGCGCAGGTCAGCCTCCGGGGCCTGCAGCCAAGGAACCATGAGCTACGTGGGAGTAAAGGAAAGAGAAGAGGAAGAAAAAAACCAGAACTTTAGAGGGGGGTCCCAGCTCATTTGGGCATTCTTAGCGGTCCCTGTGTCAAGAGGGAAACTTTGGCAGCTACGTGTCTCTTCTTTTAGTCTTGCCATTAGAGTTGTGTATATGTGTGTGGGGGGAGATGTTGCTTTAAAAATGTTTAGCTGGAGAAATGAAACTTTGTTGATTCTGCCGAATACTGTGAGAGCCTGACTCACTTCCAAGGACACTGAAGCAAGTGTGGAAGAAAAGCAGACGGTTCCCATAATAAAGGGAAATTGTTTACAGAGACTAAGTGGGGCTTGGGCCAAGAGGCAATTGTTTCATTCTTTGATCTGGTGTCTGGGAACCTCAGAGTGAATTTTGCTTCGACAATACTATGCCGTGTATTCAATAAACAGTAAGAATTTCGGAACCGAAATGATCCTGGTGATTTATTTGGATTCCTGAGCTGGATGTTGACACACTGAAGGTCAAACCAGACAGGCAGTGCCCGTGGAAAAGAAGCAAAGAGCAATCCCTGGGATATAAAAGCAGCCAGGCTGTGCTTCTGCAGCATGTGGTCAAAAAAGTCAAGATGGCAGCCAGAAAGATGCCATTGAAGGGGGCCATGACGGGGCCATCAAAGCTCTGCACGCAATTCCATAATTCTGTATTTTGTGTATTGATTGTACAGAAGTAAAAAACAAAACAAAAAACAGAGTGAACTTGTAGGAAAAGAAAAAGCTGAGCTGGAAGGTGGGATTAAACGTGTCATCAGTTTGAAGTCATTGCGTTACCACAAGAAACCTAAGATCAGCCTCTCTGCCCCCCTGTAAACAAGCACCTGTCACACAATACCCCAGACATAACAATTATTGATAAGACAAATATGTCTGAATAGTGGACGTGGCAGTACCTGGAGACAGCAGAAGAGAAGAGAAAGAACTGGAGAATGATCACAAAATACTAAGACCCACAAGTAGAAATGGAACGACCGTGGGAAAAGAAAGCAAGGGTAGCGCCAACAGTGATGGGTGTCTTGGGCGCAATCCCAAAACATCTGGAGCATCTCTTGAACACCATCGACATGGGTGAAAACCCCGTTGGTCAATTGCGAAAGGCAGCTTTGCTTGGAACAGCTGACATCCTGCTATAAAACCTTCAACACCCTCAAACATCCACATCTGTCTCTCCCAGGTGCTTGGGAAGGACTCAAGAGGTAGGCAAAAATGCCAAATCCAGCCTGAACATCTGGAAAACTGTGTGACGAACCTCATTCATCAAAATAAAAAAAAATTAGATAGCCAGAGAGTCAAAACGTCATTGGAATATACCAATGCTTGCCATACCAACTTCAGGGATTTCTCCCCCAAATGCAGTGGTGGGATTCAGCCAGTTCGCACTGGTTCAGTAGAACTGGTAGCTAAATTTTGCTGCATTTGGAGAACTGGCTGGCTTCCAGAAGTCCAGTCTAGGCCTCGGAGGCATGGAGAAGGCCTCCCAGGCCTAGAACAGCCCATTGGAAGTGTGTGGATGCCACTTCCAGAAGTCTGTTCTAGGCCTTGGATGCCTCCCAGGCCTAGAACGGCCTGCCGGAAGTGCATGGATGCCACTTCCAGAAGTCCAGTCTAGGCCTCGGAGGCATGGAGGAGGCCTCCCAGGCCTAGAACAGCCCATTGGAAGTGCGTGGATGCCACTTCCAGAAGTCCGTTCTAGGCCTTGGACGCCTCCCAGGCCTAGAACGGCCACCAGAAGTGCATGGATGCCACTTCCAGAAGTCCGTCCTAGGCCTTGGGCGCCTCCCAGGCCTAGAACGGCCCGCCGGAAGTGCATGGATGCCACTTCCGGAAGTCCATTCTAGGCCTCGGAGGACCAGGCCTGCATCATATAAGAGAAGCGGTTGTTCAGATATTTGAATTCCACCACTGCCCAAATGTATTGTAATATATCAATACGAAGGCCCCACAGTATCTAAAAGGTTAAACCATGGCAACCGGACCAAAATTTGTTAATCTGAGACGTTTCGCTGCTCATCCAAGCAACTTCATCAGTCAAAATAATTTTCGTTCAGTTCCCGTGACTTCACCTTTTAGAGACTTTTGGCCTGGATCAGGGACTCTTCATTGAGATACGTGTGAGGAACCAATAGTAAAGATTTTCCTCCCAAATAGCTTACTTGCAAGATCCTTTCCAGCTCTGAAGGAATTGGATTCTCCACCATTAATTGCTGGAGCATTTCACTGAAGGCTTGGTAGGTCCCAATGAAGAGATTCTAGGGGATACAAATAGCAAGTTTCAGGACAGAGGCCATAAAGAGTTTGGAAACCATGAGTAGTCCAGAGAGGAAGAGACCACTGAATTCTTTATCAAATGTCCACCAACTGGTCAGCCCTGAAAGTTTGTGGCCAACGGTGTCTTCTGCAAACAATTCAAGAAGCCTGGTGGGGCAACATCATCTCCAGATGTTGTAGGGCAGTGTTCCTCAGTCTTAACCATTTTAAGATGTATGGACTTCAACTCCCAGAATCCACAGCGTAGACTTTGTATGTAGAATCACAGGGTTGGAAGGACCTTAGAGGTCTTGTACATCAACCCCATCCAATGAAAAATAAACGAATAAATGAAATGTCCCAAACTTCTCAACCCAACTCTACCCACCAGCCTGATGGGACCTTTCCACCCCATGTGTACTTCTCTCCCTTCCCCAAGCCCAAATTTCTATCCCTGGTTTAATGGAGAACATTGGCTTAACTTGGAGAAGAAGTCCAATTCTAATCAAGCTAAAGGTCACGAAGCAGATGGTGTCAAAGATCTCCTAGGACAGGGGTAGGCAACCTTGGCTCTTTTATGACTTGTGAGAACCTCCAGCCAAGACGTCTCCCCTCCCTTTTATGCGGGCTGTTTGATTGCTCAACAACTCCCATCAAAAATTCCTGCTGAGATTTAGCTTGTATCTCCATTATTTTATTTTCAACCCACCAAACCTTTCCTGTTCTTGGTTTCAACAGCAAACACCCAAGCTTGTCCATAAGGAGATTTGAAGACCAGTATTATCAAAAGTTGGAATTAAGATTGCCGGGAGAAATACCAACAACCTAAGATATGCAGATGATACCACTCTAATGGCAGAAAGTGAAGAGGAACTAAAGAGCCTCTTGATGCGGGTGAAGAAGGAGAGTGCAAAAGTGGGCTTGAAACTCAACATTAAGAAAACCAAAATCATGGCATCCGGCGCTCTCAATTCCTGGCAAATAGATGGGGAAGAAATGGAGATAGTGACAGATTTTATCTTCCTGGGCTCCAAGATCACCACAGATGGGGACTGCAGCCAAGAAATTAGAAGACGCTTGCTCCTGGGGAGGAAAGCTATGGCAAATCTAGACAGCATACTAAAAAGCAGAGACGTCACCCTGCCAACAAAAGTGCGTATAGTCAAGGCCATGGTTTTCCCAGTTGCAATGTATGGCTGTGAGAGTTGGACCATAAGAAAGGCTGAGCGCCAAAGAATGGAGGCCTTTGAACTCTGGTGCTGGAGGAGACTCCTGCGAGTCCCCTGGACTGCAAGGCGATCAAACCGGTCAGTCCTAGAGGAGATCAACCCCGACTGCTCTTTAGAAGGCCAGATCCTGAAGTTGAAACTTAAGTACTTTGGCCACCTAATGAGAAGGAAGGACTCACTGGAGAAGAGTCTAATGCTGGGAAAGATGGAGGGCAAGAGAAGAAGGGGACGACAGAGAAGGAGGTGGCTGGATGGAGTCACTGAAGCAGCAGGCGTGAGCTTCAATGGACTCCAGAAGATGGTAGAGGACAGGACGGCCTGGAGGAACGTTGTCCATGGGGTCGCGATGGGTCGGACACGACTTCGCAACTAACAACAACATTATCTCAAATCTCCATCTTCTTGTGTGTGTAAGCTAAACATGTCTTGTTCCTGGTCTTGTAACTCCCCCTCATTGGGCCTAGTTTCCAGATCCTTCAAAATCCAGATAGCTCTCCTCAAAACAAAATTTAGTGCAGTGTTTCTCAACCGTCTCCACTTGAAGATGTGCGGACTTCAACGCTGGCTGGGGAATTCTGGGAGTTGAAGTCCACACGTCTTAAAGAGGCCGTGTTTGGGAAACATTGATCAGGGTGGGTGACTATGGCCCCTTAATCTCCTATAGACTTCAACTCCCATAATCCATCTAATCCAGGGTTAGGTGATTTTGACCCCAGTGGACTTCAACTCCCAGAAGTCACCTGTGGACTTCAACTCCCAGACTTCTGGGAGTTGAAGTCCACTGGGGTCAAAATCACCTAACCCTGGATTAGATGGATTATCCTGGTGGATCTTTGTGGTCCCTCCCAACTCTATAGTTCTCTGATTCTGTGAACACCATGGAACTGCTAACTCTCGTGTCCTGGACTGGTTGTTTTGTTACTCTGTGGCTGAGGAAGGATTGGCTTTGTATGTTCATTGTGCTAGAGGTGAACATTGAACAGAGTAGCTATCAACACATACATTTGCACTGAAGCAAAGCAGAGAGAGAAGAAGACATCCATGCATGATAGTAAGCAACTGATCAAGTCCTGGATCTGGAAAGGAAAACCAGGGCACCTTTGTGTACTGAACAGTAGAAGAGTCCACTCCTTCTTCCTCCTGTCCTGCCTTCACAGGTGACAACGAGAAGACACTCTTGAAGAAAGTCCGGAGGAGAAGACCTTTCTTGTAGGACCCCATGGTTTTCATGATGTGCTTCTTGCTGAAGGAAATGAAAAGAAATCGCGATTGTTTTGGGACGCAGTAGGACAATCCGATGGGGACAATGCAAAACGCACCCCAGAGTTCATCATGTTGACCCAGTTGGCAAAGTTAGAAGAAGCTGGAATGAAAAAATGGCCTCTTTTGGCTACTCCTGCTGAAGGACGAAGATTCTCAAAACCCACAAAACCTCCAGTGTGAGCTTTTTAGCCTCCGAAGTGGTCTCTTCAGAACCTGGATCTAGGAATGGAGACAGTGTCATTTGGATAGTTTAGGTCAGGGGTAGGCAACCTGGGCTCTTTTATGACTCATGGACTTCAACTCCCAGAATTCCTCAGCCAGCATGGGGAAACTATGGCCCCTTCATGACTTGTGACTTCAACTCCCAGAATTCCTGAGCCAGCACGGGGGAACTATGGCCCCTTCATGACTTGTGGACTTCAACTCCCAGAATTCCTCACCCGGCAATGGGGGAACTATGACCCCTTCGTGACTTGTGGACTTCAACTCCCAGAATTCCTGAGCCAGCATGGCTCAGCTTGGAAACCTCTCCCTTTTCCCTCAGCATGGCTGGCTCAGGAATTCTGGGAGTTGAAGTCCACGAGTCATAAAAGAGCCAAGGTGGCCTACCCCTGGTTTAGGTGTTCTTCAAACTTGGCAACTTTTAAGATGGTGGACTTCTGATGTCCAGAACTTCCCAGCCAGCATGACATGGTATGAACAGAAGACACCAATCATGGTCCAGTGGTAATCAGTACCTTATACATCCATGGACTATCTGCATGTCCCCACTCTGGCAGGGAGATGGTGACTGGATTTGCCCATCTTGCTAAGCCATGGTTTGAGGGAAAGAATCACAAGGGCTGGGATCAACCCACCTTTGAAGGGATCATTTGCCAAGGTGACAGCTGGGTTCCCATGACAGTTAGCCAAAACCAGATTAGGTCTGTGAGGATCTTACATAGGACTCTCCAAATGTGGCAACTTTAAGACTTGTGGACTTCAACTCCCAGAATTCTTCAGCCAGCTGTGGTGTCCATGTTGGCTGAGGAATTCTGGGAGTTGAAGTCCACAAGTCTTAAAAGTTGCCACGTTTGGAAAGCCCTGTTCCAAACTGGAAGAAAGTGGCTGAACTAACCAGGATTGTGGTCCTCTGTAACAAGGTTGATACTCTCTTTCTGGCTTCTAAGCCAAAGAAATAAACCCGGAGCAGAAATTAAAATATTTTGTTAACTGTTTAACAGCATCTTTCCAGTTTTTCCCAGGGCACAGTTGTTGCTTAGGGAATTACCAGGAGAACAAACGCGGTTGTCCTTGTTTGAACCCACATCCTGTTTCCAGAAAGGATTCCTAAATTATTCCAAAAGCCATTTGTGACTCAGAGGCTCTTTTCCTTTGGCAGGACAAGATAATAATAATAATAATAATAATAATAATAATAATAATAATAATAATAATAATAATAATAATAATAATAATAATAATAATAATAATAATAATAATAACAATAATAACAACAACAACAACAACAACAACAACAACAACAACAACAACAACAATAATAATAATAATAATAATAATAATAATGTTGGAAGGGACCTTGGGGGTCATCTAGTCCAACCCCCTGCTCAGGCAGGAAACCCTATACCATTTCAGACAAATGGCTGTCCAGTCTCTTCTTAAAAACTTCCAGTGTTGGAGCATTCACAGCTTCTGGTGGCAAGCAGTTCCACTGGTTCTAACTGTCAGGAAGTTTCTCCTTAATTCCAGGTTGCTTCTCTCCTTGATGAGTTTCCATCCGTCGCTTCTTGTCCTGCCTTCAGGCGCTTTGGAGAATAGCTTGACTCCCTCTTCTTTGGGGCAGCCCCTGAGATACTGGAAGGCTGCTATCCTGTCCCCCCTCGTCCTTCTCTTCATTAAACTGGACATCCCCAATTCCAGCAACCGTTCCTCATGTGTTTTAGCCTCCAGTCCCCTAATCATCTTTGTTGCTCTTCTCTGTATTCTTTCTAGAGTCTCAACATTCCAGATGAATATGACGGATTTATCAGAGACTTACGGCGCATTTGGGGGGGTGCTCGGCAACTGGGGCAGATCATCAGTCTGTAATCTGCCATTATTTGTTTATTTATTTGAATTGATTAGCCAATTAAGTGTTAGTCGATGTTACCTGCAGCCAGAAATCTTGGTTGAGGACGAAGCAAGGAATTTTGTATGATTGCCCTGTTTTGAAACAGTGCCCAAGGTTTACAGCGCCTGGGAGGCACCATCCTTAACTCCCTTTGCATTGACTTAGGAGGAATTATTTATTTTAATTTATATCCCACCTTTTATTATTTTTGGAAATACCTCAAAGGGGCAAACTGACCTAATACTCCTCCCTCCTCCTGTTTTCCCCAGACACAACAACCCTGTGAGGTGGGCTGGGTTGAGAGAGAGGGACTTGCCCAAAGTCACCCAGCTGGCTTTCATAGCTAGACTAGAACTCACCATCTCCTGGTGATTGGTCCTGAGTCACCCAGCTGTCTTTCATGCCTAAGGCAGGACTAGAACTCACCGCCTCCTGGTGATTGGCCCAAAGTCACCCAGCTGGCTTTCATGCCTAAGGCGGGACTAGAACTCACCATCTCCTGGTGATTGGCCCTGAGTCACCCAGCTGTCTTTCATGCCTAAGGCGGGACTAGAATTCACCATCTCCTGGTGATTGGCCCAAAGTCATCCATCCGTCTTTCATGTCTAAGGCAAAACTAGAACTCACCATCTCCTGGTAATTGGTCCTGAGTCACCCAGCCAGCTTTCATGTCTAAGGCAGGACTATAATTCACCGTCTCCTGGCAATTGGCCCAAAGCCACCCCACTGGCTTTCATGCCTAAGGTGGGACTAGAACTCACCTGGTCTCTAGGGCAGCAGCTTAACCACTAGACCAAACTGGCTCCCCGTATTAAATCAATGGAGACAGAACATCTGTTATGGCAACTGTTTTCACCCTTTGGGCCATCTACTTACCTGGACACCCAAGTAGACTTTTTTTTAATGAAGGTGAGCAAGAAGTTCAGAGGCAGATGGCTTGACCACTCTGGACCACCAACGTGAAGTCATCTACTAGATCGAGGGAGAAGCAAATTTACCTGAAGTCAGTGATGGTGTTCATTGCTTGAAGACAGATAATGTTGGGTTCTGGGAGTTCTTGTTTCACCATCTCCTGTCAACGAGAAAGACGCGTCCCCTGTCAGACGATCTCAGCTCTGCTTAGGAGAACTTCAAAAGGTTGAAGACCTCACCTCGTTTGGGTTCTGCTAGTTCTGGCAACTTTAAGACTTGTGGACTTCAGTTCCCAGAATTCTTTGCTGGCTGAGGAATTCTGGGAGTTGAAGTCCACAAGTCATAAAAGGGCCAAGTTTGAAGACCCCTGTGTTAAGGCATTCAAGAAGACTCTAAATCAGCGGTCCTCAACCTTGGCAACTTTAAGACTTGTGGACTTCAACTCCCAGAATTCCTCAGCCAGCAAAGAATTCTGGGAATTGAAGTCCACAAGTCTTAAAGCGGCCAAGACTGAGGACCCCTGAGTTAGGGTTCTGCTAAGATGCAAGGTTGAGCAGATAATTTTGAAACAGGTCCAATCCACCCAGTGCTGGTCCTGGTGAGTCCACCAAGGCAAGAATCTAAAGCAGGGGTAGGCAGCCTTGGCTCTTTTATGACTCGTGGACTTCAACTCCCAGAATTCCTGAGCCAGCATGGCTCAGCTTGGAAACCTCTCCCTTTCCCCTCAGCGTGGCTGGCTCAGGAATTCTGGGAGTTGAAGTCCACGAGTCATAAAAGAGCCAAGGTTGCCTACCCCTGATCTCTAGAGCAGTGTTTTTCAGCCTTGGCAACTTGAAGATGGGCGGACTTCAACTCCCAGAATTCCCCAGCCAGCCACCTCTGACCTATGGGGAAAGTCTATAAGGAGTTCCCCCTTTCACGAATCTCCCCCCCAACTTAATTTTAGGGATCGCTTCCTGGCAAGGTTGAACAGCAACGATGAGAAATTTCAGACTTTTTTTCACAGTCACTGGAAGACGAGGGGAAAGTAGATGCTCATCCTTTTTCCAATTTCTGGATCTTGTTTTGATACAGTTGATGTAGTTTGGGCAATACAGGTAGTCCTCAACTTTTCATTTAGTGACCGTTCGAAGTTACAACGGCGCTGAAAAAGGGGACTTATGACCGTTTTTCACACTTATGACTGTGGCAGCCATCCCCGTGGTCCTGTGATCAAAATTCAGACGGTTAGCAACTGACTCGTATTTATGACGGTTGCAGCATCCCGGGATCACATGATCCCCTTTCATCATCTTTTTTTTAAGCGAAGTTAATGGGGAAGCCAGATTTACTTAACAACTGTGTGACTATCTCAACAACTGTCCCAAAGGTGTTTTTTTCCAAGAGGCCACTGGACTGTCTTGTTTTTCTTTGAAGACATTTCCCTTCTCATCCCAGAAGCTTCTTCAGCTCTGACCGGATGATGAGGAATGGAAGGATTTATACTCCTTGCAGACAGCTGGTCATTTGCCTTCTTTTAGAGAGTCGTTGAGGCCACTTGGAGGTTTACCTGTGTCCTCAGGGTGACCTGAGTGGTGCAAATGGGTGTGGGGCCTTCTTGGAACTGTTGAAAGGACCGTGTTGTAGACTGGAGACTGATGATGTCGGATCCCAGTCTACAACACAGTCCTTTCAGCAGTTCCAAGAAGGCTCCACATCCATTTGCACCACTCAGCTGACCCTGAGGACACAGATAAACCTTCAAGTGGCCTCGACGACCCTCTAAAAGAAGGCAAATGACCAGCGGTCTGCAAGGAGTATAAATTCTTCCATTTCCCCACCATTCAGTCAGAACCTGAAGAAGCTTCTTGGATGAGAAGTGAAACGTCTTCAAGGAAAAACAAGGAAGTCCAGTTGCCTCTTGAAAAAGCACCTTTGGGACAACCAGGACATGGAGGAATGAGAACCTCCATAGACGCTTAACAACTGTGGCAAGAAAGGTCATAAAATGGAGCAACCTAACAGCGGTCTCGCTTAGCAATACACATTTTGGCCTTAACTGTGGTCATAAGTGAAGGGCCACCTGCATTCAGTCTTGGGAGTTATTGAAACTGCTTTGAGCCTTATTGAGAGATGGAAGGAAACAGGGGTGTCTACAGGACAGTGGCCACAAGGTTATAGAATAGAATAGAATAGAATAGAATAGAATAGAATAGAATAGAATAGAATAGAATAGAATAGAATAGAATAGAATAGAATAGAAATACAGAATAGAAATATAGAATAGAATAGAATAGAATTACAGAATAGGATAGAATAGAATAGAATAGAATAGAATAGAATAGAATAGAATAGAATAGAATAGAATAGAAATACAGAATAGAATAGAATAGAATAGAATAGAAATACAGAATAGAATAGAATAGAAATACAGAATAGAAATATAGAATAGAATAGAATAGAATTACAGAATAGGATAGAATAGAATAGAATAGAATAGAATAGAATAGAATAGAATAGAATAGAATAGAATAGAATAGAATAGAAATACAGAATAGAATAGAATAGAAATACAGAATAGAATAGAATAGAATAGAATAGAAATACAGAATAGAATAGAATAGAAATACAGAATAGAAATATAGAATAGAATAGAATAGAATTACAGAATAGGATAGAATAGAATAGAATAGAATAGAATAGAATAGAATAGAATAGAATAGAATAGAATAGAATAGAAATACAGAATAGAATAGAATAGAAATACAGAATAGAATAGAATAGAATAGAAATACAGAATAGAATAGAATAGAAATACAGAATAGAAATATAGAATAGAATAGAATAGAATACAGAATAGGATAGAATAGAATAGAATAGAATAGAATAGAATAGAATAGAATAGAATAGAATAGAAATACAGAATAGAATAGAATAGAAATACAGAATAGAATAGAATAGAATAGAATAGAAATAAGAATAGAATAGAATAGAAATACAGAATAGAAATATAGAATAGAATAGAATAGAATTACAGAATAGTATAGAAAGAATAGAATAGAACGAATAGAAAGAATAGAATAGAATAGAACAGAATAGAATAGAATAGAACATGGGTCGGCCAGCCGAAATATCCAACGAGCCGCACGGACCCGTTTCCCTAAAAAAAAAAACCCCTGGGAGCCGCCCGCGCATGCGCGCGCACCCGTGCATGCGCGCTCCCGCGCGCACCTGCGCGCTCCCGCGCATGCCCATTCGCGCATGCGCGCGCGAACCCGTTCGCGCACGCGCGCCCGTTCACGCATACGCGCCCGTTCGCGCATACGCGCCCGTTCGCGCATACGCGCCCGTTCGCGCATGCGCGCGCGCACCCATTCGTGCACGTGCGCCCGTTCGCGCCCGCGCACCCGCACCCGCACGCGCATGCGCCCGCGCCCGCGGCAGAGGCTCCGGAGCCGCAGGTGATCCCTCAAAGAGCCGCATGCGGCTCCGGAGCCGCGGGTTGCCGACCCGTGGAATAGAATAACAGTTGGAAGGGACCTTGGAGGTCTTGTAGTCCAACCCCCTGTAGGATCTAAATTCTAAACTCTTCCTGTTTGCTGCGTGTGTTGCTCTTCCTGCACTCCTGTGGGGGCTGTTATGTATTGGGCCTTGCTGAAGTCATTCAGCAAGGCTCAGAAAGTCTGCAGAGAGGCTGGGCCTTGCTGAGTCATTCAGCAAGGCCCAGGAAGATTGGAAACAAGTTGCAGAGACCCGGACAGACCACATGTCTGCCCGGGACCCAGACAGGCTGTCTCCAGCCTCGTGCGCATGCGCGAGGCGGGAGAATAGCCTGCATTGATTGGCTGCGCATTCCCTGGCTAGGGAATATAAGAAGCAGTGGCCAGTGTGGCCAGGTTGTTGTTAGTGCTTGATTCTGTGTGTTTCTGTTCAATCTATCTACATGCTTCTGTTCAGTGCAAGTACCAAATAAAGAACATCTTTTTGCATCAACTGTCTCGTCTTCATGTCTGTGTTGCGAACAGAACAGGGGCCATCTTGACTTTTTTGACCACGCCCTGTGGACAGCCCTGGAAGAAGGGTGTAAAGACCAAAGACATACAGTTATGGCTCCCACGACATCCGAGGTGAAATTGTCTAGAAAGAATTCAGTCATGTTGTTCCAGTTAATCGTCTTGCTGAGAACGGATAAGAATCTAAAGAAACTTTTCTTCATCACGTCATCCTAGAAGGGGTTTGGGAGGAGAGGGGGAGAGAGGGGGGAAAAGAAAGAGAAAAAAGAGCGAGTTAAAAGAAGAAAGTTACTTTTTTTTTTTGCTTATGCGAGCAGTATGTGTCTTTCTGTCTATTGAGCATTCTTTTAGGGGGAAAACTCATAACAGAAAATGCAGGCCCAAGAAGAATTATAATAGTGGTGGTGACGACGATGATGATGGTAATAGAACAGAACAAGGAATAATAGAGTGGAAGAGACCTTGGAGGTCTTCTAGTCCAGGGCTTTTCAACCTGTGGTACGTGTACCACTTGTGATACATTAATGAGTGGCGGGTGGTACGCAGCCCTGCCTAGCCAAGTGTAGTGGGGAAGGGAAAGAGCCAGCACAGGCAAAGACTTACAGTGAGAGAGTTCTCTGGAGCTGCAGATTTTACTTATAAATGGAGCCATTTGGGCTGGCTGCCTTAGCTGGCAGCCAGTACTTACATTTTTTTTTCTTCCTTAAGTGCCGGCTGGGCTCCTTACTTTCCTTTCTAGCCAGTAGCTAATTCTTAAAGGGGAATGTGCTTTTTTAAGCTAGTTCACTCAGCAGCTTGTCTTTTCTGTCTCTGGAGGCCTTTCCTGGTTTGATCAATATATGGAAGAGGAAAAATATGGGGGGGGTTCAAATTCTTCCTTCAGAAGGAGGTGGGCATGAGAAAGAGGGAGGGAGGGAAGGAAGTCCCGCCTTAGCACTTGGCCACCAGCAGCTCTGCCATTGACTTTGCTTGTCAAAAGGTTGCAGAAGGGGATCACATGACCCTGGGACACTGTGACCATCATAAATATGAATCCGTTGCCAAGCATCCAAATATAAATCACAAGACCCTGTTGCTGCAATGGTCATAAGGGTGAAAAATGGTCATAAGTCATTTCAGTGCAATTGCAACTTTGAACAGGGTTTTTTTTTTGTCACCAAGTTTTTGACACCTTGCTAGTTGGTACTCGAATATTGCCATATCCTAAAAGTGGTACAATCGGTGAAAAGGTTGAAAAGCCCTGATCTAGTCCAACCCCCTGCTCAGGCAGGAGACTCTCTACCATTTGAGACAAGTGACTGTCCAGTCTCTTCTTTTATCCAAAGAAGAGAATATATCTAACTTTGCTTCTATTTTGAAATTGAATGGCTGTCCTTCTCTTCTGGAAAACCTCCAGTGAGGGAGCACCCATAGGTGGAGAAACACTGCTTAGAACATAAAATCTTCCTTCCTTCCTTCCTTCCTTCCTTCCTTCCTTCCTTCCTTCCTTCCTTCCTTCCTTCCTTCCTTCCTTCCTTCCTTCCTTCCTTCCTTCCTTCCTTCCTCCCTTCTCCTTATAACACAGAATAACATAGTTGGAAGGGACCTTGGAGGTTATCTAGTCCAACCCCCTGCTCAGGCATGGAATCCTATCCCATTCCGAACGAATGGCTGTCTAGTCTCTTCTTGAAAACCTCCAGTGTTGGAGCGTTCACAACTTCTGAAGGCAACTTCCGTTCCACTGGATAATTGTTCTCAACTGTCAGGAAATTTCTCCTTAGTTCTAGGTTGGGTCTATCTTTGATTAGACTACATCTATTGGTGGAAACATCATCACCATCACCATCACGATGGCGATGATGATATAATAAGGATGAAAAGACCCATTCGGTGTTCCTTCCTTGTTTTTGCTTAAATCTTCCAGGGATTTTTGGGAACACCAAAAGAAGAGCAACAGAAATGATTAGGAGGCTGGAGGCCAAAACATATGAAGAACGGTTGCAGGAACTGGGTATGAGAAGAAAGATCAGGGGGGACATGATAGCAGTCTTCCAGTATTTGAGGGGCTGCCCCAGAGAAGAGGGAGTCAAGCTATTCTCCAAAGCACCTGAAGGCAGGACAAGAAGCAACGGATGGAAACTAATCAAGGAGAGAACCAAACTTAGAAATAAGGAGAAATTTCCTGACAGCGAGGACAATTAACCAGTGGAACTCCTTGACTCCAGAGGTTGTGGGTGCTCCAATCCTGGAAGTTTTTAAGAAGGGATTGCCATTTGTCTAAAATAGGTAAAGGTTTTCCTGTCTGAGCAGGGGGTTGGACTAGGCCAGGGGTAGGCAACCTTGGCTCTTTTATGACTCGTGGACTTCAACTCCCAGAATTCCTGAGCTAGCCATGCTGAGGGGAAAGGGAGAGGTTTCCAAGCTGAGCCATGCTGGCTCAGGAATTCTGGGAGTTGAAGTCCACGAGTCATAAAGCGGCCTAGGCCTAAGGCCAGAGGTAGGCAACCTTGGCTCTTTTATGACTTGTGGACTTCAACTCCCAGAATTCCTGAGCCAGCCATGCTGAGGGGAAAGGGAGAGGTTTTCAAGCTGAGCCATGCTGGCTGAGGAATTCTGAGAGTTGAAGTCCACGAGTCATAAAAGAGCCAAGGTTGCCTACCCCTGGACTAGGCGATCTCCAACGTCCCTTCCAACTCTATTATTCTATGTTTTAAAAAAGGTGAAGGTCCTCCATACCTCTTTTTTGCTATTGAAATAATCCATGCTGCTCCTCCACGAGGCCAGTAAGAGCTCAGGTTCCTGGGCAGATTGAGGGTCTTCGGTTTCTTCCCAAATCGTGGCCATGGCCGAGAGGTCAGGAACCAACCCTACAGCAACAAAGGGAGCGGGGGAGAGAACGAATGGCATTAATTCCTTCCTCCAATGGGTGGGAACGGCCACCTCACCAGGAGAACCAGGGGATGTCCCAGAAGGAAATTCCAGAAGCTCTGGGGTGGGAGCTGTAGACTTGGAGGACTTCTCCAAGCTCCTTGAGATGCAGAAACAGCTGAAGAAACGGGACAAGGGACATTTCAAGTCTTTGGCCATTCCTGTCATGAGGAACGTGATGCCACCAAATCCATGCAAAGATGTTGGAGACCTTTGTGGAATCAAAACGCAGGAGACGAAAAAAAATAATAATAATCAAGGCTCCCCGCAATGTTTTATTAATCAGGACATATTGTGGGGAAGCGTCTCCTTGGAAAGTCTAGCGGTTGTCCTTGTCTTACAACTTTTCGTTTAGTGACCATTCAAAGTTAAACAGCCCTGAAAAAAGGACCATTTTTCACATTTACGACCGTTGCAGCCTCCCCATGGTCACATGATCAAAATTCAGACCCTTGGCAACTGACTCACACTTACAACGGTCACAGTGTCCCAGGGTCACGTGATGCAATTTTGCGACCTCCTGACCAGCAAAGTCAATGGAGAAGCTGGATTCATTCAATCACCGTGTGACTAACTTAACAACTGCAGTGATTCACTTAATAACGGTGGCAAGGAAGGTCGTAAAATGGGGCAAAAATCCCTTAAACGACCGTCTCGCTCAGCAATGGAAATGTTGGGCTCAGTTGTGTCGTAAGTCGAGGACTAACAGTAATTCCTAATTCCAGTAGGAAGGAGAAGGCTGACCAGTGAGGACCCCAGATTCCAATCCTGCCCTGCCCCTTCGGTCTGCCCCCACCGTTACCCGAGCTGAGAGCTTTCCGCCGTCTTGTTTTTTCCTTCTTGGTTTTCCGGTAGATCCTCTTGAGACAGCGGAGGAGAGGCCCGCCGTTGTCACCCGGGATGTCTTCTTGGGAGTCCTCCTGCCCCAGCTCCAGGCTGTTGAGGGACAGGTCCGAATCTTCCCACCGGAAAGGGACCATCCGCTTCAGGAGGTCATCGTCATCGTCAAGGAAGCTGCACAAATCCATTCTGCGATGGAGACAAGGACGGGGGAGGGGAGTGTGGGTGGGTGGGGGTTTTGAGAGACCTTTTGGAGATGCACCCCAAGAGGTCGATCCAGGCTTCTCTTATCTGCCCTGCCCAGAGCGGGCTGGGTTGCAACTCCCATGATCCACAACCAGTGGGGTCAAGGACGGTGTGTCCGTCCATCCATATCTCTGTCTGTCTGTCTGTCTGTCTGTCTGTCTGTCTGTCTATCATCTATCTATCTATCTATCTATCTATCTATCTATCTATCTATCTATCTATCTATCTATCTATCTATCTATCTATCTATCTATCTATCTATCATCTATCTATCATCTATCTTACCTATGTAACTACCCATCCACCCATCATCTGTCTGTCCGTCCGTTCACCCATCCATCCATCCATCCATCCATCCATCCATCCATCCATCCATCCATCCATCCATCCATCCATCCATATATCTCTGTCTGTCTGTCTGTCTATCTATCTAATCTCTGATATATTATCTATCATCTATCTCTATGTATCTACTGTTTGTCCATCTATCTATCTATCTATCTATCTATCTATCTATCTATCTATCTATCTATCTATCTATCTATCTATCTATCTATCTATCTATCTATCTATCTATCTATCTATCTATCTATCTATCTATCTATCTATCTATCTATCTACTTACCTACCTACCTACCTACCTACCTACCTATATATCTCATAGAATCCTAGAATCATAGAGCTGGAAGGGACCTTGGAGATCTTCTAGTCCAACCCCCTGCTCAGGCAGGAGACCCTATACCATTTCAGACAAATGGCTGTCCAGTCTCTTCTTAAAAACCTCCAGTGATGGGAGTACCCACAACCTCTGGAGGCAACTTCCATTCCACTGGTTAATCATTCTCCCTGTCAGGAAATTCCTCCTGAGTTCCAGGTTGCTTCTCTCCTTGGTTAGTTTCCATCCGTTGCTTCTTGTCCTGCCTTCAGGGGCTTTGGAGAATAGCTTGACTCCTTCTTTGGGGCAACCTCTGAGATATTGGAACGCTGCTATCCTGCCACCCCTCGTCCTTCTCTTCATTAAACGAAGAATGGAACCAACACTTACTTTTCTGCTAGCAGAAGACCTGCCCTTCTTCAGATGAGTCCAGCCAATTGGCTCAGAAGCTTTTGGTCCCACCACATTTTGAAGGCACATGTGGGTCACCCTGGAAACCACAGGGCAGAGTTGCTAGGTAATAATTACACAGGTAATAAAGGAAGGACCAAGAGATATGGGGCTCAAGGCAGAGGTCTCCAAGATGGAAACCAATATGGCCTTCAAAGATTGCCAAGTAGAGTTGAAACTCAGTTCTGATTTTTTGATAATGATAACTCCCCGTATAAAGCCAGGAGGAGGGATGGCTGACATCAGACCTTGCATTCCTCATTTAATTTTTTTTTCTTAATTAAAAAAAATGCTTTATGAGTTTCCATGCAGCCAAAATATGAAAAAGGAGAGGATTTTTCTGGGGCAATTCAACCAGTTATTCCACCCTTATTTCTTTTATTGCCTACCTATGACGATGGGGGAAAAAAGAAAGACAAAAAAGACATAGCATTTAGCGGTTTTATTCTTTTTAAAATATATTTTAACTGTAATATATATGGCTGGCTATAGAGTATAATATGTATGTAATATATAATATATTTTAACTGTAATATATATGGCTGGCTATAGAGTATAACATGTATGTGATATATAATATATTTAACTGTAATATATATGGCTGGCTATAGAGTGTAATATATATGTAATATATAATATATTTAACTGTAATATATATGGCTGGCTATAGAGTGTAATATGTATGTAATATATAATATATTTAACTGTAATATATATGGCTGGCTATAGAGTGTAATATGTATGTAATATATAATATATATAACTAATATATTTGGCTGGCTATAGAGTGTAATATGTATATAATATATAATATATCTAACTGTAATATATTTGGCTGGCTATAGAGTGTAATATGTATGTAATATATAATATATCTAACTAATATATTTGGCTGGCTATAGAGTGTAATATGTATGTAATATATAATATATCTAACTGTAATATATTTGGCTGGCTATAGAGTGTAATATGTATGTAATATATAATATATTTAACTGTAATATATATGGCTGGCTATAGAAATCGTTTAAGTAAGAAAGTAAGTAAATAAATAAATATCAATTAAAAATAGGGGGGGGGAAAGAACAGCCTCATCAGAACATATACATTTAATAAATAAATAAATAATGATGAAAAAAAATATAATAAATGTGTTATAAAACGTTCAAAAGAGGAATTCACCTCAATTTTTAAATGACTGTTTAAACATTGAACATATGGAATTATACTGTCTTTGCATAGCATGGATGAGAAGAGATAAGACGGCAATTCGGAAATAAACCTCCGTTTGGTTATCAGTGACAGACACTCGCGGATACAGAACTTTTATTATGCACGTTGGAAAACTGCAACATGACATGACTTTTTGACATAATCGCCATTCAAATTGAGGCACTCGTCATAACGTCTTGCAAGGTTTGAAATTCCTTAGTAGTCGTCGCTCGGCGCCAAATCTGGGCTACGGGTGTGTGTGTGTGTGTGTGTGATCAAAAACATCCCTAGAACTAAGAAGAAATTTCCTGACAGTTAGAACAATTAACCAGTGGAACCACCTGCCTCCAGAAGCAGTGAATGCTCCAACACTGGAAGTTTTTTAAGAAGAGACTGGACAGCCATTTGTCTGAAATGGTATAGGGTTTCCTGGCTGGGCAGGGGGTTGGACTCACTAGATGACCTCCAATATCCCTTCCAACTTTATTATTATTTTTATTATTATTAAGTTAGAACAATTAACCAGTGGAACCACCTGCCTCCAGAAGCAGTGAATGCTCCAACACTGGAAGTTTTAAAGAAGAGACTGGACAGCCATTTGTCTGAAATGGTATAGAGTTTCCTGCCTGAGCAGGGGGTTGGACTAGAAGACCTCCAAGGCCCCTTCCAACTCTGTTATTTTGTTTAGTGAAAAAAAGGACCAGGGGGCGACGTTATATAACAGTTTGCCAATATTTAAGGGATTGCTACAAAGACCTCCAAGGTCCCTTCCTATTCTGTTATCCTGTTCTTCTATTCTGTATTCTGGTTGCAAGGAGATCTGGATGTCCTTTGATCACAACACAGGTTTAAAATTACACTGGAAAACACGACAAGGAGGCTGCTGCCGGAAAGACGGGACAACGGCAAAGGACTCTGATCGTGTGTCACCTGAGCGGGCAGGTGAAACACAGACGGGCCCTGTTAAATAAGCAATGAAGGGACAAAAACCAGCCTGGAAAATAAGTATACAGCTATAGGGGCAATTCGTGCCCATTTAATTCGCCAGCTGCTCTTCGAATGCACTCAAGTCATCGGATAGGTCCGGAAGAAAAGAGGCGAGCTTTAAGCCGGCGCCGCTCCAGGTGCCTTGATCTACAACTCCCATCGCCGGCATCAAACATGTCTTTGCAATCGAAGGTCTGAGATAAAAGAAAGCTCGAGTTAGGAGGGCCTTTTAAAGCTTTTAAGCTTTTTAGCGATCGATGGACGCTGAATGCAGAGTCGGTATTTGGATTTTCAAGAGATACAGGTGGAGCCTTTACATACAGCCACTAGCTTGCCCTGTCAGTATGGCTGGGATTGTGGGTTTCTGCTTGGTAACGCCTTGATTAGGGTATTGTTTTCTGCTTGATGATGGAAAGAAAGAAAGAAAGAAAGAAAGAAAGAAAGAAAGAAAGAAAGAAAGGACTTGTAATCCGCCCAGTTACCTTCTAGAGGAGATAGGAGGCATAAAAATTTAAAAGAAAGAAAATAAAGAGAAGAAAGGAAGAAAGAAAAGAAAAGAAAAGAAAAGAAAGAAAGAAAGAAAGAAAGAAAGAAAGAAAGAAAGAAAGAAAGAAAGAAAGAAAGAAAGAAAGAAAGAAAGAAAGAAAGAAAGAAAGATGTGCTGGGGAAACGCAGCCCGACTACATTTCCCAGCAGCCCCCGCGGGTCGAGCGGGCCAAGGCACGGGTGGGCGGCACCTTCGGGTTTCTCCGCCCACCCACCGGTCCCACTACTATGCCGCGCGCTGGGGCTTGTCGGCACCGCGCATGCGCGCCGCCTTCGCCTCAGAGGCAGTTGCCGGGCGAACGGGGCGCGGCGGTGCCGGTGGTCGTGGGGGGGGGGGATGGAGGGTCCCTTTACGACGAGGAGGGGTCTTGGCTACCTCTATAAATATTTTGGGAACGCTTTCTCTAAACCTCCCCCTCCCCCCCCAACAATCCCTGTGAGGAAAAGAGCAGAAAAACAGTCGGGGGGGGCAGAGGAGAGATTGACAGGCCCCTCCCCCACTTATTTGAGAGAGGCCCCCTCCCCGCCCCCACTTTTTTTTTTTTTTTAGGGAAGCCCCTCCCCCCCTGCTTGGCCTCCTCCCGCCCTTCCTGAGAGCCCCTCCGCCAGGCTGGGGGATGGGCGCCGGGGAGGAGCGGGGCAGTCACGTGACTCCTCCCTCCCTCCTTTCTCCCTCCCCCCGCCCCCTTCTCCCTCCCTCCCTCCTTCCCCGCCCGCAGGTTTGCTGCCCGCAGTTGCACGTGTGAGCGGGAGCGCCGCCGCAGCTGGGTCGACCTGACCGCCCACCCACCCCTTTTTTTCCTCCCTTTTTTGCCCGCTGGAGAGACCCCCACCCACCCACCCACCCACGCCGGCCGTCCAGCCAGCCATGGGCGACCCCCGGGACGTGCTGGTGGGGGATGTCAACTCCAACCTGCTGATCGGCTGCAGCACCGGGGACGCCCAGCTGGACCGGGCGGTGGGGCAGTGGCTGAGCTGGGACAAGGTGGGTGTGGGCACGGAGGGGGGGGAAACCCCCCACCCCTTCCAAGGGGGGGGGAAGAGACCCTCCCCAGCTGGCCACAAATAAGAACGAACAGGGAATAAATCGATCAGGAAAGAGAGGTGACCTTTGGGGGGGGGTGTAGGGCGTGGGTGGGGGGTCCTGGCAAGAGCTGGCAGGTGGGCATTGGCGATGCCAACCCAACCCAGCCTGGGGACCAGCCCCACCTGGCAGAATCCAGCCTGGGAAGGATGTTAGAGGAATGTCCTGCAAGCCAGGACCGCAGCAGGTTGCATAAATAACACAGGGATTAATATGGATATTTATTTATAGGTGTATAAATATATGCATAAATATATGTATGCATATAGCATGTCTATATGTGTGTTTAGGTATGTGTACGCTTTTTGAGAGCAGGCAACAGAATCTCGTTTTGAATGTGTGCCAGTGTGCCCACAGTAAAAAAGGACAATAAAGGTTATCTTATCTAGGTGGCCTTTGGGGGGGGGGGGTTGAGTGGGAGGGGGGGGCAGGTGGGCATTGGCAATGCCAACCCAGCCTGGAGACCAGCCCGGCCTTTGTCCACCTGGCAGAGTCTGGGCTGGGAAGGATGTTGGAGGAATGAGCACCAAGCCAGGACCACAGCTGGTTGTTGTTGTCTTTTGCAAATGGCTTGTTTGTGCCAAAATGGGCTTTCTCCCTTGCTGTCGCTGCCCTTGGCACCCGGTGTGGGGGATTGATGTCGGGTCCCTTGGAAGGACTCCATTCCTTTTCACTAATGGGTGAAAAAATCAAGGTGTCTGTGGCTCCTTTTTTGACCATCAGATCGCATGCAAAGGCTGCCTTCCCTTTTGACAGAGGGAAAAGGAGCTACAGACTGATTTGGGGTGTGTGTGTATGTGTGTGTGTGTGGGGGGGAGATTGTTATGTGTTTGGAAATGCTTTCCTCTTTCTCTAGACTGCAACCCAAAACCGGCTTTTATGTGATTGCAACACCACATCCTGAAAGGGTATTATTTAAGAAATACTCAGTGCAATGTAGCCTTGCTAATCTTATCAGGATAGGCGTAAGGGAAAATGTCTGAGGGGGAATGGATGTTTTGCCGTTCTCCGCATCAAAAAAAATCTATTTTTTTCTAGCAGGAGATAGCTTGCATTTTTTTTTTTAAAAAAAATGCTATTTGCCTTTGGGGTGCTATGAAATAACATGAGATTAAGCCGATTTATCTTAAGCTGCTCACAGGTTTTATGACATCTCTCTGGAAGAATAGAACATATGTATAAAAAAGTTATACACACACACATATATACACATACACACCCTATAGACTTTGTTTTGTCTTAAAGCTCCTTTCCTTACAAAATTGAACTCAAATCTACTTTTTTATTACAATGTAAAAAAAAATACATCAGATCTTGTATGGTTAAAAAAAACCTTGCATATGTTACAAGTGAACATAAATTGAAAAAAAAAAAAACCGGGACAGAATAAACGGTATAAAAAATATTAATGCAAGATTAATTCAATATTTAAATTTATTAAATCTAGAGACTCTATAGAAACCTATTGTTTCATCTCGTTTTTGGAAGTTAAGGACATTTTAGAAATGGATAGCAAATACGTATCTTGAATTCGTGCTTTCTAGTGCTGTCTATTTATAACCTTTTGCATGCTTTCTTTTTTCCTCTTTTGGAAATAACCTCCAATTGGCATCCATTTCTAGTCTTTTGGCTACCTTATTTCAGGTTTCTCCCTTCCAGACTGTTTGATGACCTCATAGGAGATCTGTTGGTATGGAAGAGAAAAAAATATATATATGCATAGGAATGAGAGCTGTCTAAAAGTCAGGAGTCTGCATTTTGGAAATTAATGGACATTATCTGTGCATGACTGGCAGAGGGAAGGATCTGTGTGCCTGCATTGCAAAGTAAAACTAGAGAGCAAATATTAAAATTCCGGTATCTTGGCAATGGACAGTCCATTAGCCTCCCCTTATCCCACATTTTAGTGCCGTCATTTTAGAACAGAATAGAATAGAGCTGGAAGGGACCTTGGAGGTCTTCTAGTCCAGCCCCCCGCTTAAGCAGGAGAACCTATATCATCTCAGACAAGTGACTGTCTAGCCTTTTCTTTTTTGTGATATGGTGATCAAAATTGGCTGCAGTACTCCAGGTGTGGCCTCCCTAGGGTTTTATAAAGTGGTACTAGTACTTTGCGTGATCTTGATTCTATGCCTCTGTTTATACAACCCAGGATTGTGTTAGCTTTTTTGGCTGGTGCTGCACACGGCTGGCTCAGGGTCAAGTGATCGTCCACTAGGACTCCTGGCTACTCCTGCCAGTTTGGTGTCATTTGCAGATTTGATGAGTTCCCCTTCAATTCCCTCGTCTAAGTCATTTATGAAGATATTCAAGAGTCCTGGGCCTAAGACGGAGCTTTGTAGTACTCCACTGCTTACTCCTCTCCGTGTGGATGTAGTGCCGTTGAGGACTACTCGCTGAGTACGGTTTGCCAGCCAGCTACGGATCCATCTGGTGGTGATGTTGTCAATTCCACCTTTTCCTAGCTTACCAAGGAGTAGGTTGTGGTTTACCTTATCAAATGCCTTACTGAAGTCTAAGTATACTACGTCCACTGCGTTCGCTGGTCTATTAGTTTAGTCACTTTATCAAAGAATGAGATAAGATTGGTTTGGCATGATCTGTTTTTGACAAACCTGTGCTGGCTACTAGTTATAACTTTGTTTGCTTCTAGTTGTTCGCAGATCTGTTATTTGATTATCTTTTCCAAGATCTTCCCAGGTATTGGTCTGTAGTTTTCTGGGTCTGATTTTTTTCCCTTTCTTGAAGATGGGAACCACATCAGCCCTTTTCCAATCCTCAGGTATTTCCCCGGTGCTCCAGGATTTTTGAAAGATGTGGTGCAACGGTTCTGAGATAACATCTGCCAGCTCCTTCAGATCTCTGGGATGTAATCTGTCGGGTCCCGGTGATTTATATTCGTCGAGGTCGGATAGGTGTTCTCTTACCATTTTCTTGCTCATTTTAATTTTTGTTTCTAATTTGTCTTTTGCAGTGGTTTTTTTGATCTGTTGGGCTATGGTTTCTTTTTGTGTGAAGACTGATGCAAAGTATGAGTTAAGCAGCTCTGCTTTCTCCCTGTTGTCTGTTATTTCCATCTTTTCTCTTCAGTGGACCTACAGTTTCCTTGTCCTTTTTCTTGTTGTTAATATATTGGAAGAAACTTTTTTTTTTTTTATTCTTGATTTCTGTTGCAAGTCTTTGTTCGTTCTGAGCCTTTGCTTTCCTGACTTTATCTTTGCATGTTCTGGCTGTCTGCTGATAATCGGCCTTAGTTATGTGACCCTCTTTCCATTTTTTTGTATTTGTCCTTTTTGTCTTTCAGTTTGTCGGAGAGATCTTTGTGCAGCCATGCTAGTTTCTTCTTGAATTTCCTGTTTTTGTTTTTCAGTGGTATTGTGCTGGATTAGGTTTTTATGATCGCATTTTTCAGAGTTTCCCACGCTTCTTGGATTATTTTCCCCTTTAGGATTTTCATCCATGGGATCTTTCCTAGGTTCTCTCTGAGTTTGTTAAAGTCGGCTCTTTTGAAGTTTAAGACATTGGTTGGATTGTTTTCTATTGCTAGTGTTTGCATTATATTAAATTCCAGTATGACGTGGTCACTTTCACCCAAGGTTCCGGCAACTTCAACTCCCTCTATCACTTCTTCTCTATTAGTAAGAGTTAAGTCCAGTACGGCTTTACGTCTGGTTCCCTCCTCCACCTTTTGGGTGACAAAGTTGTCGGCTAGGTTGGTTAGGAATCTGTTTGATCTCCCACTCCTTGCAGAGTTTCTCTCCTAGTTGATACCTGGATAGTTGAAGTCTCCCATTACTACTGTGGTGTGTTTCCTACATACATTTGTTAACTGGTTGGCAAAGAGTTCGTGTATTTCTTCTGATTGGTTGGTTGGTCTGTAATATACACCTATGGTAATGTCAGTTTTTTTCTCTTTTACATTGACCCATACGCATTCTGGAGAGATATTATCTTTGATCCTGTGCATTTCTGTAGATATGTAACGTTCTCTTACATATAGTGCAACTCCCCCTCCTTTTTTTGTAGACCTGTTTCTTTTGAACAATTTGTATCCATCCATCAGTTCATTCCATTCCATTCATGGGTTTCATCCCACCAGGTTTCTGTTATGCCAACTATGTCATACCTGCCCTCATGTACTATTGCTTCTAGTTCGCCCTGTTTGTTCCCCAAGCTTTGAGCATTTGTATATAAGCATTTAAGGCTGTTATGCCTGTCCGCGGGTATGTTTCCTGCATCTCCTGAATGTTTGAGTTTTTCTTTTTTCCTCATCTCTGCCCACCTCATGGTTTGATTTGTTTTCTTGGGACTTATGATTGGTTTTGGGTTCTAGAGATTCTGAAGATTGGTCACCCTCCCCCCCCCCGCTCAATTTTAGTTTAAAGCCTTCCTGATGAGTTGGGCCAGTCTTTTTCCGACTACATTTTTCCCCGTTTTCGTGAGGTGCAGCCCACCCCTCGCCAAGAGTCCTTCGTGAAGGAAATGCAGTCCATGATCCAGGAAACCAAAGTTTTCTTGGCGACACCAACCCTTTAGCCTGTGGTTTTCTGTTTTTCACCCCAATAGCCTATATGGTGGTTTGTTTGTTTGTTTTTAGGCAAAAGGACTATATATATATATCTACATGCTTAAAAGCTGCCATTAGAGGGATTTAAATGAGAGTATTGAATGTTATGGATTAAAAAAAAAATAGCCTTTTGCATCTTAGGATGCTGAGAAGACTTACACCTGTAGGAATCCTAGACATTCTGTAATAACTAGAATAATTCCATGAACTGTGTAGCTTCTTCATGTGAAAAAAAAATGTCTTACAGGTGGCAGAATTGGCTGGCATCATTACAAACCTTATTAAGTTGTGTGCTGATGTTTTCCTAAGAAACCATTGGGAGAGAATGCTTAATACAGTGTATCTCAGCTTGGCAACTTTAAGATAGGTGGACTTCAGTTGTCCAAATTTCCCAGCCAGCATGCTTAGTATTCTATATTAGTGCTGGATCTTTTCAGAGATTATGAACCCAAAGGGAGGGGCCAGCCAAGTGACTTCTTCTCAAATTGTGGAGCTCTTCAATTTGCTTGCTTCAAAAACTTCCCTCCGGCTGGGAAGCCTATTTTAGGCTGCAGCTGTCTCTAAAATGGGATAGAGGAAATGATTAATAACGTGCCACCAGATGCACAGATAGAGGAGAAAGTGAAAGCCGTGGCTTGGGATTTGGTGGATGTAGTGGCAGAAGCAGTGAACTGGCTTTTAATGTGCAGCTAATCATAGATTCGGATCTTGGCTTAGCCTGTTAAAAGAGAGAGATATCCTAGCTCAGGGGTCCCCAACCCCCAGGCTGCGGCATGCCAGCAACCGGTCCGCACAAACAAACGTGTGGTGCTCAATGGAACCGCATCTACATGGAGGGAAGTGTGTAGTGGGGTGCCCCAGGGCTGTGTTCTGGGCCCAGTGCTCTTCAACATCTTCATCAACGATTTGGACGAGGGGATAGACGGGGAAATCATCACATTTGCGGATGACACCAAGCTGGCAGGAATAGCCAACACTCCAGAAGATAGGCTTAAGATACAGGAGGATCTGGACAGACTTCAACACTGGGCACTATCTAACAAAATGAAATTCAATGGTGAAAAAAGTAAGGTTCTACATTTAGGCAAGAAAAACCAAATGTACAGGTATAGTATAGGGGGTACCTTGCTCAATAGTAGTTAACTGTGGAGGGATCTCGGAGTCCTAGTGGACATCCCTTAAATGAGCCAGCCGTGTGCTGCAGCTGCCAAAAAAGCCAACACAGTGCTAGGCTGCATTAACAGAGGGAGAGAGAATCAAGATCACGTGAAGTATTAATACCACTTTACAAGGCCTTGGTAAGGCCACACTTGGAATACGGCATCCAGTTTTGGTCACCACGATGTAAAAAAGACGTTGAGACTCTAGAAAGAGTACAGAGAAGAGCAACAAAGATGATTAAGGGACTGGAGGCTAAAGCATATCAGGAACGTTTGCTGGAATTGGGTATGTCTAGTTTAATGAAGAGAAGGACAAGAGGGGACGTGGCCTTACCAAGGCCTTGTAAAGTGGTATTAACACTTCACGTGATCTTGATTCTATCCCTCTGTTAATGCAGCCCAGCACTGTGTTGGCCTTTTGGGCAGCTGCAGCACACGGCTGGCTCCTATGTAAGTGATTGTCCACTAGGACTCCGAGATCCCTCTCACAGTTGCTACCATTGAGCAAGGTACCACCTATACTATACCTTTTAATATTAATAATCAAGTTGGTACCTGATTTTACCTGATGGAATAATATTAACATCGACCTGATACCTCTGTTGATCAGATACATTCTGCTAGTTCTCCAGAAAAATAGCTGTCTAATTAGCTGCAGTTTAAGGAGCTACCCTGATGTCTATATAAGAACAGCACAGGCAACCCGTTGAATGGAAATACTGAAAGTGCCGCCTGCCTGTCCGTCTTGTGGACAGTAACAGCCACGGCAAAGTTTTTAAGAGCTAAGTGCCTGTTGCATTTAGGTCTCAGCTAAGAGCCTCATCTGTGGATTTATTTTTTCACTTAAACCAATTTTGAGTACAATAAAAAGAGCTTTAACAACGACGGCTAGTTCTCGAACTTACAACTGTTCGTTTAGTGACTGTTTGGAGTTACAGCGGCACTGAAAAAAGTGACTTGCGGCTGTTTTTCACCCTTACGACGGTTGCAGCATCCCCCTGGTCATGTGATCAGTGGCCACTGGCCTGTATTTGTGACGGTCGCAGCGTCCCAGGGTCGCGGGATCCCCTTTTGCGACCTTCCAGCACGCCAAGTCAACAGGGAAGCCAGATTCAATTAACTGTTACTAACAACAGCACTGGCCCAATGTCTGCAATAAAAGCCTATGATCCACCATATAGACCAGGGTTAGGCAACCTGGGCTCTTTTATGACTCGTGGACTTCAACTCCCAGAATTCCTGAGCCAGCCATGCTGAAGGGAAAGGGAGAGGTTTCCAAGCTGAGCCAGGCTGGCTCAGGAGTTCTGGGAGTTGAAGTCCACGAGTCATGAAGGGGCCATAGTTCCCCAATGCTGGCTGAGGAATTCTGGGAGTTGAAGTCCACGAGTCATGAAGGGGCCATAGTTCCCCATGCTGGCTCAGGAATTCTGGGAGTGAAGTCCCCGAGTCATGAAGGGGCATAGTTCATGCTGGCTGAGAATTCTGGGAGTTGAAGTCCCATGAAGGGGCCATAGTTCCCCCATGCTGGCTGAGGAATTCTGGGAGTTGAATTCCACGAGTCATGAAGGGGCCATAGTTCCCCCATGCTGGCTGAGGAATTCTGGGAGTTGAAGTCCGCGAGTCATGAAGGGGCCATAGTTCCCCCGTGCTGGCTGAGGAATTCTGGGAGTTGAAGTCCACGAGTCATAAAAGAGCCAAGGTTGCCTACCTCTGATATAGATAATCCTTGACTTACAGCCATTCCTTTAGCAGCTGTTCTGTCAGGCTCCCAAAATCACACATGGTGCTGAAAAAAAGTATCTTGAGAATCTTTCCACTCGCCACTGTCACAGCATCCCCGTAACCAGGTGATCAGAATTTGGCCTCTTGGCAACCAGGATGTATTTAGGATGGCTGCAACATCCCAAGGTCACATTTGCAAGATTCCCAGCTGGCTTCCGACAAGAATCAAGGGGAGGTTGGGGGGCGGGGGGACCAGATTTACTTAACGGCCGTGTGATTCACTGAACATCTGCAGCAATTCACTTAATATCAGTGGCCAAAAAGCTTGTAAAATAGTGCATTTAACCACCTTGCTTAGCCAATGGAAATCCAGGTGTCAATTGCAGATGTGAGTTGAGGACCACCTGTGTTGCAATCTTACCTGCATTTCTTAGGGAAGGAAGCTCCCAGTAAGGCCTATTTATGTATTCTTCTAATAAGGAAATTCAAGCTGGCTAATTCTTTTGCCATACTTAACGAGGCTCAGTTACTATAAAGAGAAAGAAAATTCAGTTTACTTTAGAACGTGGGATAATTTTTATCAAGGGCTAGAAAAATGGTTTAGAGAGAAAGGATAATGTAATTTTGAATACATACCAGCAGGAAGGATGACATGGAGTGATTAACTAATATTGCCATATTTATTATTTAACCATATTTATTATTATCACTTATTACTATACCTATTGTTGTTTAAATATATGTACCCAGACAATATGCTGTTTGCTAAATATTGAAAATGTTACCTGGGGAAGCCCCAACCCGGACCCTAACCTAGACCCCAATCCCAACCCTGACCCCATTCTACCCTTAACCCCATAAAAACTAATAAAACTTAAAAAAAAACACAGGCTGAATTCTTGTGAGTATGTTGTTAATATTTGGACAGAGAACTCTGTACGAATGCCAGTGGGGCATTCGTTTCACATTCTTTTCACAGGAATTTTGTTGCTGGGTAAACAGATCGTTATGTTGAACCACAGATAAGAGATTTAGGATCTACCGAATCTTTTATCAGGATCGTCTAAAGCCAATCGCCTCCTATTGCTGTTTCTAGCAGAATCTTAATTGGCTTTTAACTCCAAAGTTACGTTCTGTGCCCAGTGTGGAAACTTCCCAGCTGATGGAAAACTACAGCTAGCCTTTGACTTAAGACCACAGTTGAGCCCAAAGTTTCCACTGCTAAGCAAGACAGTTAAACGAGTTTTGCCCCATTTTATGATCTTTTTTTCTGCCATAAGTGTTAAGCGAATCATAGAACATAGAATAATAAGAGTTGGAAGGGACCTTGCAAGGTCTTCTAGCCCAACCCCCTGCTTGAACGTATTCAGTATATATTCATTTTACCTACGTCACTTCAGTTATTCAATTAGCAGCATGGTGATTCCGAGAATCTGGCTTCCCCATTGACTTTGCTTTTCAGAAAGTCGCAAAAGGACATCATTTATGCAACCGGCATAAATACGAGCCAGTTGCAAGCATCCCAGTTTTGATCACGTGACCCTGGGGATGCCGCAACCTCGCCAGCTTGAAGAATAGTCATAAGTCCCTTTTTTCAATGATGTAACTTCAAATGGTCGCTAAACGAATGTCTTTAAGTCAAGGGCTACCTGTGCTCTTCTGCTTCTTTTTGATCATCTACTACGTTTTCAGTGATCCTTGGAAATTTGAGGAAAAAGCACCGTTTTAAAGCGCCGTCAGATTGGTAGGCACAGTCTACTTTCCCTTAAGTTCTCAGAGAGAAAGAGGTATTATTTCATGCCTCCATAGGCAGGGTTTCCCATGATTTGCACGTTTAAACTATATAATTGCTGACTGGTAGAAAAACAGAAAACTTGGAATTAGGGACCTTTGCACAGAATAATCTATGCACAGCTCCTTAATCCCAAATTTTCTGGGTTTTTTTGTTTTTTGTTTGCAAGAAATGTTGAAGAATAGAACAGCATTTCTGTTCTGTGATTGAATTGAACCCCCTCTTCTGCCATCCCAGACAGAAACACTCGAATCTTGAGTTATTTAGGTTTGATCGTACATTTTCCCCGTGGATAAAGCCTCAGAGGCAAAATGTATTTTCTCCTCCTTTCACGGCTCAAGGCAGCGTACATTTTTACTTCAATTTGACGGAACCGAACATGACTCAGAGCATCATTTGCAGATGAATTAGATCAAGCCTATTTACTTCATCTAATTCATGTGCAAATGATATACTGAGTCATGTTCAGCTCCCTCAAATTTCACGATTTAAACAGGAGAGGATGTCCTTTTATTCAAGGCTGATGTTGGTTGAGTTGTTTAGAGAAGGGTCAGCCAGATCCGGAGCTCAAATAACTCAGCGAAATGGGGTGGGCAGCAAATAAATTCAATTAATAAATAAAATGAAAACGTTCTGTCTTTGAAATAACGTATTTCTCAATTTCCACCAACTGATCAATGGCTGGCAGTCCCTGGCTGACCTCTTTGTGGTAAAGGTCAGGCTTCTCACTCAACCCCTGGGATTCTAGATTCCATCGCCTTTCTAAAATGACCTGCAAGGAGGCCGGGAGTTGCAAAGATCAGCTTGCGATCCACAAGGCGCTTTTATTATGCACGCTTGTGCTTCAGCAACTGCACATAAATCAAAAGCTGCAGGGTTTGTTATGCAATGTAGATTGCGCCCCCACTGATCCGCTATCAGCCAGCCATCTTCACGTTTGGCAGAAACATGAAAGCGTGAACTTGCAGCTCTGCAAATCGTTGGGCTTCAGCGAAAGAATTTGGCAAAGCAAAGAATAGCATGTAATTAAGGCTTTCTGAGATCAGCAGCAAAAGTATTATAACAGATTCCGGCTCGTTCTGGGCTTTTATTGACTGTAAATCAAAGCGACTTCATAAGACGTTCTGGAAAATCTGAAGTTGGAATTATTGTTGGTCGTTAAATTGATCGTTAACACAGGGATAGTGGGGAATTGTAGACTTGTGATGTGTTTTGTGCTTCCTTCTGCTTGCCCAATTGTGCAGTAGTGTTAGGCCGTGAGGGATGTGTTGGTTTGGTACAGCGATTAAGGGGCTGGACTGTTCTCTATCAGTCTTTCCTTAGGCATGAAATGCTGGTTGAGTGACTTTCGGCCTGTCGTTCTCTCTTGGCCCAACCCACCTCGTAGGGTTAATAATAAAGTTGGAAGGGACCTTGGAGGTCATCTAGTCCAACCCCCTGCTCAGGCAGGAAACCCTATACCATTTCAGACAAATGGCTGTCCAGTCTCTTCTTAAAAACCTCCAGTGTTGCAGCATTCACCGCTTCTGGAGGCAGGTTGTTCCACTGGTTAATTGTTCTAACTGCGGGAAATTTCTCCTTAGTTCTAGGTTGCTTCTCTCCTTGATTAGTTTCCATCCGTTGCTTCTTGTCCGGCCTTCAGGCGCTTTGGAGAAGAGCTTGACTGCCTCTTCTTTGGGGCAGCCCCTGAGATATTGGAAGGCTGCTATCATGTCCCCCCTCGTCCTTCTCTTCATTAAACTAGACATCCCCAATTCCAGCAGCCATTCCTTATATGTTTTAGCCTCCAGTCCCCTAATCATCTTTGTTGCTCTTCTCTGTACTCTTTCTAGAGTCTCAACGTCTTTTTTACATCGTGGTGACCAAAACTGGATGCAGGATTCCAAGTGTGGCCTTACCAAGGCCTTGTAAAGTGGTATTAATACTTCACGTGATCTTGATTCTCTCCCTCTGTTAATGCAGCCCAGCACTGTGTTGGCTTTTTTGGCAGCTGCAGCACACGGCTGGCTCATATTTAAGTGATTGTCCACTAGGACTCCGAGGTCCCTCTCACAGTTACTACTATTGAGCAAGGTACCCCCTATACTATACCTGTACATTTGGTTTTTCTTGCCTAAATGTAGAACCTTGCTTTTTTCACCCTTGAGTTTCACTTTGTTAGATAGCGCCCACATAGGTGGTTAACAACGGTTGCACAGTCCCAGGGTCACCTTCCCAGGTGGCTTCAGACAAACCAAGTCCGTAGGGGAAGCTGGATTCATTTAGCGACCACACAATTCACTTAACCGCAGCGATTCGCTTAACATCCGCGGCAAGAGAAGCTTGTGAAATGGGCACGACGTACTTCCTTGCTTAGCGACGGAAAGTTTGGGCTCAATTGCGGTCGTAAGTCAAGGGCAACCTGTAGGGTATTTTGAAGTATTTTGTTTTGTTTCGATTTGTTAATTGTCTTTCAAATCGTTTCAGTTCCAGGCTCTCTGCATAGTTTTATGTTTTATCTCTTTTTTTTTTTTATGGATTTTTTTTTATTTTATTTCGTAGGCTGCGCTCAAGGTCCCGTCGGATTTGGACAAGCTATAACCAATTTGAATAAATAAAAGAAAAAGGCCAGTGTGGAAGAGTCAATGGAGACAAACCTTGCAATAACTCCGGAGGTTTTCAGGCAGCCTCTGCTGATGCACAGCTGGGGAAGCTGGAAGCGGGGTGGAGTCAGGCCTGCTTCCCACTCACTCCTGCAAGCAGTGGAATAACAGCGGAAGCTGATTTTGGCTTCAGTGGTTTGCTTGCTCGACTGTACGTGGCCAAGTTACTAGACAGCCTGACTTTTCTCTGGGGTGCTTGGTGCTTTCCGAGGTGGGCAGTTTTCTTGCAGATGTTTCATAGCCAAACTAGGTAACATCATCCGTGTTAGAAGGAGGTTGGTTTTGCTCGCTGTTTAACCTCACTTCCTTCTAGCACTGATGATGTTCCCTAGTTGGGTAATGAAATGTCTGCAAGAAAACAACCAAACTCAGAGAGCATCAAGATCCCACAGTCTTCCTCCTCCTCCTCCTCCTCCTCCTCCTCCTCCTCCTCCTCCTCCTCAACCTATCCCCTCCTATTTTCTAGTTGGGTAATGTCTGCAAGAAAACCACCAACTTCAGAGAGTACCAAGGACCCCACATTCTCCTTCTCCTTTTTCTCCTCCTCCATGTCCTCCTCCTCCACTGTCCTTTTCCTTCTCTATCTCATCTCTCCTTTCCTTTCCCCTCCCCCTTCCCATCTTTCTCGTTCCCCTTCCCATCCTCCTCCTCTCTGCAAGCCCTACTCCCTTCTAGCACTGATGTTGTTATCTAGTTGGGTCATGAAATGTCTGCAAGAAAACCACACTGCTCAGAGAGCACCAGGGACCCCACTGTCTTCCTCCTCCTATTCCTATTCCTCCTCCTCCTCCTCCTCCTCCTCCTTCTCTTCCTCCTCCTCCTCCTCCTCCCTTCTAGCACTGATGATGTCACCTAGCTGGGTCATGAAACGTCTGCAAGAAAAACCACTAAGCTCAGAGAGCACCAAGGACCCCACAGTCCTCCTCCTCCTCCTCCTCCCTCCTCCTCCTCCTTCTCTTCCTCCTCCTCCTCCTCCTCCCTTCTAGCACTGATGATGTTCCCTAGTTGGGTCATGAAACGTCTGTAAGAAAGCCACCCCAGCTCGGAGAGCACCAAGGACACCACTCTTTCTTCTTTCTTTCTTCTGTCTTTCTTTCTTTTTCTTTCTTTCTTTCTTTCTTTCTTTCTTCTTTCTTTCTTTTTCTTTCTTTCTTTCTTTCTTTCTTTCTTTTCTTTTTTCCTTTTCCTTCTTCCTTCCTTCCTTTCCTTCCTTCCTTCCTTCTTCCTCCTCCTCTCCTCCTCTCTTCCTCCTCTCCTCCTCCTTCCTAGCACTGATGATGTTACCTAGTTGAAACGTCTGCAAGAAAGCAACCAACCTCAGTATCAAGGACCCCACAGTCCTCCTCCTCCTCCTCCTCCTCCTCCTCCCTTCTAGCACTGATGATGTTCCCTAGTTGGGTCATGAAACGTCTGCAAGAAAGCCACCCAGCTCGGAGAGCACCAGGGACCCCACCGTTCAACCCTGAGCTGCAGATATTTTCTCCTAGGACCGTCTCTCCCAGATAGCGCGATTTCCTTCACCAGATCGTGAGCCCTACTAGCAGCACACGCGCCCCCCATTTTCCTAGCATACGCGAAGTCTGACCCTGCTCCTCCTTTCCTCCGTAGAACCCTAAAACCAAAGAGCAGATTGAAAGCCTGTTACGGAATGGGAAGAATAAGGAGCTACGGGACCGTCTGTGCCGCAGGCTGACCTTTGGGACCGCCGGCCTGCGCTCCGCCATGGGGGCCGGCTTCTGCTACATCAACGATCTTACCGTGATCCAGTCCACCCAGGTGAGTTTCCGAGCCATTGTGAAGGTTCAAAGCTGTGGGTCTCCTCCCCGTCCTCTCCCTCCTCATATGACCTCAGATGCCATTGTCATTGCCCTACAGGGTGTGAAAGCCATAACCTGGATTGGAAAAGCAAGCAAACAAACAAAAAAAAAGACCCATTGTTTAATACCAAATGTGCCTCTTGATACATCCTTGGTGCATCTAAAGCCGTGTTTCTCAACCGTGGCAACTTGAAGCTGCGTGGGCTTCAGCTCCCAGAATTCCACTTTTCAGATGTGTGGACTTACAAACTCCCAGAATTCAACTCGAGATACGTGAACTTCCAACTCTCAGAATTCCAACTTTTCAGATGTGTGGACTTCAACTCCCGGAATTCCCCAGCCAGCCATGCTGGCTGGGGAATTCTGGGAGTTGAAGTCCACACATCTGAAAAGTTGCCGCTGTTGAGAAATACAGATCTGAAGAGTTTCTGGCATGCTCTTCAACTGAAAAATACTCAGAAGCAGCTGACAACAGGTCAAAAACAAGTTGTGTTCACGCCGCCCTGCTGCCAAACTTCCTTTTGAAAGACATGGCAGAGAAGGGGGAAATGGAAAGGCAGGGAAAGACAAATGGAGAAGCCGTATTCTGCTGATTTCCTGCCATTTCTGATATAATAATAATAATAATAATAATAATAATAATAATAATAATAATAATAATAATATAATGAAGATGATGATAATAACAATAACAAAACAACAACAACAACAACAACAATAATAATAATAATAATAATAATAATAAAGTTGGAAGGGACCTTGGAGGTCATCTAGTCCAATCCCCTGCTCAGGCAGGAAACCCTATACCATTTCAGACAAATGGCTGTCCAGTCACTTAGAGTAGAATAGAGCTGGAAGGGACCTTGGAGGTCTTCTAGTCCAACCCCTGCTCAGGCAGGAAACCCTATACCATTTCAGACAAATGGCTGTCCAGTCTCTTAGAGTAGAATAGAGCTGGAAGGGACCTTGGAGGTCTTCTAGTCCAACCCCTGCTCAGGCAGGAAACCCTATACCATTTCAGACAAATGGCTGTCCAGTCTCTTAGAGTAGAATAGAGCTGGAAGGGACCTTGGAGGTCTTCTATTCCAACCCCCTGCTCAGGCAGAAAACCCTAAACCATTTCAGAAAAATCGCTGTCCAGTCTCTTCTTAAAGACTTCCAGTGTTGGAGCATTCACCGCTTCTGGAGGCAGGTTGTTCCACTGGTTAATTGTTCTAACTGTCAGGAAGTTTCTCCTTAGTTCCAAGTTGCTTCTCTCCTTGATCAGTTTCCATCCGTTGCTTCTTGTCCTGCCTTCAGGCGCTTTGGAGAATAGCTTGACTCCCTCTTCTTTGGGGCAGCCCCTGAGATATTGGAACACCGCTATCCTGTCCCCCCTCGTCCTTCTCTTCATTAAACTAGACATACCCAATTCCAGCAGCCGTTCCTTATATGCTTTAGCCTCCAGTCCCCTGATCCTCTTTGTTGCTCTTCTCTGCACTCTTTCTAGAGTCTCAACATCTTTTTTTTCTGTTGGTGTTCTGTCCCTTTAACGTTGGGTTGCAGGCAGGTTTTCACTAGCCTAGAAGAACCAGGGATTTACCCTAAGGGAAGCTTATCTGAGGGAGGAGGAGGGAGGGAGGCATTGCTTTGGAAATGTTGGCATTGTGGAGAATGTCAACAACCTCCTTCCTGTTGACTAGGCAGCGAGCGTTCAACGAAGCAGATTTGCCCAGTCTTGTTAAGTAACTCTCAGAAAAAAAATGCTCGGGGTTACCAGTGAACTTGGCTTAACCTCCCTTACAGGATAAAACAATAAAGTGGAACAAGGCTTTGCTCTTCTGAGCTTCCTGGAGGAATATTAAAATAGAGAGGATTTGTTTTTTTTCCCTGAGACTGCTAGAATATTAAGTGGTGGTTTTTTTTGTTTTTTTTTAAAGATAGTAAACCCTGAGGAAACGCATTTAGAAATGAACTCAAACTGATTGTCGCGTGGCCCTAATAAGGAACAGCCATACTCAGTGCTTGAAGCGTTGTCATTTCCAATGAAGGGAACAGGTCTTTTTTATCTGATTTCTTTTAAAAAAAAAAAAAATCTTGGGCAAAGGTGAATATTCCAAGGAAGTCTGTGGCGGCGATGCAATATGGTCCGTGTACAGGTCGTCTTCGGCTTACAACCGTTCACTTAACGACCGTCCAAAATTACAGCGTGACTTAGGACCATTTTTCACACGACCGTGTGCAGCATCCCCGTGGTCACATGATCAAAATTCAGACGTTTGGGCAACTGGCTCGCGTTTATGACGGTTTCTGTATCCCGGAGTCAAGTGATCCCTTTTTTGTGACTTTCCGACAAGCTAAGTCGTTGGGGAAACCAGATTCACTTAACAACCTTCTTACTAACTTAATAACTGCAGTGATTTGTTTAACAACTGTGGCAAGAAAGGTCATAAAATGGGGCGAAACTCACTTCACAAATGTCTCACTTAGGCACAGAAATTTTTGGGCTCCATTGTTGTAAGTCGAGGATTACCTGTAGAGTAGAGTAGAGTAGAATAGAATTAGAATTAGAATTAGAATAGAAATAGAAATAGAAATAGAAATAGAAATAGAATAATAAAATACAGAATAGAAATAGAATAGAATAGAATAATAAAATACAGAATAGAATAGAATAATAAAATACAGAATAGAATAGAATAGAATACGAATAGAATAATAATAGAATAGAATAGAATAGAAGAATAGAATGCGAATAGAATAAGAATAGAATAGAACAGAACAGAACATGAATAGAACAAGAATAGAATAGAACAGAACAGAACACGAATAGAATAAGAATAGAATAGAATAGAATAGAATAAGAACAGAACAGAACAGAACAGAACAGAACAGAACAAGAATAGAATAGAATAGAATAAGAATAGAATTAGAATAGAATAGAATAGAATAGAATAGAATAGAATAGAATAGAATAGAATAGAATAGAATAGAATAGAATAGAATAGAATAGAATAGAGCTGGAAGGGACCTTGGAGGTCTTCTAGTCCAGCCCCCTGCTCAAGCAGGAGAACCTATACCATCTCAGACAAGTGACTATCTAGCCTCTTTTTAAAAACTTCCAGTGTTGGAGCATTCACAACTTCTGGTGGCAAGCTGTTCCACTGGTTAATTGTCCTCACTGTCAGGAAGCTTCTCCTTAATTCCAGGTTGCTTCTCTCCTTGATCAGTTTCCAACCATTGTTTCTTGTCCTGCCCTCTGGTGCCTTGGAGAATAACGTGACCCCCTCCTCTTCTTTGTGGCAGCCCCTCAGATACTGGAAGGCTGCTATCATGTCTCCCCTGTTTCTTCTTTTCCTTAGACTAGCCAAACCCAAGTCCCGTAGGCTTTCATTCTCCTCTTTTCATTGAATTGCCCACGTGTGGACTTATTAAAAAAATCTTAGTTCTGAGCGTTTGAAATACGAAGAGGTTGTCTTTGTGTGCCGAAGGTTGAAAAGCTGGGGAAATGTCTCCCGCAGGACTTGCTGTACAGCAGTGTAAACAACGAATTAGTAGAAACCAGAACGGAGCAGCAGGTCAAGAGATCGTGGATCGCCCTGGAAGCATGCAAACAACTCTGGACTTCCTTCTCCATGGCTCAGAGTTGGTCATGCTCTGAAAGCCTGTCTTGCACGTGCTGACTTTGTGTTTTGGTTCGCCGGGAAGAATGCGCCGCCGTTTGAGATGGGCTGATAAATCACAATAGGCGTTTCTGGGAGGAAGTTCAAGTTCAGACTCCAGGGAAATCTCTGTGGCTGCGTTCTGTTTTGTTGACGACCGTTCTGCACTGCTCGATGTTTGCTTCCCTCATTCTTCTGGGTTGCATGGGTGGGACGTTCTCTGCAGTGGCTGTTCTTTTGGTTCTAGCAGAATTGTGGTGGTTATTTGGCTATGAGCAAATCCTCCTGATGTATGCATGCATGTGTGTATACATACATACATACATACATACATACATATATCTAAAACTAGAAACACGGATCACCAAGACTAAAAAATTTATTAAAACTGCAGGCGCTGACGAAAGCTCAGTTTTAATAAATTTTTTAGTCTTGGTGATCCGTGTTTCTAGTTTTAAATATGAATATAGCCGAGACTCACATTTTCAGGACTATTTTAGATACATACTGTACATATATATACATACAGTATTTTTATATATAGAGAGAGAGGGAGGGAGGGAGGGAGGGAGGGAGGGAAAGAGGGAGAGAGAGGGAGAGTGCACACGTGCCAACTCCAGACTAGAAACCAGGGGACAATGAGTTAAGTTAAGATAACCTTTATTGTCAGTTTTTACTGTGGGCATCCTGGCACACATTAAAAATACATAATAATAATAATAATAATAATTAATAATAATAATAATAATAATAATAATAATAATAATAATAATAATAATAATAATAATAATAATAATAATAGAGTTGGAAGGGACCTTGGAGGTCATCTAGTCCAACCCCCTGCTCAGGCAGGAAACCCTATACCAGTGATGGCGAACCTTTTAGAGACCGAGTGCCCAAACTGCAACCCAAAACCCACTTATGCATCGTCAGGTGCCGGGTGGGTGTGGCCCATTGGGTGGGCGTGGCCCATTGGGTGGGCGTGGCTTCGGTGGTAACGGCAGACTGGTTAGGACTAAAAAGTTCAATCAATCAATTCCAACTTTGCAAGATCTTTTTTTTCCCCGCGAGAAGTTGAAATTGATTGATTGATTGAAACTTTTTTCTTTTTTGCACACGGCGGCGGAGGCCTAAAGCGAAAAGGTTTTATAAAACCCAGCTGAAGGCCTAGGACTGGGGCGACGGCGCGCGTGCCCACAGAGAGGGCTCTGAGTGCCGCCTCTGACACCCGTGCCATAGGTTCGCCACCACGGCCCTCTACCATTTCAGACAAATTGCTGTCCAGTCTCTTCTTAAAAACTTCCAGTGTTGGAGCGTTCACCACTTCTGGAGGCAGACTGTTCCACTGGTTAATGAAATTCTGTTGTCTGCTCTCACAAGTGTACACATACATAACAGACATATAAACACGCACTATGCAACATAGTCCCGCCTTAAGCAAGAAGTGGTCCAATCAGCAGGAGAGGACGACTTCTAGTCCCGCCTTAGGCGTGAAAGCCGGCTGGGTGATTTGGGGCCAGTCACTCTCCCTCAGCCCAGCTCACCTTAACAGCAGGCATGTCAAACTGCCGGCCCACCGGCCGGATGCGTCACGCCAAAACCGCGCCCGCCCCATTGCCGGCAACGGGGGAAAAGTCCCGATACGTCGCACGACATCACGTGACGACGTCGCGAGTTTGACAGGCCTGCCTTGCAGGGTTGTTGTTACGGGGAACATAGGAAGAGGAAGAAGAGAGTATTGGATACGTTCCCTGCCTTGAGTGGCTTATGAAAAAATAAAATAAAGGCGGGATATAAATAATTTCATCTCTAATTAAAGGTCTTCACAATAAGGTGGCGGCTGGAAAATAATTTGGAGAGGCACCGGCGACAGTGCTGGCTTTAGACAATTCAGCTCACCCTTCTCTCTTTCTCTCTCAAATCTAACTTTGTCACATTGTTTAGCTGCAATGGGCAGTTGAGGAATGACGGTCTCCAAATCTGCTACTCCCGTGCAACAGAAAGAATTAAAGCATGCCATTTTTGAAAAAAAACCCCAAAACAGCCTTTTCCACCTGGCGAGCGAAGCCAAACTTGCTTTTAAGTGCATACGTCACACACGCTGTGTGTACTTGTGAAGTAACTCCATTCTACTCTCTCCAGACCAGTGTTTCTCAACCTCGGCCACTTTTAAGATGGGTAGGCTTCAACTCCCAGAATTCCCCAGCCACCAATGCGGTCTGGGGAATTCTGGGAGTTGAAGCCTACCCACCTGCCAAGGTTGAAAAAAACACTATTTCAGACCCATGGAACAGAAGGAAGCCAGTGTCCCTCTACCTTCAATCAGACTCAAAGGGCTGAAGTGGAAGATTTTTCTGTATCCCAGAAGCTTTGCCCATCCCGGCTCAAATTTGAGAAAAACCACCATATTTTTTTTATTTTGTTCCTTTTAACTGCAGTCGACTTGCTTACCTCTGTTTAAGGTTACAGCTTGTTTCTGCGGGCGTAAGGAGTTAAGGCTGCCACAAGAGGCCTAGAATAATGCTGATGTCTCTAAATTTTTAGTCCTTACCCCAGGGTCAGCTTAGTGAGCACTTTTGGGGGGTGGGGGGGTTAATAAAGATGTTTTTTTTCCCTTGATCTTGTCCTAACTGCCAGCCAAGTGTGCATATTTAATTGAGGAAGATGGGTCAGCTGCCTTATTCATCCTGCGATATATCTTGGGTAAGTTGCTAATCGCACTTAGCAGTATGTGCTAACTGCATTTGCATCTGTACTAGCATTGAGTAGGCTGGTTGTAAATGGGGAAGGAGTTGCTTTTGGTCCTTTGCCTCTCTCTCCCCCCCCCCCATTCCCTCCATCAGCCTGGTATTGCCCTATTGATTCTACCTGGGGGATAGAGGTAGAGCAGTGGGGTTTATATCAAAGCAAATCCAAATAAAGCTATAGAATTTGGGTTAACCTCTGGCTTCCACATCCGGGATGCCTTTCTTCTAATATAGTGTTTCTTTTTTTTTTTTTAACTTTTATTTTATTCAAATACAAATAATACAAACATAACACATACAAATCTAAATAAAAACAGTATAAAAAAATACAAGTACTACAGTGCACCCACACCCCTGGTGACCATTTTTATTACCTATATTTCTTCTCATAACTAACAACTAACAATATACAATATATTTCAATTGTGCCTTTATCCCCTGCAAAACAGCGCGTGTTCTTGAGCGGGTTTATTCCCTTTGCCTTCCACCAAGACTGTTTTTATAAAACCCTCCCATATTTCATTATAATTATTTACTTTAATCATCCCTTTTTTTAAATTTAATTTCTGCTGTTAATTTATCATTTATTGCCATATTCCATATTTCATTATACCACTCATTTCTTTGAATATCCCAATTCCCTCTCCAATATTTAACCATCGCTAATCTAGTAATATAGCGTTTCTCAGCCTGGCTGACTCTACGATGTGTGGACTTCAACTCCCAGAATTCCTCAGCCAGCCATGCAGCCAGGGCTGTGGCATTTCTTGGAAGACCCAGCTGTTTTGTTCAGCGTTGACTTTCCCCTCTCATTTTGAGCTCTCTTGGTTATGTCTTCAGGGTAGCATTTCTCCACCTGGAAGATGTGTGGACTTTAATTCACTCCCAGAATTCCCCTGCCGGGCCACTTTTAGCTGTGTGGACTTCAATTCCCAGAAGCCTTAAGCAACGACCCATCCTGGCTGAGGAATTCTGGGAGTTGAAGTCCGCACACCTTAAAGCGGGCAAGGTGGAGAAACCCTGTTCTAATAAGCGAATGGAACCCAGCAGTTTTTGAAATGAGCCACTCGATCCCTACCTAGACAGGCAGTCCTTGACTTAAAGACCACAGCTGAGCCCAAGATTTCCGTTGCTAAGCAATACAGTTAAGTGAGTTTTGCCCCATTTTATGACCTTTCTTGCCACAGTTCTCAAATAATTTGCAGCAAATGTGAGATAGATTAATAATAATAATAATAATAAAGTTGGAAGGGACCTTGGAGGTCATCTAGTCCAACCCCCTACTCAGGCAGGAAACCGTGTACCATTTCAGACAAATGGTTGTCCAGTCTCTTCTTAAAAACTTCCAGTGTTGGAGCATTCACAGCTTCTGGAGGCAGGTTGTTCCACTGGTTAATTGTTCTCACTGTCAGAAAATTTCTCCTTAGTTCTAGGTTGCTTCTCTCCTTGATTGGTTTCCATCCGTTGCTTCTTGTCCTGCCTTCAGGCGCTTTGGAGAATAGCTTGACTGCCTCTTCTTTGGGGCAGCCCCTGAGATATTGGAACGCTGCTATCATGTCCCCCCTCGTCCTTCTCTTCATTAAACTAGACATACCAAATTCCTGCAACCGTTCCTTATATGTTTTAGCCTCCAGTCCCCTGATCCTCTTTGTTGCTCTTCTCTGCACTCTTTCTAGAGTCTCAGCATCTTTTTTACATCGTGGTGACCAAAACTGGATGCAGCATTCCAAGGCCTTGTGATTAAGTGAATCACTGCAGTTCTTAACTTAGTGGCACGGTTAAGTAAATCCGGCTTCCCCATTGACTTTGCTTGTCAGAAAGTCGCAAAAGGGGATCGCGTGACCCCCAAGCAACCGTCATAAACATGAGTCACTTGACAGACGTTTGAATTTTGACCACACGGTCATGGAGATGCTGCAACGGTCGTATGAGAAACGGCCGTTAGTTCACTTTTTTCCAGTGCTGTTGGAACTTTGAATGGTCACTAAACAAATGGTTATAAGTCAAGGACGGCCTGTGCATTTTACCTATGCATTTTTCATCCCCTCTCTAGTTTTTCGGGTTTAATCCACGTTGCAGCCGGTTGCAAGAAAAGGACTATGCACTGCAGACGTATTGAGCAACCAGCTAAGTGTGGTAAAGATCCAGGCTGTAGGTCTCCTGGGTGGGATTTGTGCTGACCGAAGTACCAGTGTGTTGAAGATAGACTAAAAATTTCTCCCTGGAAAATTACAAGTTGGAATGTGAAGTCTTTGCTCCGCCTGACTTTAGGGTCCCCAAATACACAATTATGTACATCTTGAGTGCTTCAGTCTTTTTGTTCTGTAGTAGCACAGTTGGAATTGGGTATGTCTAGTTTAATGAAGAGAAGGATGAGGGGGAACATGATAGCAGCCTTCCAGTGTCTCAGGGGCTGCCCCAAAGAAGAGGGAGTCAAGCTATTCTCCAAAGCCCCTGAAGGCAGGAGAAGAAACAACGGATGGAAACTCATCAAGGAGAGAAGCAACCTGGAATTAAGGAGAAAGTTCCTAACAGTGAGGACAATTAACCAGTGGAACTACCTGCCTCCAGAAGTGGTGAATGCTCCAACACTGGAAGTTTTTAAGAAGAAACTGGACAGCCATTTGTCCGAAATGGTATAGGGTTTCCTGCCTGAGCAGGGGGTTGAACTAGATTACCTCCAAGGTCCCTTCCAATTTTATTATTATTATTATTGTTGTTGTTGTTGTTCTCTTTGGCATGTAAGACATTTTAAGATTATGCTGTCATGCAGTCATATCTCATTTTAATAAACTACGGTAAGTTTGAGGGTTTGGCCCATGGGATGGATCTTCATATCCCTTCCTTTCTTCATATCCCTCCCTCTCCTTTTTTCCTCCCTCCCTATTTCCTTTCTTCCCTTCCCTCCTTCCCTAAAATTTTGCTTATCCAGAAAATAAGCGGAAAACAAGTTAAAATTTGAACTGGCACCTTACTAGTTTTGAACCTGACAATGGTCCACATAACCAAAGAATAATAAATGGGAAGCTGTTTGGCATTGTTGTAGATAGCTGGTATGGAGAACGAAAGAGGCCTCTGATATAGCAATCAACTTAACTTAAATAGAATTATCTGAATTAGTATACCGTGTTCAGCCTGGAATAGTGTGTTTGTTTTGGAAATCTTTATTGTGGGGGAATAGAAGGAACTGTTTGACCTAGGATAAATTATTTGCTATTCAGCAAATATTGTCCATTGTGAAGGTTGCTTTAGCACTTATCTCCACCTATTGGCACTTGGCAAAAGTGACCGAGAGTAGCTCTTTTTGTTTTTCTTGCAAAGTGATCCAGGGATCAGTAGCTCCAGATAGTAGCTGCTCCAGGAGCCTCACCGTAGGAGACCTTGGGCCAGGCCAGACATCGTGTAAACAAGAATGATTCCTTATCGTTTAAAAGAAAAACACTTTATGTTTTCACTGTGTGTGCTGCCCAGAGTCACTTGTGGTGAGATAGGTGGCTATATAAATTTGAGAAACAACAATAAAAACCAAATCCACATTGACAGAAGTTATCTCCCTTCTCGACAAACTAGGCATATAGATAGCTAATTTTTCCATAGCAAGATGGCTGATGAGCAAAACAACACAATGGAGCAAGGGCAGATTCTCCCTTCGATCCATCATTCTGGCTGAGGATAATTCAGCCTGGAGGAATCAAATATTTATTAAACTACTGATTCATCTGTAGCAATATTTCTTAATTTTATCGGCCAGCCAGGAATTCTGGGAGTTGAAGTCCACACATTTGTCTGAAATGGTCTAGGGCAGGGCTAGGCAACCTGGGTTCTTTTATGGCTCGTGGACTTCAACTCCCAGAATTCCTGAGCCAGCCATGCTGAGGGGAAAGGGAGAGGTTTCCAAGCTGAGCCATGCTCGCTCAGGAATTCTGGGAGTTGAAGTCCACCAGTCATGAAGGGGCCAAAGTTTCCCCCATGCTGGCTCAGGAATTCTGGGAGTTGAAGTCCACGAGTCATGAAGGGGCCAAAGTTTCCCCCATGCTGGCTCAGGAATTCTGGGAGTTGAAGTCCACGAGTCATGAAGGGGCCAAAGTTTCCCCCATGCTGGCTCAGGAATTCTGGGAGTTGAAGTCCAAGAGTCATGAAGGGGCCAAAGTTTCCCCCATGCTCGCTCAGGAATTCTGGGAGTTGAAGTCCCCGAGTCATGAAGGGGCCAAAGTTTCCCCCATGCTCGCTCAGGAATTCTGGGAGTTGAAGTCCACGAGTCATGAAGGGGCAAAGTTTCCCCCATGCTGGCTGACGAATTCTGGGAGTTGAAGTCCACGAGTTATGAAGGGGCCATAGTTCCCCCATGCTGGCTCAGGAATTCTGGGAGTTGAAGTCCACAAGTCATGAAGGGGCCAAAGTTCCCCCATGCTGGCTCAGGAATTCTGGGAGTTGAAGTCCCCGAGTTATGAAGGGGCCATAGTTCCCCCATGCTGGCTCAGGAATTCTGGGAGTTGAAGTCCCCGAGTTATGAAGGGGCCATAGTTCCCCCATGCTGGCTCAGGAATTCTGGGAGTTGAAGTCCACGAGTCATAAAAGGGCCAAGGTTGCCTACCCCTGGTATAGGGTTTTCTGCCTGAGCAGGGGGTTGGACTAGATGACCTCCAAGGTCCCTTCCAACTTTATTTTTATTATTATTATTATTATTATTATTATTATTATTATTATTATTATTATTATTATTATTAATCTTAAAACTGACAAAGCTGAGAAATACTGATCTACAGAGAAGGGTATACAAATAAATATTAAAAAAAATAATTGCATAGGATTTCTTCTTCTTTTTTTTTTTTTTAAAGTGAATTCTAAAATTCTTTGTTTAAAGCATTACGCAGGTAAGCATGTAAGGCCTATAGACATATGGCCAAATGGAACCACCACTTCCTTGGGACTGGATCTCAGAGTGATGCCTTCTGGTCTAAGCAATAGGCCACGATCTCAACAAACCCAACTTTATAAGTTTCCTGCCCAGGCAGACGATATTGTATTCTCCCTCTCTCTTCCTTTCCTGCAGGGGATGTACAAGTACCTTGAGCAATGTTTTTCCGACTTCAAGCAACGTGGCTTTGTGGTAGGGTATGACACCCGAGGCCAGGTGACCAGCATGTGCAGCAGCTTCAGGTATGGACTTGGTCCAGGTTTAAAAATCTAAAGGTCAAGAATGCCCCTGTTTCTCCTTGTACAGGCCAGCATTCGTAGTTTGAAGGGGAGAGCAAATCTGAAAAAAAACACCATTTTTTCCCCTGCAAATAAGCAGCAGTAATAACGGTTAATTAATGCTTTACATAAGACCTGACTGGATTTAGATCTTCATTCTCTCTCAAGGGGTCAGAGGAATTTGGATCGTTTCGGGTGCAACGGAATAGAAGCTGTAGATCTAGATCTAAATCCTTTTTTTGCAGACAAACATTTAAGCAGAACTGAATTATAAATATTAGCCTTTCACCACGGGTACAGTTATATCGTACGTTCTCCTGCAGACTTTGTTGTTGATCCTGTTGAATAAATCTGGAGTCCCAACAGACGTACAGGGCCTAAAAATGCTTTTTAAATCATGTTGTAATATGGAAAGCATTTTGATTCTGGCACGAAGCTGACTCAAAAGAGAAATTTGGACAACGGGCCTGTGTTTCTGTGCTTGCTATATCCACCAGCACTTTAGGGTTCCAGCACAAACATGTTGCCTTAGTCAGCACTGTGTAGTAATTTGTGCTGTTGAGAAAGATGGCACTTTTTTAATGCCTTCGACTCGTTTTTTTTAAAACTCCTAGAGAGTGCCTAGATTAGGCAAGATTTCAGGATTGGTTTGCCATTGCCTTCTTTCTAGGGCTGAGAAAGAGGGACTGGCCCAGGGTCCCCTAGATGGCTTCATGCCTAAAGTAGGACTAGAACTCACGGTCTCCTGATGACTGAAGTCACCCAGCCAGCTTTCATGCCTAAGATGGGACTAGAACTCCCCGTCTCCTGGTGGCTGGCCCCAAATCACCCACTGGTTTTTATACGTAAGGCGGGACTCGAACTGACTGTCTTCTGAGTGATTGGCCCACAGTCCCCCAGCTGACTTTCATGCCTAAGGCGGGACTAGAACTCACCGTCTCCTGGTGATTGGCCCACAGTCCCCCAGCTGACTTTCATGCCTAAGGCGGGACTAGAACTCACCGTCTCCTGGTGATTGGCCCAAAGTCACCCAGCCGGCTTTTGTGCCTAAGGCGGGACTAGAACTCACCGCCTCCTGGTGATTGGCCCAAAGTCCCCCAGTTGGCTTTCGTGCCTAAGGCGGGACTAGAACTCACTGTCTCCTGGTGATTGGCCCAAAGTCACCCAGCCGGCTTTCCTGCCTAAGGCGGGACTAGAACTCACCGTCTCCTGGTGATTGGCCCAAAGTCCCCCAGTTGGCTTTCATGCCTAAGGCGGGACTAGAACTCCCCGTCTCCTGGTGATTGGCCCAGTTGGCTTTCATGCCTAAGGCGGGACTAGAACTCCCCGTCTCCTGGTGATTGGCCCAGTTGGCTTTCATGCCTAAGGCGGGACTAGAACTCACCGTCTCCTGGTGATTGGCCCAGAGTCACCCAGCCGGCTTTCATGCCTGAGGCGGGACTAGAACTCACCGCCTCCTGGTAATTGGCCCAAAGTCACCCAGCTGACTTTCGTGCCTAAGGCGGAACTAGAACTCGTGATCTCTCGGTTTCTAGACTGAGGTCTCAACTGCCAACACCAAACTGGTTCTCATGGCAAAATTAGGAAAACACAATGGAGCGTGAGAGAAAACGCTGGGCTGTTTTGCAGCTCCCCTGGACAGCACGTTGCCAGTCTTGCCCCTGGCTGAGTTTTTCTTTATATGAGAAGCTTATTTATTTCCTGTCCTTTAATGTCTTGTTTTCCACAGACTTGCCAGACTCACAGCAGCCGTCCTGCTGGCAAAGGGGGTCCCTGTTTACTTGTTCTCAAAATACGTCCCCACGCCTTTTGTGGTGAGTGGCTATTTTTTAAAAATGCTGCCTCAGCTTAATAGAGTGGATTAGTAGTAGTAGTAGTAGTAGTAGTAGTAATGTTGGAAGGGACCTTGGAGGTCATCTAGTCCAACCCCCTGCTCAGGCAGGAAACCCTATACCATTTCAGACAAATGGCTGTCCAGTCTCTTCTTAAAAACTTCCAGTGTTGGAGCATTCACCGCTTCTGGTGGGAAGTAGTTCCACTGATTGATTGTTCTCCCTGTCAGGAAATTTCTCCTTAGTTCCAGGTTGCTTCTCTCCTTGATGAGTTTCCATCCGTTGCTTCTTGTCCTGCCTTCAGGCGCTTTGGAGAATAGCTTCACTCCCTCTTCTTTGGGGCAGCCCCTAAGATATCATGTCCCCCTGGTCCTTCTTTTCTCTAGACTAGCCAAACTCAAATACTGCAATCAGTCAATCAATTAGAATAGAGCTGGAAGGGACCTTGGAGGTCATCTAGTCCAGCCCCCTGCTCAGGCAGGAAACCCTATACCATTTCAGACAAACGGCTGTCCAGTCTCTTCTTTAAAAACCTCCAGTGTTGGAGCATTCACCGCTTCTGGAGGCAGGTTGTTCCACTGGTTAATTGTTCTAACTGTCAGGAAGTTTCTCCTTAGTTCTAGGCTGCTTCTCTCCTTGATGAGTTTCCATCCGTGGCTTCTTGTCCTGCCATATCTAGAAATGAAACCGGGTTAGTGCCGGGTGCCCCCTGAGGCAACTGAAGATTCCCCTCCATCTACAAGCAATAACATCTCTTCATCCATCCTTAAAATCCCAGTGATGGTCCTCTACTAACAACCGTAACGGAGCCCAGAATGCTGGTTGCATGTCGTGTCCGCTCTTAAGCGGGCCCCCGCGTGACCACCCCCGATTTTACAACCCTACGATTCTGTTAAAGGAACGCCGCGCTCGTTAAGCGAACTCATTTGACATTCTAAATCCCCGTCGGGTGACCGCGGGGTGTTGCAAACCCGTTGTAAATGTGGGGCTGGTGGCCAGGCACCCAAAACGCGATGGCAGCTGTCAGAAGTTTTGAAACTGGGTTGTAAGTAGCTCCCAGGAGGTCAGTCGTAACTTGCAACGGTTGCTAAGCAGCCAGTCGTAAGTCAAGGACTGCCTTGACCAGTAGCTTGGTGCGGAAAAAATGGATATATCTGGCCACTTCCACTTTCTTTTTCTTCTTCACTCTGTTTTTCGCGATGGATTATTGTTTTTTTGAATCACGTGATTTCCCAAACTGAATTACCCAATTCAACGGCTAAACTATAATTCCGAGAGTTGTACACTGCTAAGCTCAACATGCAGGTTTTTTTTAATAACTTTTTATTGATTTTCTAATGTTACAATTCTATCTTTGAAAAACAACGTGGCGGCCGAGTTAACAATAATTCAATTACATACAGATATTATTAATACAAATCTCGAACTATTACAGCCAATATTTCCTCTCTTTTCCCCTTAATATGTACTGTCTCTTATTTGAGTTGATATACTTTTTATTCTATCAATCAGATAAAAGATACCTTTCTTACATTTATCAGTAGTTTTTAGTTTATATATGTCTTAATTGTTTTAACATTCTATCTTTTAGACCAGGGGTAGGCAACCTTGGCTCTTTTATGACTCGTGGACTTCAACACCCAGAATTCCTGAGCCAACCATGCTGAGAGGAAAGGGAGAGGTTTCCAAGCTGAGCCATGCTGGCTCAGGAATTCTGGGAGTTGAAGTCCACCGGTCATGAAGGGGCCCTAGTTCCCCCATGCTGGCTCAGGAATTCTGGGAGTTGAAGTCCACGAGTCATAAAAGAGCCAAGGTTGCCTACCCCTGTTTTAGACAATCAATAACCTAATAACTTTTTCCCAGTTTTAATTGTCCATTAATATTTAAGTTTAACATTTAATATTTGTCATTTCCAAGTTTGCAATAACCCCAATCCCCTTTGTCACAGTTCCCCACAACATCTGGTGTTCAGGATACATATCTTACCTATTTCAATTCTCACCATCTACATCAACAAATTAATAATACAGTATAATAGTCTTATTTTCTTATATTTTCCAAATGTCCTAAATTCAGCAACCAAAGTTTCTTCTATTTCAACATTTAGTACTTTCTCGTATTTAAGCTAATAATTTCCATTCTCACCGCTACATCAAAACATATTTGTTTACATTCATCAATAAGTTTTTAGCATCTATATCAACATGCAGTTTCTGTTGCCTGTCTTGGCTGCAACCTGTAGCTGTGATGAAACAAAAGACAATGCCAGAGACAATTGGAAAGGTGGTCTTTGACTTAACCACCGTTCGTTTAATGACCATTTGAAGTTTACAGCTGCACTGAAAAAATGGACTTATCACCCGTTTTTCAGTTAACGGCCGTTGCAGCATTCCGTGGTTGCACGATGGAACGTCAAACGCTTGGCAACTGGCTCATAGTTATGACGGTTGCCAGGTCCCGGGGTCACGTGATCCCCTTTTGTGACCTTCTAACAAGCAAAGTCAATGTGGAAGCCAGATTTACTTAACGACCTTATGACTAACTTAAGAAGTGCAGTGAGTCGCCGAACAACTATGGCAAGAAATGGGGCAAAACTCACTTCGCAGCTCTTGTAAAAATGGGGCAAAACTCACTTCACAGCTGTCCTTGCTTAGCAACAGAAACTTTGAGCTCAATTGTGGTTGTAAGTCAAGGGCTGCTTATATTGACAACTGATTACAGGTATTTTTCCCTTGGGTTATATCTTGTGAGCTGTGTCAACGCTGCTAACATCGGATGTTCTTGCTTTGACAACCTATGGAGATGCCGCCATTTTCCTTCTTATGTTTTACTCTTAGAATTAGAGTTGGAATTAGATGATACTGGGGGGGGGAGTAATGTGCAAGGGAGTTTAGTTAGACATAACAATATTGTAACTAGTGTGAGAACCAAAGTTTTTTGAAATAAGAGACCTAGTGTGTGAACCAAGGTTATTGAAATAAGAGATGATAAGGAATGGCGGGTTGAAGAACTGGAGGGAAGGCCTGCATTTCAAACTAATTGGAGAATGTAATTTACGACCGTTAATTGGAGGAGGGAATTATGCTTTGATACTATGTGCTCAGGGGAGGGGAATCCAGGTTTTGGCTTCGATTATGTTAGTGCCGGTGTTATGTATCTCGAATAAAGATTCTTTAAGGTAAACAATGCCTCGAAGTTCTTTGAAGAGTTTTCATCTGTCGGAACCATGACAAGCTGTCCTTTTCAGATCCATTTCTGCATGTTGAAAATCTGCACAATTTTTAAGCCTTGCCTGCCTGCCTGCCTGCCTCAGAGGGATACAATTCAGAGAGTGGCTTTCCAAAATAGAACAGTGGTTAGACATTCGTGGAACATTTTTAGAGCTTCTTTAGGGCAATGTGTGGATTTTTGTGCATCTGGACGCACCGTTTCAAAATAACAGCGGTGCTCAAGTTACCTCTTTGTGCGCCTGCCATTTAAAAAGACTTTATTTTGTTTTTCTTATTTTAAATAAGATGATTTAAAACAAAAAAAAACACCTTGCCTCTGAAGCGCCCAATGTCTTCCTCGTAGCAGCTGTATTCCAGGTGCTTGGGAATACCTGGTGTTCCTTCCAAGGACTCGGTCCTGGGTGATTCTCTCACCCAGAAGTGATTTTGGACAGCTCATGGACATTCTCTGAGGGAGAGTGGCGGTTTAGCGATATTAAATGTAAAGAAATAAATATACACTTTGCTTTGCAGCCGTATGCGGTCCAGCAGCTCAGGGCCGTCGCAGGGGTGATGATCACAGCTTCCCACAACCGTAAAGAAGACAACGGCTACAAGGTACGTCGGCCAATTTCGTAGCTGCCTAATTTGACTAATTGGTTTGCAACTTTTTCCTCTCTCTCTCTCTCTCTCTCTCTCTTTCCTCTCTTCCCCTCTCTCTTTCTTTCTTTCTTTCTTTCTTTCTTTCTTTCTTTCTTTCTTTCTTTCTTTCTTTCTTTCTCTTTCTTTCTTTCTTTCTTTCTTTCTCTCCCCCCTCTCTCTCCTCTCTCTCTCCTCTCTCCCTCTCTCTTCTTTCTTTCTTTCTTTCTTTCTTTCTTTCTTTCTTTCTTTCTTTCTTTCTTTCTTTCTTTCTTTCTTTCTTTCTCTTTCTTTCTTTCCTTCTTTCTTTCTTTCTTTCTTTCTTTCCTTCTTTTTCTTTCTTTCTTTCTTTCCTTCTTTTTCTTTCTTTCTTTCTTTCTTTCTTTCTTTCTCTCTCTCTTTCTCTCTCTCTCTCTCTCTCTCTCTCTCTCTCTCTCTCTCGGTCAGTGATGGTGAAACTTTTGGGCTCAATGTGTCAAAAGTTTGGAAAACGAGGGGTCCTTGGTGCTCTCTGAGCTGGGTTGTTTTCTTGCAGACGTTTCATTGGCGAATTAGGTAACATCATCAGTGCTGGAAGGGGGTGGGGTTTGCTCTCTCAACAGCCTAAGCAAGGAACCACCAACACTGAGAGGGCTAGCCACTTGTATATAAACAAAGGGCAAACACCACTCTCTTCTAGCACTGATGAGGTTCCCTAGTTGGGTCATGAAACATCTGCAAGAAAACAACCAAACTCAGAGAGCACCAAGGACCCCACAGTCCTCCTCCTCTCTGCAAACCCCTCTCCCTTCTAGCACTGATGATGTTCCCTAGTTGGTTCATGAAACATCTGCAAGAAAACCACCCAGCTCAGAGAGCACCAAGGACCCCACAGTTCGACCCTGAGCTACAAATATTCCCCTTTATTAGTTTGGAACGTGTCTAACTTGACTCTGCTGGCCCGTTACAGCCTCCCCAACAAAACAAGGAACAATTCTCTTATCTTTTTCCTCCTGCTGCCACCACGAAGGCGGCACTTGGCAGCTACGCCAAGGCCGGGCTCGAAACGGAGGCCTGGGCCTTGACTTCAGCCCTCGCGCCACGACTGCCCCTCAAAACAGCTGCCTTCTGCCGCTTCCCAGGGTGCAGTTGCCTCCGTGGCCCAGCCCTCCCTAGGCTCAGCCACAGGCTGCTGATCTTCAGGTGGCGTTCTCGGCTGATAACGCTCCTGTAGCCTGCCTGAGACCGCTCCGGGTCGCACGTGGCCTTCATTTTCAAAGCAGCTTTGGAGGATGCTCTTCCGTGGCCTCCGAAAACTGCACAAAAGCGCACCCCGTTCTCGCACAATTTCTGGAGGCTCGGGTTGACCACGCAAGTGCACGGTCCCCCGCTCACGTGACCTCCGGAGCATCCGGAGGCTGTGTGGTAGAGCAGGGCTTTTCAACCTGTGGTAGTGTACCACTTGTGGTACATTAACGAGTGGCAGGTAGTACGCAGCCCTGCCTAGCCAAGTGTAGTGGGGGAGGGAAAGAGCCAGCGCAGGCAAGGACGTACGGTGAGAGAGTCCTCTGGAGCTGCAGAGGCACGGAGGAGAGAAGGAGGGAGGGAGGGAGATGGAGAGTGGAAGGATTCTTATGTGGTTTTGTGACTTTGAAGTTCTGGGATTTGTGCAATGTGGGCTTTGTGTTCTTAAGGAGTGTTTGGCAATTTCTATTTGGCTGATGGCTGATGTCTCCTGTTAGCTTCTATTGCTCTGCTATTATTAGCTGTAAGTTTTGCTGCAAGGGATTTTGAAGTATTTTTCTCCTGAATGGATTTTGCCTGTAGATTCCTTTACTTATGAATGGAGCCATTTGGGGAGGCTGCCTTAGCCGGCAGCCAATACTTACTACATTTTTTTTTCTTCCTTACTTTCCTTTCTAGCCAGTAGCTAACTCTTAAAGGGGAATGTGCCTTTTTAAGCTAGTTCACTCAGCAGTTTGTCTTTTCTGTTTCTGGAGGCTTTTCCTTGTTTGATGAATATATGGAAGAGAGAAAATATGGGGGGGGGGTTCAAATTCTTCCTTCAGAAGGAGGGGGGCATGAGAAAGAGGGAGGGAAGGAAGTCCCGCCTTAGCACTTGGCCACCAGCAGCTCTGCCATTGACTTTGCTTGTCAAAAGGTTTGCAGAAGGGGATCACATGACCCTGGGACACTGTGACCATCATAAATATGAATCAGTTGCCAAGCATCCAAATATAAATCACAAGACCCTGTTGCTGCAATGGTCATAAGTGTGAAAAATGGTCATAAGTCATTTCAGTGCAATTGCAACTTTGAACAGGTTTTTTTTTTTGGTCATCAAGTTTTTGACACCTTGCGAGGTGGTACTCGAATATTGCCATATCCTAAAAGTGGTACAATCGGTAAAAAGGTTGAAAAGCCCTGTGGTAGAGCACCCCCCCCATTCTTGCACGGCTTCCACAGCCTCCAAAAATTATACCAGAACAGGGCTTGCCTTCGAGAATAGTTGTCTTTCGGCGTCGTAAGTCGTAAGTCGAGGACTACCCGTGTGCCTCTGAACCCACAGCTTGACTGTTGAATGAATGAATTCTTCCCTTTCCCAAACTCTTTTATTTATATTTTTTAAAGCTTTTATTGAATTTTATAGGGTTAGGGATAAGGTAGGGTCGGGGTAGGGGGGTTGGGGTTTAGGGTGGGGTTGGGATCAGGACAGGGTTGGGGTCAACATTGGTGTTATCTTCCAGTAACATTTTCCATACTTAGCAAACAGACTGTTGTCCGGGTACATATATTTAGCTAACAATAGTTAATATAGTAATAAAAGGCTGTAGTAAGTATAATAAACAGTAATCATAAACAGCATTAATTAATCAATGCATAACATTCTTCTTACTAGCACAGGGCTTTTCAACCTTTTCACCGATTGTACCACTTTTAGGATATGGCAATATTCGAGTACCACCTAGCAAGGTGTCAAAAACTTGATGACCCCCCCAAAAAAAACCCTGTTCAAAGTTGCAATTGCATGAAATGACTTATGACCATTTTCACACTTATGACCATTGCAGCATGCCCAGGGTCATGTGATTTATATTTGGATGCTTGGCAACTGATTCATATTTATGATGGTCACAGTGTCCCAGGGTCATGTGATCCCCTTTTGCAACCTTTTGACAAGTAAAGTCAATGGCAGGGCTGCTGGTGGCCAAGTGCTAAGGCGGGACTTCCCTCCCTCCCTCCTTCCCTGCCTCCCTCTTTCTCATGCCCACCTCCTTCTGAAGGAAGAATTTGACCCCCCCCCCCATATTTTTCTCTTCCATATATTCATCAAACAAGGAAAAGCCTCCAGAAACAGAAAAGACAAACTGCTGAGTGAACTAGCTTAAAAAGGCACATTCCCCTTTAAGAATTAGCTACTGGCTAGAAAGGAAAGTAAGGAAGAAAAAAAAATGTAGTAAGTATTGGCTGCCGGCTAAGGCAGCCTCCCCAAATGGCTCCATTCATAAGTAAAAGAATCTACAGGCAAAATCCATTCAGGAGAAAAATACTTCAAAATCCCTTGCAGCAAAACTTACAGCTAACAATAGTAGAGCAATAGAAGCTAACACCAGCCATCAGCCAAATAGAAATTGCCAAACACTCCTTAAGAACACAAAGCCCACATTGCACAAATCCCAGAACTTCAAAGTCACAAAAGCACATAAGAATCCTTCCACTCTCCATCTCCCTCCCTCCCTCCTTCTTTCCTCCGTGCCTCTGCAGCTCCAGAGGACTGTCTCACTGTAAGTCCTTGCCTGCGCTGGCTCTTTCCCTTCCCCACTACACTTGGCTAGGCAGGGCTGCGTACCACCTGCCACTCGTTAATGTACCACAAGTGGTACGCGTACCACAGGTTGAAAAGCCCTGTACTAGCATATATTCAGGACAGTAACATATCACGTTCGTTTCTCACTAGTTCGTTTTCCCAACCATTGGTAAAAGCTATCCCACGTTCTAAAATAAACTGAATCTTCTTTCTCTTTAATCTCTAAAGTCCATCTACCCATTCCTGCACATCCTTAAGATTTTCCTAACTAAAAACCTCTTCGGTTGGTAAGTTTTCATTTTTCCCAATATTGGGCAGATGCAATTCTTCCCCCTTTCCCCCGAACTCTTTTAAACGCAGGTCTACTGGGAAAACGGCGCCCAGATCACCTCCCCGCACGACAAGGAGATCCTGAAATGCATTGAAGAGTGCGTCGAGCCGTGGAACGACTCCTGGAACGAAAACCTGGTGGACTGCAGCCCGCTGACTCGAGATCCCCTGCAGGAAATCTGCGCAAGCTACATGGAGGATCTGAAAAAGATCTGCTACCACCGGTAGGAGATGCGGTCTTAGGGATTCTCGGGTCGGGCTGTGTACTGATGGCTGTTTGTCATGTTCTGGATTGGGATACCGCCTACTTGATGGGTTAGTCTGAAGCTGGCCTTGGAGTTAGTCTAGGGTGCCCTGAGTGCTGATTACTGACTGCTGGAGTCTTTCCCCTCTTTGGGGCTGGTTGATTGTCTCTTTTGCACAGTCTGTGGATGTTGTTAATGTCTCTGTGTCTGTTGAGGGCTGATTTGTCAGAGTGCCAGGCTTCTAGAAAATCCCCGGCGTTTTGGGATTTGACCTACAGTTAGTCCCTGTGCAGCTGAAATGATATAGGGTTTCCTGCCTGAGCAGGGGGTTGGACTAGATGACCTCCAAGGTCCCTTCCAACTTTATTATTGTTATTATTATTGTTGTTGTTGTTGATCATCGCACAGTCAGCCAGATGTTCAGACTGGATTTGGCATTTTTGTCTACCTATCGAGTCCTTCCCAAGGACCTGGGATAGGCAGATGTGGATGGTTTGATGGTATTACAGATCTCGTCGCAGGATGGAAGCGGTTCCTAGTAAGGCCGCCTTTTGCAATTGACTAATGGCGAATTTGTCAATGCCGATGATGGTGTTCAAGTGGTGCTCCAGCTATTTGGGGATTGCACCCAAGGCGCCTATTACTATTGGTACCACCTTTGTTTGCTTTTGCCACAGTCTTTCTATTTCTATTTGTAGGTCTTTGTATTTTCTTACCTTCTCCAGTTCTTTCTTGTCTATTCTGTTGTCTCCAGGCACTGCCACGTCCACTATCCAGACTTTTTTTGTCTTTCTTATCGACAATTGTTAAGTCCGGGGTGTTATGTTGCAGGTGCTTGTCTGTTTGAATTCTGAAGTCCCAGAGCAGTTTAATTTTATCATTTTCTATGACTTTCTCTATTTTATGATCCCACCAGTTCTTGCTTGCAGGCAAATGATATTTCTTGCAGATCTTCCAATGCACCATTGTTGCTACTTTGTCGTGCCGCTGCTTGTAGTCAGTCTGTGCGATCTTCTTGCAGCAGCTCACCAGGTGGTCCACTGTTTCTTCAGCGTCTTTGCATAGGCGGCACTTACTGTCTGTTGCTGTCTTCTCAATTTTGACTTTCTATGCATTTGTCCTTAAGGCTTGGTCTTGTGCAGCCAGAATTAGTCCCTCGGTCTCTTTCTTCAACTTTCCTGCTCTTAGCCATTGCCAGGTCTTGTTATTATCTGCTTTCCCAGCTATTTTTTTAATGTACTGGCCTTGTAGTGCTTTGTCTTCCCATGCCTCTATTCTGTTCTTCATTTGGTCTTTCTTGTAGGCCAGTTTGGTCTCTCCAGTAGTTAGTAAGCCTTCCTGATATACTAATTTCAGTGCATCTTCATCACTGTCCTTCAGATATTCTTCCAAAGGCATTTTTTCTTCTTCAACCATCTGATGTACTTGCAGCATTCCACGCCCACCTATTTGCCTTGGTAGATAGTCTGTCAATGTCACTGCGTGGATGAAGGGCATGATTCATTGTCATTATCTTTCTGGTCTTCCTATCCATTGCTTTTAGTTCTGCTTGAGTCCAGTCCACTATTCCAGCTGTGTATTATTATTATTATTATTGTTATTGTTATTGTTATTGTTATTAATCTTTTATTCATTCAACATGAACCTCAGTCAACTGAACATTCAAATTGGCTGGCGCTGATGGTTGACACGGGTTGCTACCAGCATCCTAGGTGTCAACCAGGTACCTTCTTAAAATATAAGATGTTCTGAGTAGCGCAGTTTTTTGTAACATTGCTGGAGTTATTGCAGGAAGCTGCAGTTTCTTGATGTATTTTGCGAAGTTTTTGGACACAGTTCCCAGTGCCCCGATGACAATGGGTACCACTGTTACACGTTTCATCCATAATCGCGCAGTTTCGATGCCCAGGTCGCGATATTTCGTGATTTTTTCCAGTTCTTTTTCTTCGACTCTGGCATCTCCTGGTACAGCGATATCAATCAGCTGTACGCTTCGGTTCTCTACAACTGCGATATCTGGTGTATTGTGTTCCAAATGGCGATCTGTCTGTATTCGAAAGTCCCACAAGATCTTCACCCTCTCATTCTCAACAACTTTTTCCACCCTGTGTTCCCACGACTTTTCGGACAGAGGCAAGTCGTATTTTTTACACAATGTCCAGTGGATTGATTTAGCAACTCAGTCATGTCTAGCTTTGTAATCAGTTTGCGCGATTTTGCTGCACTCACAGATTAGGTGTGAAACAGTTTCAAATTTGTCATTGCAAAGTCGGCAATTTGGATTGTCAGTGGATTTTTGTATCTTCGCTTTCATGGCATTAGTTGGTAATGCTTGTTCTTGAGCAGCCAGTATTAAGCCTTCCGTTTGTTTCTTGATGGTTCCCATCTTAAGCCATGCCCATGTCAAGTTGTTATCACATTTTCCTTCAAAGTTTTTCAAATGCTGTCCATGCAAAGCTTTGGTTTTCCATCTATTTAACCTGTCATCCAGCCGTTTTTCCTTATATTCTGCCTTTGTTTCTGTTATTTTTACAGTGCTCTCTGTTTTCACAGCCTACAGCAGTTTTTCTGTACTTTGTTTCACATAGTCATTCAAACTTCGTTTTTCTTCTTCTACAGTTTGGTGGATTTGCAATAGTCCTCTGCCCCCTATTTTTCTTGGCAGGTACAACCTGTCGATGTCACTTCGTGGATGTAGAGTGTGGTGCATATTCAAAAGTTTACGTGTTTTCCGGTCTAGGTTTTCCAGTTCAGCCAAAGTCCAGTTGATAATTCCAGCTGGGTAGCGTATCACTGGGACTGCCCATGTATTAATGGCTTTAATTATGTTTCCAGCATTCAGCTTTGATTTTAAAATTTTGCGGACTCTCCTGATGTATTCCTTCTGCGTTGACTCTTTGACTTTTCCATTCAAAATGTTATCTGCTTCCAATATGCCTAGGTATTTGTAACCGTCATCCTTTGCTAGTGCTTTCACTTTATTATTGTTGTTGTTGTTGTTGTTGTTGTTGTTGTTGTTGTTGTTGTTCTTCTTCTTCTTCTTCTTCTTCTTCTTCTTCTTCTTCTTCTTCTTCTTATTATTATTATTATTATTATTATTATTATTATTATTATTATTATTATTATTATTATTATTATTATTATTATTATTATTATTATTATTATTATTATTATTATTATTATTATTATTATTATGCATTCGAATTGCAGCCTACATGTCTGCAGCCAAACCTGGAGTAAGTCAGCTCCTCTGCTGCCATTTCACGTAAATTCTCCGCTCTGGATGGCACCAGCTGCCCTTTCAGGCTTTCTCTCTGCCGTTTTTCCCATGACAGAGAGCTGAACGCAAAGACCCCCTTGAAATTTGTGCACACCTCTTTCCACGGGGTGGGACACGACTACGTGCAGCTGGCTTTCCAGGCCTTCGGCTTCCAGCCCCCCATCCCAGTCCCCGAACAAAAAGATCCGGATCCAGATTTTTCCACGGTCAAATGTCCCAATCCCGAAGAAGGGGAATCGGTGTTGGTAGGTTTCGCCTTCGTGGCGCTTCTGTGGGCTACAGCAACGGGGTGGTGGTGATGGGTTGTCTTCTCCAAGTAGACCAGCTGGGATCAACCCTCTGATCAGCTCTTTTGCGTGGCTATCCTTCCAGGAACTGTCTCTGCGGCTGGCGGAGAAAGAGGGAGCGCGGGTGGTCGTGGCTACGGATCCTGATGCGGACAGGCTGGCGGTGGCCGAACGACAGGAAAAGTGAGTGGCTGGAGCTGCCTGTGGTTTTTTGTTTTCTTTTTGTATAGATTTTATTAGTTTTTATAGGGTTAGGGATAAGGTGGAGTCGGGATTAGGGTTGGGATTTGGTTTAGGGCAGGGGTAGACAACCTTGGCTCTTTTATGACTCGGGGACTTCAACTCCCAGAATTCCTGAGCCAGCATGGGGAAAACTTTGGCCCCTTTATGACTCGGGGACTTCAACTCCCAGAATTCCTGAGCCAGCATGGGGGAAACTTTGGCCCCTTCATGACTCGTGGACTTCAACTCCCAGAATTCCTGAGCCAGGCACGCGGAAGTTGGTCCAAAAGGGCCAAGTTTGAAGACCCCTGGAATAGAACAACAGAGTTGGAAGGGACCTTGTAGGTCATCTAGTCCAATCCCCCACCCAAGCAGGAGACCCTACACCAGGGGTAGGCAACCTTGGCCCTTTCATGACTTGTGGACTTCAACTCCCAGAATTCCTGAGCCTGCATGGGGGAACTATGACCCCTTCATGACTCGTGGACTTCAACTCCCAGAATTCCTGAGCCAACAATGGCCTCTTTACTATCCGTTGACTTCAACTCCCAGAATTCCTGAGCCAGCATGGGGGAACTATGGCCCCTTCATGACTTGTGGACTTCAATTCCCAGAATTCCTGAGCCAGCATGGGGGAACTATGGCCCCTTCATGACTCGTGGACTTCAACTCCCAGAATTCCTGAGCCAGCATGGCTCAGCTTGGAAACCTCTCCCTTTTCCCTCAGCATGGCTGGCTCAGGAATTCTGGGAGTTGAAGTCCACGAGTCATAAAAGAGCCAAGGTTGCCTACCCCTGGGTTAGGGTTAGGGTTTTTCCAAATAACATTTTCAATATTTAGCAAACAGCATAATGTCTGGGTACATGTATTTAACTAACAACAATCGATATAGTTAATTATCATAGACAATATGTTAATTCATCACTCAATAGCCGCCTTCTTGCTAATATATATTCAAAATTACATATCACGTTCCTTTCTCTCTGGCTCGTTTTTCTAGCCCTTGATAGAAATTATCCCATGTTCTAAAGTATACGGAGTCTTCTTTCTCTTTAATCTTTAAAGCCAATCTGTCCATTTCTGCACACTCTAGAATTAATTAGTACTTCTTCAGTTGGTAAAGAAAAACCAAATGCACAGGTATAGTATATAGGTAGCACCTTGCTCAATAGTAGCAACTGTGAGAGGGACCTCGGAGTCCTAGTGGACAATCACTAAGTTGTTCAGCCAGCCGTGTGCTGCAGCTGCCAAAAAAGCCAACACGGTGCTGGGTTCCATTAACAGAGGGATAGAATCAAGATCACGTGAGGTGTTAATACCACTTTACAAGGCCTTGGTAAGGCCACACTTGGAATACTGCGTTCAGTTTTGGTCACCACGATGTAAAAAAGATGTTGAGACTCTAGAAAGAGGGCAGAGAAGAGCAACAAAGATGATTAGGGGACTGGAGGCTAAAACATATAAGGAACGGCTGCTGGAATTGGGTATGTTTAGTTTAATGAAGGACAAGGGGGGACATGATAGCAGTCTTCCAGTATCTCAGGGGCTGCCCCAAAGAAGAGGGAGTCAAGCTATTCTCCAAAGCGCCTGAAGGCAGGACAAGAAGCAACGGATGGAAACTGATCATGGAGAGAAGCAACCTAGAACTAAGGAGAAACTTCCTAACAGTGAGGACAATTAACCAGTGGAACAACCTGCCTCCAGAAGCGGTGAATGCTCCAACACTGGAGGTTTTTAAGAAGAGACTGGAAAGCCGTTTGTCTGAAATGGTCTAGGGTTTCCTGTCTGAGCAGGGGGTTGGACGAGATGACCTCCAAGATCCCTTCCAACTTTATTATTATTATTATTATAAATTTTCATTTTTCCAATGTTGGGCAAGTACAATTCTTGCTGCCGTTAATACGTGTAGTATTAGATACCTGCAATCTTTCTCATAATTAGCTCCTATTATTCCTAACCAAAAATAACTCTGGTTTAAAGTCTTATTTGTTTTTTAGTCATCTTCTCCAACCATAAATGTATTTTAACCCAGAATCTTTGAGGTGCCTGTGGCTTGACCTGTAACCTGGTGACACCTTTTAATCTCGCCTCCTTTCTTCCTCAGTGGCCGCTGGAAAGTCTTCACCGGAAATGAGCTGGCCGCTTTGTTTGGCTGGTGGATGTTTACTTGTTGGAAAGAAAATTCTGCCAAGGAAGCCGACGTGAGGGACGTTTACATGCTGGCCACCACCGTCTCCTCCAAAATCCTGCGGGCCATCGCTCTGAAGGAAGGGTTTCATTTTGAAGTGAGTGGGGTCCGGTGTTGTTGTGATTCCATGCCAGCCTGTGTTCCCGGTAGTTGAGTCTGGGGAATCAGAGGAGGAGGAGGAGGGGCCTAGAGGGACATCAGAGTCAGAGGGAGGCTCTGAGGAGCTCCAAGACTTACGAGGAGCCTGGCCCCTCTACTCGCACTCAGGCTGAGACACAGCTGTGCTGGGAGCCTGAGTGGGACAGTGATGAAGAACAGCTGGGAGAAATCCCGGATGCACGAATGCGCAGGCAAGAGAAGCGAGTAGGACAGAGGGATGCAATGGGGCGGCTCCAAAGGCATTTAGACTTAACAAACTAATGAAGAGGCTGGTCTGTCCACTCGTGGTCAAGCTGAGAGCCAGCTGTGCTGGGAAGCTGAGTCGGACTCGGAGGAAGCACAGCTGGAAGACCTCAGAGACGCTCATAGACGTAGGCAGGTCACACGAGTAGGACAGAGGGAGGCAATGGGGCGACTCCAGGGGAGGAGGAGAAAGCAGTGAGAAGCTACGCCTTGGGGGCTGCGTAACAAAAAGGGAATGTGTGGGCAGGGCTGGTTGCTGAAGGCAACCGTTTGCAAAGAACTTCAGTGTCAAAGAGATCATGGTCTGTTTATTTTGCCTGTGAGTTATTTCCTGTTTGACTCGTGCTCCGTTTTGCTTTTGGACAAGGTCTCCATTGGAAAAAGTGTTCTGTTGCTTTTGTTTTCTGGGACAATTATCAGGTCTGTAATTTTCCAGTCTACTGTTAAAAGAGGGGTTGTCTTTGTGAAGTAACAAGGACGTGCGTAGGCTGGGACAGAACAGGTATCTCCTCTTGGGCGCCATGCTCCAAGTGGCCTCGGGGCCTCTGAGAGGGAAGCCTGGAGATGTTTTGAGGAGGGTCACTCAATCCTGATCACTGGTCACCCTTATTACTGCCACGACAGTCATGTCTGTAGCACCGGAACGCTGTTGGGTTGAAAGGCTTTGTTCTGTCCCAGCCTACGTGAGTCCTTGTTAAGCTCACAAGGAGAAACCCCTCTTCCAAACAAGCAGGCTGGAACCGCAGGAAAAAACCAATCCCCTTTTATTATTCACAGACCTGAGTCAATGTCCAAGGCAAACAAACATAGTCCACAAAAACTCGATCCTCAACATGAATGGTTGCCTGTGGCAACCAGCACCTCCTACACCTTCCCTTTTATTATTCAGCCCAGGCGTGGCTTCCTAATGCCTTCTCCTTCGCCTTTGGAGCCGCCCCATTGCATCCCTCTGTCCTACTCGCTTCTCTTGCCTGCGCATTTGTGCATCCGGGATTTTTCCCAGCTGTTTTTCATCACTGTCCCACTCAGGCTCCCAGCACAGCTGTGTCTCAGCCTGAGCGCGAGTAGAGGGGCCAGGCTCCTCGTCCGACTATAAGTCTTGGAGCTCCTCAGAGCCTTCCTCTGATCTCCCTCCAGGCCCCTCCTCCTTCTCCTCCTCTGATTCCACAGACTCAGCTGCCGGGTCCACTGGCTGGTGAGGAATCACAACAGGCTTGAACAGTGACATCACCGTTGCCTGGGGAAGCCTAGTTGGGGGGCTCCTTTCACGTCCCCATTCAGTTGCCCACCGAAGTGGCATGGACCTACCTGCTCACGGTTGCCCGCTTCTGAATTGTTGGGTCAGCAGGACCTGGAGTGTGTGACGGCAGCTCACCTTGTCCGTGGGTTACAAATGGGAGCCTGCTAGTCGTCAGCCCAGCATGCTAACCAGATGAGCCCCTGAGATCCTCAACCGTGCTTATAAACACAGGTTTCGTCCTACAGTTTGGTCCCGTCCCAAACCGAGTTTCCCCCCCCCCCCAAAGACTTGGTGAGGGTGCATGATTTTTTGTGTGTGTGTGTTTGGGGAATACCTGCCTAGGAGCAGCCACTGGCCACGTCTGCTGTGAGCAAGAATCCTCAGCACTGCCGTGGATCGCGGCCCTCAACCCCGGCAGTTTCCTGCGCGTGCAGGTAGCCCTCAGCTTACAACCCATTCATTTAGTGACCGTTCATAGTTACAGCGGCACTGGAAAAAAGCGACTTAGGACCAGTTTTCACAGCTGCAGCATCCCCGTGGTCAAGGGGTCAGAGTTCAGACAACTCTGGCAATCGGTTCATATTTACGCCGGTTGCAGCGTTCCGGGGGGTCCCGTGATCCCCTTTTGCGACCTTCCGACAAGCTAACTCCATGGGGAAGCCAGATTCACTTAACGACAGGGTCCTAATAGCGGCAGTGATTTGCTTAACAACTGTGGCAAGAAACGCCGTGAAACTGGGCAAAACTCACTTAACGGCTGTCTCTCTTAGCAGTGGAAATTTTGGGCTCGAGTCTGGTCATAAGTCAAGGACCACCTGTATTGGTTAGGAGGCCTGGCTGAACTCCATGGGATTTACTCTCAAGTCAACCTAACACCTCCAGAGGTTTAAGGTTGCATCTGCTGTGCAAGGCCTGGTGGACCGAATCCCTCGGTGAAGCCGGCTCGTGTGGGCCACCCCTATACGGTCTTCTGAAAGAAGCCTCTCCCTGTCTCATTTCAGGAGACCCTCCCCGGCTTCAAATGGATCGGCAGCAGGGTTAAGGATCTTGTGGACAGCGGCAAAGAAGTCCTTTTCGCCTTCGAAGAATCCATTGGTAAGCGTTGGCCTGTCGTGGCTGTCATGGTTCCGACAGATGAAACCCTTCAAAGAACTTCGAGGCATTGTTTACCTTAAAGAACCTTTATTTTGAGTAGCATAGCATCGGCAGGTACATAGTCCAAGCCAAAATCTGAATTCCCCTCCCCTCAGCACATAGTATCAAAGCACAATTCCCTCCTCCAATTAACAGTCATAAATCACATTCTCCAATTAGTTTGAAATGCAGGCTTCCCCTCCAGTTCTCCAGCCCGCCATTCCTTATCATCTCTTATTTCAAAAGCCCTGAATTCACACACTATTACAATATTGTTATGTCTAACTAACTCCCATCACATTCCTCCTCCTCCCCCTGTATCATTCTAAGAGTAAAGCATAAGAAAGAAAAAGGCTGCATCTCCATATGTGGTCAAAGCAAGAACATCCAAGGTTAGCAGCGTTGACAGTGGCGTCCTCCTCATCCTATTCCAGAGCAAATACTTAAACGAGATTTCTCCCAGTATTTTTAATCCCAAACTAGAAACCTTTTGGAAGTAGCTGTTAGTAGCGCTTCCTTCTTCACTGAAGTTGGTTTAATTTTTAATATCCTGCACTTTTCCTGGTTTGGTCATTGTGTGCTTTCAGGAAAATCTGGCAGTACACAATCCCCTCTTGAGAAATTTGTCTTTGTATTTTGCCATTAGATTATTGGGTGGGGTTGGCAGTTATTTCATTCATTCATTCATTCATTCATTCATTCATTCATTCATTCATTCATTCATTCATTCATTCATTCATTCATTCATTCACATTTGATTTCCACACTGCCTGTCTCATCTAAATGTCTCTGGGAGGTTGGTTTACAGTAACATAAAAAAAAACACCCCTATATAAATACGTGAATAAAAGCGTAGCTTAAAAAAGAGAGTTAAATGCAAGTTAAAACTTTGTTGTTGTTGTTGTCAGTTGCGAAGTCGTGTCCGACCCATTGCGACCCCATGGACCACGTTCCTCCAGGTCTTCCTGTCCTCTACCATCTTCTGGAGTCCATTGAAGCTCACGCCTGCTGCTTCAGTGACTCCATCCAGCCACCTCCTTCTCTGTCGTCCCCTTCTTCTCTTGCCCTCCATCTTTCCCAGCATCAGGCTCTTCTCCAGTGAGTCCTTCCTTCTCATTAGGTGGCCAAAGTACTTGAGTTTCAACTTCAGGATCTGGCCTTCCAAAGAGCAGTCGGGGTTGATCTCCTCTAGGACTGACCGGTTTGATCGCCTTGCAGTCCAGGGGACTCGCAAGAGTCTTCTCCAGCACCATAGTTCAAAGGCCTCCGTTCTTTGGCGCTCAGCCTTTCTTATGGTCCAAGTTAAAACTTACAAGTACAGATAAGTCAGATTAAAATTCAAAGGCTGGGAGGTTAACAAGGCAGCAGGAGCATCCTCAGCCTGGCAGCCAACCCTAGGGCTGCATCATACTTTTAGATCCCCATGCTAATTGGCAGAGCCAGGTCTTAACGCTCTTCTAGAAACCCAGAAGTTCGGGGGGGGGGGAGCCTCACCTCGCCTCTGGGTGTAGGATGTTCCATAAGTTGGGGGTAGCAGCTGAGAAGCCTCCTGTCCTGGTTCTGACAGATGAAACTCTGAGGCATTGTTTACCTTAAAGTATCTTTATTGGGGCAGCATAGCATCGGCACGTACATAAGCGAAGCCAAAATCTGAATTTCCCTCCCCTGAGCACATAGTATCAAAGCACAATTCCCTCCTCCAATTAACAGTCACCAATCACATTCTCCAATTAGTTTGAAATGCAGGCTTTCCCTCCAGTCCTCCAACCCGCCATTCCTTATCATCTCTTATTTCAAAAGCCCTGAGTTCACACACTATTGCAATACTGTTACGTCTAACTAACTCCCATCACGTTCCTCCTCCTCCCCCCCAGTATCATCTAATTCTAAGAGTAAAGCATAAAGCAGCGTGTACACTTCCTAGATCCTGCCAGTCGAAACGCCCTGACGGATGGGATGTGCAGCACGCCCTCCCCGCTCTCCCCGCTCGGGAGGAGAGTGTTCTCCAGATAATCTGAATTAAGAGCTAATCTGTGTTTACCCAGCCCCGTTCCTTGAGTCAAGCATGGTTGACCCAGGGACCTCACACGTTACGTCAAGAGAGGACTCTGCCGATGCTTGGGAATTGCTTCTGAAAAAGGTCCCTTGGAAAAGGTGAGGGCGCCGACATTGCCCATCTCTGCAGTGCTTTAAAGCAGCTGCATGTTTCCCGAGGTTCACGCAGCAGCTGTAGAGGGACAGCTGGGGGAAATTAAGGCTGCTTAGAAGGGCTGAAAAATGGACCATTGCTTATCTAAAGCAGCTTTTCCAGATTATTTCTGAAGCCCTGCACAGTTCTACTCACTAAGCAGACAGCAATTTTTAGGCTGGGATGTGCCCAGTTTTGTGGTGGCGCTGAGCATAACGTTACACCGAATGTATAATTTCCCAAGTCACCAGGAGTCAGTTACGTATGAGTCGGGCTGATGTATAAATTTGTTTAATAATCAGCAAATAAATAAATAAATAAATAACGTTCTCCTGAACGCTCGGTGACTCCTTTGGATGTCTTTCGGTTAAAATTATTCCACCTTGGCAGAATCCTTGGAAAAGTCTGTCTCTCTTTTCACCTTGTTCCTGGTTTGGGATGACATCTCAGCCAGAGAGCGTGAAAACGCAGGCTTATCGTTGATTCGTTTACTTATTTATTCCATTTTCTATCGCCTCCCATCTCAACACACGACTCTGGGCTTCTTAGTAAAATCAATCAAAATAAAAGCCACGGAAATGATCCCAGAATTTTGCCGTGACGCGGCCGCCACGGACGTTCGGAAGGCGAGCTCCGTCTTCCACGTCCGATTTCGCACCGCTGGGGGACCCTGGAAAGCGACTTCCGGTTTGCCGAAAATGATCCCAGAATTCTGCTATTCCTCTTTTTTTTTTTTTTTTAGCCATTGCTCGTTTACGGGGTTTGATTTTTCAAGCTTGACTGCTGCTATAATCGACGAACTGCTTCCTTTGAACGGGATGTGTTTGGTTTTCAGGCTTCATGTGCGGCACGTCCGTGCTGGACAAAGATGGCGTCAGCGCGGCTGTGGTCATAGCAGAAATGGCTGCCTGGCTGGACACCAAGGGCCAAACGCTGGCCCATCAGCTAACGGAGATCTATAAAACGTAAGTCCTTGGCTGTCCTGGATTCAAGACATGCAAATGGCAGCAGAGGGAACTTTTTTTAAATTGCATAACTGGAACACATGTTCACATAGGCACGCTGCTGTTCTTTGGCAGCTGCCAAGAGATTCTGCCTAGAGAGATGGCCTACTCAGAAAAAAACCAAAGTAGACCAGCTTGGAATAGATCCAAATGGATCCAAAGTCCCAAAGGTGTTTCCCCCCCCCCCCCAAAAAGGTAACTGGACTACCTTGGATGCTTGGGGGGGAAAAATTCAAGGAAAAACCAAGAAAGTTCCAGTTGTCTTTTTTTTAAAAAAGCACCTTTGGGACAATCATGACCCGGATGATTGAGACTCTCCATAGACAATAGATAGAATAACAGAATAACAGAGTTGGAAGGGACCTCAGCTATTTTGAATTCTATTCTGAATTCTATTCTATTCTATTCTGAATTCTATTCTATTCTATTCTGAATTCTGTTCTGTTCCGTTCCGTTCCATTCCATTCCATATTTTCTATTCTATTCTATTCTATTCTATTCTATTCTATTCTATTCTATTCTATTCTATTCTATTCTATTCTATTCTATTCTATTCTATTCTATTCTATTCTGTATTTCTATTCTATTCTATTCTATTCTATTCTATTCTATTCTATTCTATTCTATTCTATTCTATTCTATTCTATTCTATTCTGTATTTCTATTCTGTATTTCTATTCTATTCCATTCCATTCCTTTCTATTCTATTCTTTCCCTTGATTAATTGTTCTCACTGTCAGGACTTTTTTTTTTTTTTAAAAGCCATTTCTGTCCTGTCTTCTCCTAGGTATGGCTATCACATTTCAAAAACCTCCTACTTCCTGTGTTACGATCCCCCTACAATCAAAAGGATATTTGAAAGGCTCCGAAACTTTGATATGCCTGATTCGTACCCAACCTCTTGTGGGACTTACAGTATTCTCCATGTCCGGGATGTCACCACCGGCTACGACAGCAGCCAGTTAAAGAAAAAATCGGTAAGTTGTGTCCTGCCTTAGGCACGAAAGCCAGCTGGGTGACTTTGGGCCAATCACTAGGAGATGGTGAATTCTAGTCCTGGAGTAGGCAGAATGCCAGCTGGGTGACTTTGGGCCAATCACCAGGAGACGGTGAGTTCTAGTCCCGCCTTAGGCATGAAAGCCAGCTGGGTGACTTTGGGCCAATCCCCAGGAGACAGTGAGTTCTAGTCCTGCCTTAGGCATGAAAGCCAGTGGGTGACTTTGGGCCAATCACTAGGAGACGGTGAATTCTAGTCCTGGAGTAGGCAGAATGCCAGCTAGGTGACTTTGGGCCAATCCCCAGGAGACTGGGAGTTCTAGTCCTGCCTTAGGCACAAAAGCCACCTGGGTGACTTTGGGCCAATCACTAGGAGATGGAGAGTTCTAGTCCTGCCTTAGCCACAAAAGCCAGCTGGGTGACTTTGGGCCAATCCCCAGGAGACGGTGAGTTCTAGTCCTGCCTTAGGCACGAAAGCCAGCTGGGTCCAAGCCTGGCTCCAACTCACCTCATTGACCGGTTGTTGTGGGGGAAATAAGAGGGAGGGAGGTGTGTTCGATATGTTCCCCACCTTGTGAAAGGTAATACAGGTGGGATAAAAATAAATAAACGCGTTTCCCCCACAACCCCCGTCCCCCATTCTCTTCAGATTTCAGGCCTCCGTGCAGGCCGAGCTGGGAATCGCTATTTTTTGGAGAGCTGTTGTGATCTCTGGTGCTTTCCCTTTCTCGCCCAGGTGTTGCCCGTCAGCAAAAACAGCCAGATGATCACCTTCACCTTCCAGAACGGCTGCGTGGCCACCCTTCGGACCAGCGGGACCGAGCCCAAGATTAAGTACTACGCCGAGATGTGTGCGCCGCCGGGACAGAGGTGGGGGAAACTCTTTCCTGTCCGCTGAGCTTGATTCCCGGAAGGCTTTAGCCAAGTTGTGTGTGTGTGTCTGTGTGTGTGTCTGTGTGTGTGTCTCTGTGTGTGTGTGTCTGTGTGTGTTAGATGTAGAGGGCAGAGGAAATGGCCTTGAAGGACAGGAGGAAGTTCCACCCCCCCCCCCCCCCCAAGCAGCGGTCAGAGAAATGGGGCTGGAGCCCTGGCTTGGAAAGTAACACGAACAGGACAAGCCTCTGCCCAGTTGATAGGAAAGTAAAGTGAGGGAGAGTGGGGAAGCCCACTCGGAGGTGCAAGAGGCTGTTACTATAGCTTTACAATAAAAGGAGTCCTGACCTCCACGGTTTTGTAGTCCAGCCTTCCTTGTAGGGAGATGATTTTTATTTCTGGCTTTGGAAGGACCTTCCTCCTTAGATGCACAGGGCAGCATACGTTGGCTTTCCCCTCTCTAGCGTCCCAGTATCTCAATAACAAGGTAATGGAAGGGGGGGGAACCTATGAGCAACTAGAGCCTCCTCCTCCTCCTCCTCCTCCTTCTCCTCCTCCTCCTCCTCCTCCTCCTCCTCCTCCCCTCCTCCTCTCCTCTTCTTCTTCTCTTCTTCTTCTTTCTTCTTCGTCTCTTCTTCTTCTTCTTCTTCTTCTTCTTCTTCTTCTTCTTCTTCTTCTTCTTCTTCGTCTTTCTTCTTCTTCTTCTTCTTCTTCTTCTTCTTCTTCTTCCTTCTTCTTCTTCCTTCTTCTTCTTCCTTCTTCCTTCTCCCTGCAAACCCCTCTCCCTTCTAGCCCTGATGATGTTCCCTAGTTGGGTCATGAAACGTCTGCAAGAAAACTATCAAGCTCAGAGGCCACCAAGGACCCCACAGTCCTCCTTTTCCTCCTCCCCTTCTCCTTCATCTCCACTTGCACACCCCTCTCCCTTCTGGAACTGATAATGTTCCCTAGTTGGGTCATGAAACGTCTGCAAGGAATCCAACCAGTTCAGAGGGCACCAAAGAACCCACGGTCCTTTTTCTCCTCCTCCTCCTCCTCCTCCTCCTCATCCTCCTCCTCCTCCTCCTCCTCCTCCTCCTCCTCTCCACAAACCCCACTCCCTTCCAGCGCTGATGAGGCTACCTACGGTAGTTGGCTAATAAAATTTCTGCAAGGAAACAGCCAGGCTCAGGGATCACCAAGCACCCCGCAGTTCAACCCTGAGCTACAAATATTGTCTTCCCGTTGCCCAGCCGACAGCCCTGTCCTTCCCCCCCCCCCAACTTGATAGCCAAGACTTTGGGCCTGAGGAGCAGCACGTGGGCTGCCCCTGTACTTTGGGGTTGTTAGGACGGACCTCCCGCCTTCCGATGGGGACGGCTTTCCAACTTTTGTCTTCCCTGTTCTTTAGCGACGTCACCTCGTTGGAAGAGGACCTCACGAAGCTCATCGGAGCCCTGGTGGAGCGGTTTCTGGAGCCCAGCAAGAACCAACTCACCTGGCGCTGTGTGTAGCCGCCCCCTCCCCACCCATCCACCCTCCGGTCTTGGCTGTTGTCGGCGTTATTCCTCGCGCTGTGTCCTGCGCAATTCGGGAACCGCCTCTCCTTGCATTCATTTCATAGGTGTCTGTGAGTGTTCGCTGCGCGGGGTGGGGTGTCTGCCGCGTCCCTTCGCCAGCATCCCGAAGCCGTCACGTGTCGTCAGCTCAGTGTAACCGAGTAGTATCCTGCTTCGCCTCTGGCCGGAGATGCCCGCAAGAGAGACGGAACCGGTGGGGTGTGTGGGGGGGTCTCTGGCACCAGCTCCCGATGTTGTTCCTTCTCCCCCCCCCTCCCCGCAGCGAAGACCGGCTGGCTAAATATTCTTGGCTCTACAAAGATCCTTCCGGAGCTGGGATAACGGTTAGATTGCGAAAGAATAATTGTGTTAAGTCTGAAAAAAAAAAAGGTCCTGCTTCTACATCGTTAGCTAGAGTATCGGGATTATCTTTACTGTGTTATCAAGTCTTAATTTTTTTGCCAGGTTTTTTTTCTTCTTCCTAGCTCATATTGTAGGATTCAGTAGCCCTAGGGCAGGGCTAGGCAACCTCGGCTCTTTTATGACTCGTGGACTTCAACTCCCAGAATTCCTCAGCCAGCATGGCTCAGCTTGGAAACCTCTCCCTTTCCCCTCAGCATGGCTGGCTCAGGAATTCTGGGAGTTGAAGTCCACGAGTCATAAAAGAGCCAAGGTTGCCTATCCCTGATCTATACCAAAACCAGGGGTGGGCAACTACAGTCCGGTGGACTTCAACTCCCAGAATTCCTGAGCCAGCATGGGGGAACTATGGCCCCTTCATGACTCGTGGACTTCAACTCCCAGAATTCCTGAGCCAGCATGGGGGAACTATGGCCCTTTCATGACTCGTGGACTTCAACTCCCAGAATTCCTGAGCCAGCATGGCTCAGCTTCGGAACCTCTCCCTTTTCCCTCAGCGTGGCTGGCTCAGGAATTCTGGGAGTTGAAGTCCACGAGTCATAAAAGAGCCCAGGTTGCCCACCCCTGTCCTAGGGATTCTGTTTTTAAATCTCCTGAGATAGTCTTTGCTGGCCGGCATTTTCACCTGAAAATGGCGGCTTCTTAGCATCCATCGACTGAGCCGTTAACCAGTCAGGACAGGCTCAATCATTTGAGGTTTTGATCTCTCCTGGGTTGTTCTGCAAGTTCAATTAAACTAGACTCAGGGGGATCCCAACTATTTTAGGAGAGCTGGTAGGGGCTGGGTCCAGATTCACCTCTGAACAGCCCACCTAGGAAAAAGCAAATTTTTCACATCGTGCAGAGAGACTCCCTTTATTTGCAAGCATCACTTAAACTGTAGAGGATGGAAGAGACCTGCAAACAGAGCTTGTTAATGACTTGTCAGAACCCAGGAACAGAGGTTGATCGATGCTGTGATGAAGGTTACCTCTCTCTCTAGCTATGTATGTTAGCAAGTGCTGGCTTGTACGGTTGAACTTCAGAAAGGAAACATCGTAAACAAGTGTTGCTCAACCTGGGCCGTTTGAAGACGGGTGGACTTCAACTCCCAGAATTCCCCAGCCAGCTATGCTGGCTGGGGAATTCTGGGAGTTAAAGTCCACTGGTCTTCAAGTGGCCCAGGTTGAGAATCACAGTTATAGACAAGCTTGATGTTCAGAAGTTAACATTTTTTCAAGGAAAGAGATCTCCTTGGAATATTTTGATTTGGCTTCAGACGCCCCAGGAAAATGCAGCAGGGTGGAAAATTGTGCATCCAGTTCTGTATTGGCCTTCCTCTTCCCAATGTCCAAATGCCGCGTTGGCTAGGAGGCCTGGCAATTGAGGTCCAGGTTCTCTCCAAGATAACCTAAATTAGGAAGATGCCTTAGGTAGATTATGGGATTTGGTGCATTTTCCCAGCCACTGTGCTAAGCTTGACCACTATGAAAGTAGAATGAGAACATCTGGCAGAGCTGGCCTCACCTCAGAACACAATCTTGGACCAGGGACCCTCAGCTGCTTCCCTCCATCCGGCCTTCTAGGTGGCAGAGGTCCTGTGGAGGACCAGCCACAAAGCCACCTGTTCGTGCAACATGTAGCATGTTTCTAGTCCTCTTCCTGGAAGAGGATTGATGGAGGACGGTGTCGCTTTGGTGTGAGATCAAATGGGAAGCACAGAAGGCCGATGCAGCTGCCAGGCCGAATGAATCTATACATGGAGTCTACAGCATTTATTGTCAGGACTCCTTTCTAGCTTCCAGGCAGATAATCTCAAGAATCACGATTTAGGTAGTTTTGGGAAAATGGAAGAATTGGGTCTAGATCAGGGGTAGGCAGCCTGAGTCAGCCATGCCGGCTCAGGAATTCTGGGAGTTGAAGTCCACAAGTCGTAAAAGAGGCAAGGTTGCCTACCCCTGGGGGTCTTCAAACTTGGCAACTTTAAGACTTGTGGACTTCAACTCCCAGAATTCCTGAGCCAGCCATGCTGAGGGGAAAGGGAGAGGTTTTCAAGCTGAGTCATGCTGGCTCAGGAATTCTGGGAGTTGAAGTCCACGAGTCATGAAGGGGCCAAAGTTCCCCCATGCTGGCTGAGGAATTCTGGGAGTTGAAGTCCACAAGTCATGAAGGGGCCAAAGTTCCCCCATGCTGGCTGAGGAATTCTGGGAGTTGAAGTCCACAAGTCATGAAGGGGCCATAGTTCCCCCATGCTGGCTGAGGAATTCTGGGAGTTCAAGTCCACGAGTCATGAAGGGGCTAAAGTTCCCCCATGCTGGCTGAGGAATTCTGGGAGTTGAAGTCCACAGGTCTTAAAGTTGCCAAGTTTGAAGACCCCTGGTCTAGACGACGTCCCAGGGAACTGCTGTTTAACTGTATGGAAATTCACTGCAGTCCCAGGCCTTTTGCACATGGAAAGCACGTTGCAGGGATCCTGAAGAACCCCCCGTACAGATTTAAGCTTCCCTTTATACCACCTAGAGCCAGATTATTACCGCCTTTCTGAGATAAATGATTTATCCTTCGAAATTGGAAGTGTTAACTCTAGGTCGTTCCCTCCCCACAGCCTTTACCAGGTGTTTTCCAAAGCGGTGTTTTGAAGCTGTGCAATAGATAGATATTCTTGATACGTCTTGTCTTCAATTTACATGCAATATTTATTTATTTATTTCGCTTTTATTTAAAAGCTTTTAAGTACCTTCCAGGTTTTCTATACTTTTGAGTGACAGATACGGAATGCTATTATTATTATTATTATTATTTGTTTGTTTGTTTGTTTGTTTTTTTTTAAAAAATACACTATTGTTTTTCTTTTCGTTTTCTGTATATTTGCAAGCGCTCCTATTCTGGTGAAGAAAACCTAATTTATAGGGTGGAAACCTTCCCGGGAAACTGTGGGTAAAATATGCTTGTTTTGAGATCTACCGCCTGGTTTAAAATGCCATGAGGAAAACAAGAGGAAGGAGAACACAGTACTTTTGAGATTTTTTTTTTTTTTTACTGCACTTCGTTCTGATTTTGGCAAAGAACAACCTCTCTTTGGAACAAACGAAGATGAAAGAACAAAACAGTCTCTTTTTGGCGGGCATGCTGTCTTTAGAAATGTCTCCCTAGGGACAGAAGACGATCAAACTTTCCCAGTTCACATAATGGGAGAATTTAGATGAGAAATCTCGAATCATTGAAGCACGCTAGAATAGACTTGTGTGATCCCCTTTTTGTGGGCGAGGAAGAGTGTGTGTGGCTGATGCTCTTAAGGAAGTACCCCAAAAAACGGCGTAATGTGCCACACCATTGCCGCACTTTCACAAAAGGCTTGAAAATCAAGTTGGATTCTGTTGGGAAGGGGTGTTCTCCCTCCCTCTTCTCTTTTTTGGCTAAAACTGGGAAACTTAGAAGAGCAGCACGGATGCCTTTGATTTTGGCCTTTCACCAGCCTTTCATTTGGATGTCTCTTGATTCCTTGCTTCAAAAACTTAAGAGGAGGACAATTATTATTTGTAAAGGTGTCTTGGCTTGTTTAAAAACGCCTCTTCCATTTTTGCCTGTTCGTACAATGAGAATTGACAGTTTGGGTGTCTTGGTTTTTTTAAGTTTTGCAACTGTTTTGCTTAAGCTTTCCCTTTTTTTTGTTTTTTTGTTTTGCACCATTAAGGGAACGTTTTAGCTCCTGGGCTGTCCAACCTTGGCAACTTCCAGGCGTGTGAGCTCCCAACTCCCAGAGTTGGCTGTCTGGGGAACTCTGGGAGTTGAAGTCCACAAGCCTTGAAGTTGCCAAGGTTGGACAGCCCTGCTGTAGCTCACAAAATTCTCTTGCGTGCTTTCCTTCGATCTCCCCGGGATGAAGGTACAGCCTTTAAAAACACACACACACACACGGGCACGAGATATCAAAATAGGGACAATATTAGCTTCGTTCCGCTTTAAGTGGAAAGGGTGTCTGTTCTCCCACCAAGTCGACAAGTGTCTTAACGGTCTTCCTTCTCTTAACTCTTGTCGTGAAGTCGGTGGCAGCCACTTTCTTTCAGGACAGGGGAACAGAACGAAATTCCTTGGATCTGTGTTGTGAAATAGATCCACCGGGTGCTCTGTTGCCATTGGACCGCAGGTCCATTTTCTCCCTGTTGGTTGTGGCCGGAGAAGGCCACTTCTGGAGTGCTGTGCGGCAAACCCCTGGACGCTTGAACGGTTGTCCACTTCGTGTTCAAATGACAGTTTGGCCTTGGAAGGGCGCAACCTCTGCTAGGCACCACTCAGATTCTCTGGCAGGGCTTTGGCCTCGACACCACGACTGTTCCCCAAGCAGTTGGGGGTTTCAACCCTCCTGAACAAAGAAGCCGCTTGACGTCTCCGTAGGTGTGTGTAGGGGTGTGTGTGCTGTGGGGTGTTTCGGAGCGACACCACAGCTGGACGGAATTGGGGCCAGGGTGCAGCCACAGGCAGCTTGTCCACTGGGATGAGTGTGTTCTCATGGTTTTAAGGAGGCAGCGTTGCTGACCGATAAAGCACAAGAGAACCTCTTTTGAGGTAGAAGCCATGGTGGTCATTCGTGCCCAAGACTGGAGGTTGGGTAGATCTTCGGGCAGGGATCCCGCAGTGTGGTTCTCTACTTTTGAAGAATCAAGTCGGTCTCGTTGAGAGCTTTCCTCTTGGAAAATAAGGTCCTGCTCTCCAGGCCTTGTGTAGCTAGCATTGAAACTTGAGTAGACCTCTTAAGAACAAAGCCTTCTCTTGGTCAACCTTAAGAGGATGAGAAGTCACACCACCTTCAAGAGGCCTTGATTGGCCGTTAATAAGAGTTGGATCTTCCTGGATCCGTTTCCTTCAGAAGCTGGTGGACATTTTGACTTCAAAGGGTCTTCATGAGAAGTCGCAAGAGAGGAGTATCATAGTCTCCTGGCCACAGCCCTCGCTTCCTCACACAAACACCAAAATGACGACAAAAGTTCTTCGGGAAGAGAAGCTCTTTTCTCCCCATGGATGGGCCCACCTGCCAGGGCTGTGGCCCAGAGTCAAGATCTCCCCCCCCCCTCCGAGGTGGAACCTTGTACCTTGAATCCAGCTTCTGAGTAGCGTAAATTAGACGTGTACAACTTAGTAGGTTCCCTTGGAAAATGTGACAGGTCCACAAATAACGTAGACCAGGGGTCTTCAAACTTGGCCCTTTGATGACTTGTGGACTTCAACTCCCAGAATTCCTCAGCCAGCGTGCCTAGCTGAGGAATTCTGGGAGTTGAAGTCCAGGGGTCTTCCAACTTGGCCCTTTGATGACTTGTGGACTTCAACTCCCAGAATTCCTCAGCCAGCGTGCCTAGCTGAGGAATTCTGGGAGTTGAAGTCCAGGGGTCTTCAAACTTGGCCCTTTGATGACGGGTGGACTTCAACTCCCAGAATTCCTCAGCCAGCGTGCCTAGCTGAGGGATTCTGGGAGTTGAAGTCCAGGGGTCTTCAAACTTGGCCCTTTGATGACGGGTGGACTTCAACTCCCAGAATTCCTCAGCCAGTGTGCCTAGCTGAGGAATTCTGGGAGTTGAAGTCCAGGGGTCTTCAAGCTTGGCCCTTTGATGACGGGTGGACTTCAACTCCCAGAATTCCTCAGCCAGCGTGCCTAGCTGAGGAATTCTGGGAATTGAAGTCCACCCGTCATCAAAGGGCCACGTTTGAAGACCCCTGATGGAGATGCAGCATTTGCACGCAAGAGCAGAAACGGTCCAGAGTAGACACACACACCCCCAGCAACTCCGCTGAACAAGTGAGACTTCTTCCATTCGTATCAGTATCTTCATTTATTTGAACTTGGAAAAAAGTGGGGCTAAGTTGCACTTAACGCCCAATGGATCCTGTCGTTCTAGCGGCTCATGCTTAGTTGGACTTATTCAGGGGAAGTTAAATAGCTGTGTTTGGGTGGTCCTAAACCCCCCCCCTCCTTTCCTGCTCCTCAGCTAAATCTTGAACATAGCATCCAAGAAGCTTTTTGCAAGTCCTTCGGTTTCAAACGTGCTTTCTACCTAAGAGACGACAATTACGCTATATCAGTGTCGACTGAGACTTTGCACTTCCCCCCCCCCCCTCCCTGTTGGAAGTATTTTGTGTCTGGATTTCGATGTTGATTTGGTTAAACGTGTTCGGTTAATAAAATGTTAACGTTGATAGAGGCGTGCCTTGGGGTCTCTTTTTTTTTTTGACATGGGGCTTGTACCCCAAGAGGTTTAGCGAAAGGGGAAATGAAAATAAATAAATAAATACCAATACACAAAAAATTGTGGCTTTCTGACCTGACTAGGGAAAGCGGGGTGGCTAATTGCTCCTTTTTTTTAAATTCCAATTTGGGGTGTTTAGAGAGCAGTACTGCTAGTCCTCAACGAGGACACGGTAGAGGCCAAACTTTCTCTCACTAAGCAAGACGGTTGTTTTGCCCTATTTTACAGCCTTTCTTGCCACAGTTGTTAATAATAATAATAATAATAATAATAATAATAATAATAATAATAAATAATAATAATAGTTGTAAGGGACCTTGGAGGTCATCTAGTCCCATCCATCCATCCATCCATCCATCTATCTATATCTATCTCTCTATCTATCTATCTATCTATCATCATAATAATAATAATAATAATAATAATAATAATAATAATAATAATAATAAAATCGTTGGAAGGGACCTTGGAGGTCATCTAGTCCAACCCATCTATCTATCTATCTATCTATCTATCTATCTATCTATCTATCTATCTATCTATCTATCTATCTATCTATCTATCTATCTATCTATCTATCATAATATAATAATGATAATAATAATAACAACAACAACAACAATAATAATATTGGAAGAGACCTTGGAGGTCATCTAGTCCAACCCCCTGCTCAGGCAGGAAACCCTATACCATTTCAGACAAAAAAGGGCTGTCAGTGTTGGAGCATTCACCGCTTCTGGAGGCAGGTAGTTCCACTGGTTAATTGTTCTGTCAGGAAGTTTCTCCTTAGTTCTAGGTTACGTGAATTGCTGCTGTTGTTAAGTTAGTAACACGGTTGTTAAATGAATCCAGCTTCCCCATTGACTTTGCTTGTCAGAAGGTCGCAAAAGGGGATCACATGACCCCGGGACACTGCGATCGTCATAAGTATGAGTCAGTTGCCAGGCATCTGGATTTTGATCACATGACTCTGGGGATACTACAACGGTCGTAAGTGAAAAACGGTCCTAAGTCACTTTTTTCAGTGCCGTTGTAACTTTGAATGTTCACTAAATGAACTGTTGTAAATCGAGGACTTCCTGTAGATGGGAAAAAAGCACCTTTGAAGGAAGTCCAAACAAGCGACAGTTTTCATGGAAGAATGAATGGAAAAGTGCCAAAGAGAAGGGGAGGAAGCCTTGATGGAAGGCAAATGGGAAATGTAGTCCTTGGGAGCTGTGCATGATGGGTGCTCCACCTCCGAACTCTTTCTTGAGGGGCAAAAAGGACCAATAGCCGTGAAAATGGATCCCACATGATCCAGATCACAGCAGGACGTAAATGCAGTGTATAAAATATCAATATAGTGTGATAGAAGAGAGTTTTTCATCCACAGATGCCTTTAAGAGGGTGTGGACTTCAACTCCCAGAATTCCCCAGCCAGAATTGGCAGGTTGTTCCAACAATTAACCAGCGGAACTACCTGCCTCCAGAAGTTGTGAATGCTCCAACACTGTAAGTTTTTAAGAAGAGACCGGACAGCCCTTTTTTGTCTGAAACGGTATAGGGTTCCCTGTCTGGGCAGGGGGTTGGACTAGATGACCTCTAAGGTCCCTTCCAACTCTGTTATTCTGTTAATCCGTGGAACTCCTTGCCTCCAGAAGCTGTGAATGCTCCAACACTGGGAGTTTTTAAGAAGAGACTGGACACCTGTTTGTCTGAAATGGTATGGTGGTTTCCTGCCTGGGCAGGGGGTTGGACTAGATGACCCCCAAGGTCCCATCCAACTCTTATTCTTCTTCTTATTATTATTAATTCTGGAAGTCGAAGCCCGTACTTCTTAAAGTGAGAAACGAGCTGTGTTAGAGGTTTGTGATTCCCCAAACATTCAGTCAGCTGTCCTTTGCTACTTTTTACTACTCGTCCAAAAGAAAAACGAGACTGCCTGAGTGATTTTAAACAATAATTTGCAAATAAATTAAAACAAATTCAAAATATCGAGAGGTCCAAGTGGATAAACCCACCGAAGCAAAACTTCCGATGGAAAGGGCAGCTCGGCCCTCTGGCCTGTAGCTCCTCACAGCAACCACCAGGGGGTGCTGTGACCTAAATCCAGGCTCTTCCTTTTGCAAAAACAGCTGCATCCGCCTTTCATCTTCCAGATGTGACGGATCGGAGCATCCATCGTCCCCCGCCCGCCCCATTGAGCAGGCAGGCACGTTGCAACCAACAAGAAGGGTAGAATCCCTTCCCTCCTTCTCTGCCTGGGAGGAAAACTTACCCACGTTTTAATAATGGGGCAGAATCCCGTCTCCGGACTCATTGGGTGCCCGCTACAGGCGGTCCTCGATTTACAGCCGTTCGTTTAGTGACCAAAGTTACAGCAGCGCTGGAAAAAGTGGGGTTTTTTTTATCGTTTTTCACGCTTAACGACCATTGCAGCACCCCCAGGGTCGCGTGACTGACTAGCCGCAGCTTCATAAAGCTGCTTTTGGGGACTGGCGACTCAACTAATCGGCCTTTTGCCGGCTGGGGGAATTCTGGGAGGGGGTCCTCCCGTCTTGAAGCTGCGGAGGTTGAGAAGCCCACCGGCCCAGATTGTGCGGTTGGCTGCTTCATTTATTCTGGGCAGGAGACGCCCCTCAAACGTCTTAAAATGACCACTCAGAAAGGTGTAATAGGCAACTGATAAAACTCCTGCTTAGTAAATCCAGTGGGTTCCACATCAAGAGTTGATCAGAAGGTGACCCCTGTGAGATGAAGGGGGATCGATTGTCCGTTAATCTCTAAAGTAAGAACGTCTTGCAGAGGCATGAAAAATAATGTCGTTTTTCCTTAGCAGCTTGTGGAAGTGATGTTATTAGTGTGCAGGGATCCTTCCTTCCTTCCTTCCTTCCTTCCTTCCTTCCTTCCTTCCTTCCTTCCTTCTTCCCTCCCTCCCTTCCTTCCTTCCTTCCTTCCTTCCTTCCTTCCTTCCTTCCTTCTAGCACTGATGTTCCCTAGTTGGGTCATGAAACGTCTGCAAGGAAACAGCCAAGCTCAGAGAGCACTAAGGACCCCACAGTCAGTCCTTCCTTCCTTCCTTCCTTCCTTCCTTCCTCCCTCCCTCCCTCCCTCCCTCCCTCCCTCCCTCTTTTTCTTCCCTCCCTTCATTTTTTCCTTCCTTCCTTCCATCCATCCATCTTTCCTACCTCTTTTTCCTTCCCTTCCTTTCTTTTCCTTCCTTCCTTCCTTCCTCCCTTTTTCTTCCCTCCCTTCATTTTTTCCTTCCTTCCTTCCTTCCATCCATCCATCTTTCCTCCTTCTTTTCCCTCCCTCCCTTCCCCTCCCTTCCATCCATCCATCTTCCCTTCCTTTTTTTCCTTCCTTCCCTCCTTCCTTCCTCCGTCTTTTTCCTCCCTCCCTTCCTCCCTTTTTCCTCCCTCCATTTTTTCCTTTCATCCACCTTTCCTTTTTCCTTCCTTCCTTCCTTCCTTCTTTCCTTCCATATTTCCTTCCTTCCTTCCATCTTCCCTCCCTCCCTCCCTCCCTCCCTCCCTCCCTGTGTTTGTCCTGATATTCCAGCAAGACGACTTGCAAAAGGAAAAAAAAAAAAGTCAATTTCCGATAACATTTCCAATAACAACCGGAAATGCACTCCGGCTCTATCTTGGTTCAACTCTTCTCTGCCCTTGTGTTTAACCTCCAGGGAGGGAGGGGCCCTCTGCTCCTCGCTATCATGCTTAATCTCCCAAGAGGGATAAAACTGTAATCAAAAATTCAGACTCGTTCTTCCAGGACTCCGCGAAGAATATAAAGAGAGGCACTTTGCATTTGCCCTCCAAGTGGGAATATTTAAAATTATTTTCAGCACCTAAAGAGTGAGTGTGGCCTGCACAACGCCGTCCTGAATTTAGACACACTGCCATCTTTCGGCTCCGGAAGATGCAAACGAATTTGCAACCCATCTCGGTTTAAATGATCAAAACCCGACACAAGCCACAAATTTGTGTCAGTCAAGCTTGCCCTTATTAAACCACCAGGAATTCCAGCTCGGATAGGTTTGACCTCAGGACCAGCCAATGAACAAAGCGTGGTGGCTTCATCCCGACTCTTATTAGAGGTAAGGAGGTAATTTGCACATCCAGAGCAGAGGTCTTCACTACCTGGGGGGGGGGGGGGTTCAGACCAAGGATATTTCCCTAGATCTTCTAGCGGGAGACTCGAGCAACTTGAAAGGGGACATTTGCCGGCACACACGGTCCTTTTCGTTCTTCCTCTTAAGAATAACGCAAGGCGCTAGTCCTCATGACGTGCAAGAAGAGACCCTTTGGCCAGGAAACCAGGTTTCTAGGCATCTCGGTCCCGAAGACGCCGAGGAATCGCGACGAAGCCAATTTCTGGAGATGGAATTCTCCCAGATCCCAGAACGGATGGATACCGAATGGCCCGTTTCACTTCTGCAGCAAAACGTAATACAGGAAGTCCTCAACTTACGACCGCGATTGTGACAAGGATTTCCGTTGGGAAAGCAAACATCTGGTTTTGGATCACATGACCGTGAGGATGCTGCAATGGTTGTAAGCGCAAGGACCGACTAAGTCTCTCTCACACACAAATACACACACACAAATACACATCCCAGTCTGGGATCAAAACAGGTGAGTTTGGTTCTTCTGGTGAAGTTCTCCCATCTTTAATGTTACCTAGTTGGGTCATGAAACGTCTGCAAGAAAGCCACCAAGCTTAGAGAGCACCAAGGACCCCACAGTCCTCCTCCTTCTCCTCCTCCTCCTCCTCCTTCCCCCTACAAACTCCCCTCCCTTCTAGCGCTTGTGGTATCATCTAGCTGGGCAATGAAACATCTGCAAGAAAAACAACCCAGCTCAGAGAGCACCAAGGGGGGGAAAAAACAGCACCGCAAAACAAGAATTGCTGGCCCCTGACCCTCCTTCCCTGCCCGATCCAGATCGATTGCTCAAATAATTTAGGCTCAAGCTTCCATCTGCTAAAAAAAAAAAGGGACTTTCTCCCCATTTCTGAAAGTTAATTAGCTGGGGAATTCTGGGAGGTGAAGTCCACGCCTGCCAACTGCGGGATTCTGAGAGTTGGTCCATGCATGCTGGCTGGGGAATTCTGGGAGTCGGAAGTCCACACATCTTAAAAGTTGCCAAGGATGGGAAACGCTGGTCTGTCCCATCTTCAAAACCTCTCATCAGCCTTCTATCCTGCATTAATCCTCTTAATTGTTCATCCTAAGCCAGGGGTCTTCAAACCTGGCCCTTTGATGACTTGTGGACTTCAACTCCCAGAATTCCTCAGCCGGCGTCCCTAGCTGAGGAATTCTGGGAGTTGAAGTCCAGGGGGTCTTCCAACTTGGCCCTTTGATGACTTGTGGACTTCAGCTCCCAGAATTCCTCAGCCGGCATCCCTAGCTGAGGATTTCTGGGAGTTGAAGTCCAGGGGTCTTCCAACTTGGCCCTTTGATGACTTGTGGACTTCAGCTCCCAGAATTCCTCAGCTGGCGTCCCTAGCTGAGGAATTCTGGGAGTTGAAGTCCAGGGGGTCTTCCAACTTGGCCCTTTGATGACTTGTGGACTTCAGCTCCCAGAATTCCTCAGCCAGGCACGCGTGCCTGGCTGAGGAATTCTGGGAGTTGAAGTCCACAAGTCATCAAAGGGCCAAGTCGAAAGACCCCCTGTCCTAAGCAGTCAAACTAATCATGCTTTTAGCTTTATAATTCATTCCTTGATCACTCACAGACACGTCTGATCAAGCACGCTTAAACCATATATTGGAAGCAAAGAGATTCTTTCCAAGCAGATTTTTTTTTTTTTTAACCAATTCTCCCTTCTCCTTTATTCTTGGCATTGTCAGGAACGAGTTTTTCCCCCTGCTTTGTCATCTCTTTCCTGCTCATTCACGTCACCACGCAGAGGAAGCTTTTTGCTCCGCAGCTCAATCACTCAGAAAGTCGCACAGTTTTCCCCTCTGGTTTTTCCGTTCCTGTCATTCGCTGAAGTGTGGCATTCAACAATCTTTGACCTGCCAATTTCGACTTTGCAACAAGACGTGGATGGCATTAATTCATGCTCTCTGGCTTATCTTTAGCTTTTCTGTCTGTGATTAAACATTCATTGCCCTGGACGATTTCATCAGTTCTTTTCAAGATCCAGACCTGTAAATGGTATAGATTCTCCTGCTTGAGCAGGGGGCTGGACTAGAAGACCTCCAAGGTCCCTTCCATCTCTGTTCTATTCTGTTCTGTTCTGTTCTATTTCTGTTCTGCTCTATTCTATTCTATTCTATTCTATTCTATTCTATTCTATTCTATTCTATTCTATTCTATTCTATTCTATTCTGTAATTCTATTCTATTCTATTTCTATTTCTATTTCTATTTCTATTTCTATTTTATATTCTATTCTATTCTATTCTATTCTATTCTATTCTATTCTAATTCTGTTCTATTCTATTCTATTCTGTAATTCTATTCTATTCTATTCTATTCTATTTTCTATTCTATTTCTATTTCTATTTCTATTTTATATTCTATTCTATTCTATTCTATTCTATTTTCTATTCTATTTCTATTTCTATTTTCTATTCTATTCTATTCTATTCTATTCTATTCTATTCTATTCTATTCTATTCTATTCTATTCTATTCTATTCTATTCTATTCTATTCTGCACTGTTCTGTTCTGTTCTTGTTCCTGTTCCTATTCGTCCTCCCCTTTTGTCCTGGAGGCAGGACAAGAAGCAACAGAGGGAAACTAATCAAGAAGAGAAGCAACCTGGAACTATGGAGAAATTTCCTGACAATGAGAACAATTAACCAGTGGAACAACCTGCCTCCAGAAGTTGTGGGTGCTCCAACACTAGACGTTTTCAAGAAGAGACTGGACAACCATTTGACAGGGGATTGTATAAGATCTCCTGCTTGAGCAGGGGGTTGGACTAGATAGAAGACCTCCAAGGTCCCTTCCAACTCTGTTATTTTGTTAATACAATTTTCAACTGACCTGATTTGGTGTGTTGTGTAAAACACAACCTGCATGTTTTCGGTGAAGGATTCAGAATGTCCTCCGTGAATATCACCTCCATCCTTACAAGTATCAGCACCGGATTTTAGAATTGGCTCTTTGGAGAGATTTATCCCAAAAATCTTTTTTGAATTTTACTTTAAAAAAAAATAAATAGATTGACATTCTGTTTTGGGTTAAACGAGAATGCAAACTTAAGAATACTACTACTACTACTACTACTACTACTACTACTACTACTACTACTACTACTACTACTACTACTACTACTAATAATAATAATAATAATAATAATAATAATAATAATAATAATAATAATAATAATAATAATAATAATAATAATAATAATAAAGTTGGAAGGGACCTTGGAGGTCATCTAGTCCAACCCCCTGCTCAGCCAGGAAACCCTATATAAAGGAAACTTGTCTGAATATATTATTTTAAAAAAAATAAAAAAAAAAGATACAAAAAAGATGCTATCCAGGGTGGTATAAGGATTCCCCCCTCGGGCATGGGGTCAGACTAGAAGACCTCCAAGGTCCCTTCCAGCCCTCGGGATTCTATGCATTATTTTGCCAGATTTTTTTTCCCCCATCCCGGTCATTTGCAAGAGCCTCCCTTTCTTTGCACGCTTGCCTGGCCGCGGCGGATCTGTCCGACTGACAAGGATGTCTGGAATTAGGCACAGATTTAGCCAGACTCTGACCTTTGCCCCACCCCACCCCGCTAATTGGCAGCCTTGGGAAAACTGGCACGGATTCAGACAGAGTAAGTCCTGCTGGTTTTGCGGATAAAGTCAAGGAGAGCTTCAGAAGCCCGGGAAGGCTGGAGAGGAAGGTTATTCTGGCTCCTTCCTCTCTCTTTTTCCTTTTTTTATCTTTGGTACCAACTGCAGCTGGCAAGCTTGGCGGGCAGCCCAGGGGCTGAAAAACAGCTGATGCATACCGAGAAAGGGGAGAAATTGCTCTCAGGCCCCATAGTGGAGCAATTGGGTCCCAAATCTACTCTTTCTAGCTTTTTTTTAACGAGGCGTTCGATTTGGCAACACCACGGAAAGAGGCGAAGTATCCTCCATCTGGCTGCGAAGGGAAGAAAAGGGGGATTACAAAAGATGCATAAAGGAGCAATATTTTCACACCGTTCCTGCTGGATTACGCAAGGCGAAAGCTTCAAGGGCCTGGCGGCCAAAGCAGAGAAGGGAAAGGAGACGGAGAGTTCAAAGCCTGGGCAATGCATATATATATATATATAAGGTCAGGTTCTGAGCTGGCGCAGGAAGGGAAATTCAGCGTTCCTTGGAAGGAGGGGAGGAAAGAAGGAAAAGAAAGGGGAGAAGGAAAGAGGAGATGGAAGGGAGGGAGAGAGAGAAGGAGAGGGACAAACGGAAGGAAGGAGAGAGGGAAGGAGAAAAGGAGAAGGGAGAAAGGGAAGGAGAAGGAAGAAAGAGGGAAGGAGAAGAAAGGACAAGGATGAAGTGGAAAAGAGGGAAGGTAGAAGGAGAAGAAGGAGGGAGGGAGGGAGGAAAAGGGAAGGAAGGAAGGAAGAAGGAAGGAAGGAAGGAAGAACAAAGGGAAGAGGGAGGGAGGGAAAAGGAAGGAAGGAAGGAAGGAGGGAAGGGAGGTGGAGGGAGGAAGGAAGGAAGGAAGAAGGAAGGAAGAACGAAGGAGGGAAGAGGGAGGGAAGGAAAAGGAAGAAAGGAAGGAGGGAGGGAAGGGAGGTGGAGGAAGGGAGGAAGGGAGTGAGGAAGGAAGGAAGGAAGGTTTTGGAAGGATCAAAACTGGAACACTGCATCCAGTTTTGGTCACCATATTACAAAAAAGATGTTGAGACTTTGGAAAAAGTGCAAAGAAGAGCAACGAAGATGATGAAAGGCCTGGAGAATAAAACATATGAAGAATGATGGAAGGAACTGGGTATGTCTAGTCTAGAGAAAACTCTAGGGGTGACATGATGGCAGTCTTCCAGTATTGGAGGGGCTGCCCCAAAGAAGAGGGGTTCAATTTATTCTCCAAAGCACCTGAAGGCAGCACAAGAAGCAACGGATGGAAACTAACCAAAGAGAGAAGCAACCTGGAACTAAGGAGAAACTTCCTGACAGTGAGGACAATTAACCAGTGGAACAACCTGCCTGCAGAAGCGGTGAATGCTCCAACACTGGAGGCTTTTAAGAAGAGACTGGACAGCCACTTGTCTGAAATGGTATAGGGTCTCCTGCTTGAGCAGGGGATTGGACTAGAAGACCTCCAAGGGCCCTTCCAGCTCTATTCTGATTGAAAAGAAAGGTTAGAGGGAAAGGAGAGGGAAGGAAGGGAGAGAAGGAAAGGAGAGTAAGAAACACATGAGTGAAGGAGAGAGGGAAGAAGGAAGGAAGGGAGGGAGGGAGGAAGGAAGGAAAGAAAGGAGGAAGGAAGGAAGGAAGGAAGGAAAAGGGAGGAAAGAAGGGAAGGAAGGAAGGAAGGAAGGAAGGAAGGAAGGAAGGAAGGAAGGAAGGAAGGAAGGAAGGAAGGAAGGAAGGAAGGAAGGAAAATTATTTTTGAGAGAACGAGAAGGACATAATAGAGATCTGGATCTTCAAGAGAAGAACTGGTGAAATCATGCAGGCCTAATGAAGGTTTAATCATGGAGGGAGAGGTTAAAGATAAGCCCAAAAAACATGATTTAGTGCCATCTACGCCTGTTTGAAGTACTATTTGAAAACACTTTGAATTCCGCAGTGCAGTTCTTAGACTTTTGAAAATGTATATTCTATTAGGGGGGGGGGAACGTCTGCCCAAAATGCATTTACTGTATACATGCACAGAATGTATAAAATTAGATAAATGCTGGAAAATTGCTGGCAAAAAAACTGGTGAATAAAAAAAAACCGCAGATAAAACTGCCTGCATTAAGCTAAGCCTGCATGGGAAAACATTCGGATTTCAGGGCTGTCTTTCAATCTTACATTTGGCTGATCTGGTTGTTGTTTTTTTGTTTTTTTTGAGGTTTGTTATAATTCGCCTTCTTCGTTCTGAAAAAGGGCACCGTCCATCTGAGGAAAGTTGAAATAATTTCCTTTGAAGAATGAAAAAAAAAGATCTCTTAAACAGGGGGATGGACTAGATGATCTTTTAACATCTCTTCGAACTTCACGGTCTAAAGCAGTGTTTCTCGACCTGGGTTACTTTAAGACCTGTGGACTTCAACTCCCAGAATTCCCCAGCCATCATTTCTAAGTGGAGGATTCCTGGGAAATCAGAAAAATCCATCCATTTGTAGCACCGGAAGGGATTCCCAAAGATCATCTAGTCCAGCCCCCTGAAATCTGCAGGGGAGCTAATTAAGCCATCCCAGAAGAGGTATCTCTCCATCAATATCCCTCCATCTGGGCCATTCAAGGACCTGTGGACTTTCAACTGCCAGAATGGGATGGGCAGTGCCCAAGAGGCTAGCATTGAGGAAGTGTGCACCAACAACAGATAAGCTGGTTTAAAATTGGTTTCCTCTCAACCAATGCTGGCCAGTTGAATTGGGAGCACAGCCCTAGACATCTTACCATAATTACACTCAGTCGCATTTTGTGTTCCTTCCCCATTTCTTTCTTCCGCCAACAATAAACAGACAACAGAATTGTAAAGGTGACGTACTTACAACCTAGTTTCCAGCATAGAAACAAGCCATCATCCAATTTCCAAGATAGATGCTTCTCGGCGCTGGGAGCACCGTTTTAAAACGAACACCGTGGCCCAATTGTGCCATGTTTGCTGGGTGTAAATGAGCCTTTATCCACCCGTGCAATTTTCCTAGTGCCTACCCCTGAAGAAGGCAGATAGCCTGCCTCTGGAGCTGGAGGTTCTACTTGAAGAACGCAGATAGCCTGCCTCTGGAGCTGGAGGTTTCATTCTGAGCTGTCTCACGTCATGCCCTGAACGATGCAGATAGCCTGCCTCTAGAGACGGAGGCTCTATTCTGAGCTGCTTCCGCTGGGCCCCTGAAGAAAGCAGATAACCTGCCTCTGGAGCCGGAGGTTCCATTTGAAGAATGCAGATGGTCTGCCTCTGGAGATGGAGGTTCTATACAAAGCATGCAGGTAGACTGCCTCTGGAACTGGAGGCTCTATTCCGAGCTGTTTCGGCCATACCCCTGAAGAATGCAGATAGTCTGCCTCTGGAGTTGGAGGTTCTATTTGAAGCATGGAAGTAGACTGCCTCTGGAACTGGAGGCTCTATTCTGAGCCGTCTCAGCCATGCCCCTGAAGAATGCAGGTAGTCTGCTTCTGGAATTGGAGGCTCTATTCTGTTTCGGCCATGCCCCTGAAGAATGCAGGTACACTGCCCCTGGAGCTGGAGGCTCTATTCTGATTTGTCTCAGCCATGCCCCTGAAGAATGCAGGTACACTGCCCCTGGAGCTGGAGGCTCTATTCTGAGCTGCCTCCGTAGCAGGCCGAAATCAAAGGCATCACCGTCAACCGACAGCATTGGCACAGCCGATGAGTTTTTTTAAGCACTGCCAGAAAGGGAATTCAGACCCGCTAATGCCCCGTTTGCAATGCCAAGCGAGGCTGGCTCGGGCCAACCACCCCTAGGATGTCTCTAGTCCTCAAGGATTATCCTGACGTCCTTCAGAACCAGCTCTAGCCAAGCCTGCAGTTCGAATCTCCCACCCGTTCCCCAAATCTTCGACCCACCTTCGGATGAATTCGGTCCCCCCCCCCTCCGCAAATTCGAACTGACGTCTCCCAGAAAACATCTTTTTCCATTTTTCTTCTTTTTCTTTTTTCGCCTTCTGTTTTATTTCATTTTTCCCCTTCTCCAAGGGTATCCGGTCAGAAAGGAAAGAGGGGAAGGTTGCGTAATGTTTTACAGCTGTTAGCAGAAGGGATTTTTCCAGCTGGGATCAGCCCAGGGCTATTTGCTCCTTGCAAATAAAAATAAAAAAAAGGACATTTGCAATTTGGGATTCCCCCCCCCCCAAAGGACTTAAACGGGGGGGGGGGAATCCATTGCATCTTTGTGAGGTCTTTTGCACACACCAACCTCCTCCTCACCAACCGAATCCTGGAGACCTTTTCTTCCAAAAAAAATAAAATAAAAATCAGAACGGAGAAACAGGCATATCTACAGATCCATGCCAAATATATCAGCTCCCCGTGGCGGATTTACCAGCTGTGGCTCAATAATGCTTAATAAACAGAAACAGGATTGGGTGAAAACAATGGAGCGAGACTCTTTTGCTGCCTGGAATTCAAAGCCCCCCCCCACCTCCCACCTGGATTAGCTACCTTCCACCCGGTGGTAGTTTCCCCTGCGTGATTCAAAAGTGCAGGAAATTTGAATGCCCAGGTGGTCCCCTTTCCTAGGCAGGCGTGAAACCACTTTAACAGGCCATTCTCTCTCTCTTTTTTCCGTTCTTTTCTTCCCTTTCCTCCTTCCTTTCTTCCCTTTCTTTTTCTCTCTTCTCTTTCTCTTTCCTCCTTCCTTTCTTCCCTTTATGTTCTCTCCTTTCTTTTGTTCTTTTTTCTTCCTTTCTTTCCTTTTTTTCTCCTTTCCTTCCTCCCATTTTTTTTTCTTCCTTCCTTCCTTCCTTTTCCTTCCTTCCCTCTTTCCTTCCCTTTCTTTCCTCCTTCCTTTCTTCCCTTTATTTTCTCTTTCTTTTGTTCTTTTTTCTTCCTTTATTTTTCTTTCCTTTCCTCTTTCCGTTTATTTTTTCTTTTTCTTTTTTTTCTTTTCCTTCCTTTCTCATTTTTTCTCCTTCCTTCATTCCTTCCTTCCTTTTCCTTCCATCCCTTTTTCTTTTCTTCCCTTTCTCTTTCCTCCTTCCTTTCTTCCCTTTTTCTCTTTCTTGTTTTTTCTTCTTTTCCTTTATTTTTCTTCCTTTCCTTTCCGCCTTCCTTCCATTTATTTTTTCTTTCCTTTCTTTCTTTTTCTTTTTCTTCTTTTTCTTCTTTTTCTTTCTTTTCCTTCCTTTCTCCCCCTTTCTCATTTTTTCTCCTTCCTTCCTTCCTC
>JALGBA010001718.1:0-41591 GCA_023970755.1 Azemiops feae
GCCCTGTGCTATAGATGGTCTTGGTAGTCCCTGTCAGGCCGCTATGGCCAAAATAACCACAGGAAGGCACCGTTTGCAAGCCCTGTGCTATAGATGGTCTTTGTAGTCCCTTTCAGGCCGCTATGGCCAAAATAACCACAGGAGGGCACTCTTTGCATGCCCTCAGGCAAGGCTCTTTTGTTCCTTTACTGAATTACTTTTCCTTTGCACTGATAAAGGTATGATGAATTTATCCATGTTTATTAATATGCACCACTACCAGCTAGTTCAGGGTCTTCAAACTTGGCACTTTTAAGACTTGTGGACTTCAACTCCCAGGATTCCTCAGCCCTCATGGCTGGTTGAGGAATTCTGGGAGTTGACGTCCACAGGTCTTAAAGTTGCTAAGTCTGTAGACTCCTGAGTTAGCTGGTTTGCCCTTCTGAGCTCTTCCACGTGCACACAAACACCCCCCAATCCCTTCCCTGTACCCTTAAAGACACAGAAATCAAGTGCAATGCAAGAAAATAAAGAAACAGAAAGTCTGTTTTTTTTCTCTTTAACTGCCTCAGGCTGTCACGTGTCACAATGTTGGAAATCTGTTCTGGAAGGTTCCGGCAATTGCGACAAGCTTTAGCTTTTAATTAAGCCTGTTTACTTTCAAATAAAACTTTGTAAAAGCCACAGACAGACTGAATTAAAGGGGGTAAAACTAATTACATTTGTTTTTAAGCGATTCAACCTTTCCTGGTGTCCTTTTTTTTTCCCTTCCCACCCGAGCACGTTCTTTTTTACCTCTTCCTCACTCCCCCTCCCTTTTCTTCGTTCACTCCAGCTCCCGGCATGAGCACCAATCCTCTGGACCCAATCATTCTCTTCCTGCCGGCATCCCAGCCGCCTCCTAGGACTTTTTTTGCCCTCTTTTGGGTATTAAAGAATAGGCCCTTAGGTTGCTCCATTTTGGGGTGAGAATAGAGTACGGTTAAAACCTAGGCTGCATTCTGATGACTTTACCCCTAAATACAAAAATAGTCTTTCATATCTTGGAAAGCTGACTTTCTGCCCTCGTTTGGGTAAAGAAGACTACAGCCTACTTTTGGTGACCCCATTTTGGGGTTAGAAAAGAGTTAGTCCGACGTAAGGCTGCATTCTGATGACTTTGCCCCCAAAATGGACCAACCCATTTGTGATAATGTTTAGGAAAGCCTGACTTTTTTGTCCTCTTTGGGGTAAGGTTTATTTCCTTGTGTGGCTGCTATTCCTGCCTTGTCCACTGGAGGGCACTGCTGCTTTCTGTCCCATAGCATTAGCACTTATGCCATCATAGGCCTTTTTAACTCGGTTTAAGTGTTTTGAAGCAGGTTTCCTTCTTCTGTGCCTGTTCTGCAGCCCTTGGGCCTCCCGTTGCTCTGTTATGATTAATATCAAGGCTTCTAATAATGTAATAATAATAATAAAGTCATTCTGATGACTTTGCCCCCCAAATAACCAACATAGTCTTTCATACCTTAGGAAAGCCTGACATTTTTGCCCTCTATGGGTAAGGAGAGACTACGGCCTGACTTTTGACCCACTTTGCGGTTAGGAAACAGTTAGGTCGATGTAAGGCTGCATTCTGATGACTTTGCCCCCCCAAATAACAAACATAGTCTTTCACGTCTTGGGAAAGCCTGACTTTTTTGCCCTCTTTTGGGTAAGGAGAGACTACGGCCTGACTTTTGAACCATTTTGCGGTTAGAGGAGAGTTAGGTCGAGGTAATGCCGCATTCTGATGACTTTGTCCCCAAAATGACCAACGCAGTGACCAACACATTTTAGGAAAGCCTGACTTTGCCTCTTTGGTGTAGGGTTTATTTCCTTGGGTGCGGCTATTCCAACAGAACCACAGGACGCAGTCTTTTCTTGCCCTGTGTTTATATAATGTTCCTGTAGTCCTTTCAGGCTGCTAATATCAATAAAATAACCACAGTAGGGCACCCTTTTTCATGCCCTGTGCTATGCTGGTCTTTTGTAGTCCCTGTCAGGCCGCTATGGCCAAAATACCATAGGAGGCCACCGTTTGCAGAAGCCCTGTTCTATAGATTGTCTTTGTAGTCCCTTTCTGGCCGCTATGGCCAAAATAAACCCACAGATGGCCCTCTTTGGCATGCCTCATGCTATGCTCTTTGTTCCTTTACTGAATACTTTTTCCTTTTGCACTGATAATGTATGATAAAATTTATCCATGTTTATTAATATGCACCACTACCAGCTAGTTCAGGGGTCTTCAAACCTGGCACTTTTAAGACTTGTGGACTTCAACTCCCAGGATTCCTCAGCCCTCATGGCTGGTTGAGGTTGAGGAATTCTGGGAGTTGAAGTCCACAGGTCTTAAAGTTGCTAAGTCTGTAGACTCCTGAGTTAGCTGGTTTGCCCTTCTGAGCTCTTCCACGTGCACACAAACACCCCCCAATCCCTTCCCTGTACCCTTAAAGAGACAGAAATCAAGTGCAATGCAAGAAAATAAAGAAACAGAAACTCCGTTTTTTTTCTCTTTAACTGCCTCAGGCGTGTCACGTGTCACAATGTTGCAAATCTGTGCTGGAAGTTTCTGGAAGGTTCCGGCAATTGCAAAAACCTTTAGCTTTTAATTAAGCCTCTTTACTTTCAAAGAAAACTTTGTAAAAGCCACAGACAGACTGAATTAAAGGGGTAAAAATAATTACATTTGTTTAAAGCGATTAAACCTTTCCTGGTGTCTTTTTTCCCCTTTCCCCACCCAAACCACCTTCTTTTATACCCTTCTCTTCCCCTCCCTTCTTAGTCACTCCAGCTCACGGGCAGGAGCAACAATCAGCTGGACCCAATCAGTCTCTCCTGCCGGCATCCAGCCGCCTCCTTAGGGACTTTTTTGCCCTCTTTTGGGTAAGGAAAGACTAGGGCCTTAGGTTTGACCCATTTTGGGTTAGAATAGAGTAAGGTGAACCTAAGGCTGCATTCTGATGACTTTGCCCCTAAAATAACAAAAATAGTCTTTCATATCTTGGGAAAGCCTGACCTTTCTGCCCTCTTTTGGGTAAAGAAAGACTACGGCCTGACCTTTGACCCGTTTTGGGGTTAGAAAAGAGTTAGGTCGACGTAAGGCTGCATTCTGATGACTTTGCCCCCAAAATGACCAACACAGTTTGTGAATATGTTAGGAAAGCTGACTTTTTTTTCCTTTTTTTTTTTTCATTTCCTTTTTTTTTTGCCCTCTTTGGGGTAAGGTTTATTTCCTTGTGTGGCTGCTATTCCTGCCTTGTCCACTGGAGGGCACTGATTTCTCTCCCATAGCATTAGCACTTAGGCCATCATAGGCCTTTTTAACTCGGTTTAAGTGTTTTGAAGCAGGTTTCCTTCTTCTGCGCCTGTTCTGCAGCCCTTGGGCCTCCCATTGCTCTATTATGATTAATATCAAGGCTTCTAATATGTAATAATAATAATAAAGTCATTCTGATGACTTTGCCCCCCAAATAACCAACATAGTCTTTCATATCTTAGGAAAGCCTGACATTTTTGCCCTCTATGGGTAAGGAGAGACTACGGCCTGACTTTTGACCCACTTTGCGGTTAGGAAACAGTTAGGTCGATGTAAGGCTGCATTCTGATGACTTTGCCCCCCCAAATAACAAACATAGTCTTTAATGTCTTGGGAAAGCCTGACTTTTTTGCCCTCTTTTGGGTAAGGAGAGACTACGGCCTGACGTTTGACCCATTTTGCAGTTAGAGGAGAGTTAGGTCGAGGTTTAGCCGCATTCTGATGACTTTGTCCCAAAATGACCAACGCAGTGACCAACACATGTTAGGAAAGCCTGACTTTTTTGCCCTCTTTGGGGTAAGGTTTATTTCCTTGGGTGGCTGCTATTCCAACACAACCACAGGAGCGCAGTCTTTGCGTGCCTTGTTATATACGTCGCTGTATCCCTTTCCGGCTGCTATACATAAAATAATCACAGTACAGTGCACCCTTTTCCTGCCCATGTGCTATAGATTGGTCTTTGTATCCTGTCAGGCCGTATGCCCAAAATAACCACCGGTGGCTCTCTTTCCGAACATGCCCTGTGCTATAGATGGTCTTTGTAGTCCCTGTCAGGCCGCTATGGCCAAAATAACCACAGGAAGGCACCGTTTGCAAGCCCTATGCTATAGATGGTCTTTGTAGTCCCTTTATGGCCGCTATACAGGAGGGCACTCTTTGCATGCCCTCAGGCTATGCTCTTTTGTTCCTTTACTGAATTACTTTTCCTTTGCACTGATAAATGTATGATAAATTTATCCATGTTTATTAATATGCACCACTACCAGCTAGTTCAGGGGTCTTCAAACGTGGCACTTTTAAGACTTGTGGACTTCAACTCCCAGGATTCCTCAGCCCTCATGGCTGGTTGAGGAATTCTGGGAGTTGAAGTCCACAGGTCTTAAAGTTGCTAAGTCTGTAGACTCCTGAGTTAGCTGGTTTGCCCTTCTGAGCTCTTCCACGTGCACACAAACACCCCCAATCCCTTCCCTGTACCCTTAAAGACACAGAAATCAAGTGCAATGCAAGAAAATAAAGAAACAGAAAGTCTGTTTTTTTTCTCTTTAACTGCCTCAGGCGTGTCACGTGTCACAATGTTGGAAATCTGTTTCTGGAAGGTTCCGGCAATTGCGAAAAGCTTTAGCTTTTAATTAAGCCTGTTTACTTTCAAAGAAAACTTTGTAAAAGCCACAGACAGACTGAATTAAAGGGGGTAAAACTAATTACATTTGTTTAAAGCGTTTAACCCTTTCCTGGTGTCTTTACTCCCCTTTCCCCACCCAAACCACGTTCTTTTATACCCTCTCCTCTCTCCCCCCTCCCTTTTCTTCAGTTCACCTCCAGCTCCCGGCAGGAGCACCAATCAGCTGGACCCAATCAGTCTCTCCTGCCGGCATCCAGCCGCCTCCTTAGGGACTTTTTGCCCTCTTTTGGGTAAGGAAGATAGGGCCCCTTAGGTTTGACCCATTGGGGTTAGAATAGAGTAATGTGAACTTAAGGCTGCATTCTGATGACTTTCACCCCTAAATAACAAAAATCGTCTTTCATATCTGTGGAAAGCCGGACTTTTCTGCCCTCTTTTGGGTAAAGAAAGCTACGGCCTGACTTTTGACCCATTTTGGGGTTAGAAAAGAGTTAAGTCGACGTAAGGCTGCATTCTGATGACTTTGCCCCCAAAATGACCAACACAGTTTGTGATATGTTAGGAAAGCCTGACTGTTTTGCCCTCTTTGGGGTAAGGTTTATTTCCTTGTGTGGCTGCTATTCCTGCCTTGTCCACTGGAGGGCACTGCTTTCTGTCCCATAGCATTAGCACTTAGGCCATCACAGGCCTTTTTAACTCGGTTTAAGTGTTTTGAAGCAGGTTTCCTTCTTCTGTGCCTGTTCTGCAGCCCTTGGGCCTCCCGTTGCTCTATTATGATTAATATCAAGGCTTCTAATAATGTAATAATAATAATAATACAGTCATTCTGATGACTTTGCTCCCCCAAATAACCACATAGTCTTTTCATACCTTAGTGAGACGCCTGACATTTTTGCCCTTATGGGTAAGGAAGACTAACGCCTGACTTTTTGACCCACTTTGCGTCGGAACAGTTAGTCGACGTAAGGGCTGCATTCTGATGACTTGCCCCCAAATAACAAACATAGTCCTTTCATGTCTGGGAAGCCTGACTTTGTGGCACAACTCTTTTTGTATGAGAGACTCCTGCCTGACTTTTGACCCATTTTGCAGTTAGAGAGAGTTAGGTCGAGTTTTAGCCGCATTCTGATGACTTTGTCCCAAAAAAATGACCAACGCAGTGACCCACTGTAGGAGCTGACTTTTTTGCCCTCTTTTGGTAAGGTTTATTTCCCTTGGTGGCTGCTATTCAAAACAACCACAGGAGCGCAGTCTTTGCTCCCGTGTTATAGATGGTCTTTGTAGTCCTGTCAGGCCGCTATGCCCAAAATAACCACAGGTAGGCTCTCTTTACATGCCCTGTTCTATAGATGGTCTTTGTAGTCCTGTCAGGCCGCTATGCCCAAAATAACCACAGGTAGGCTCTCTTTACATGCCCTGTGCTATAGATGGTCTTTGTAGTCCCTGTCAGGCCGCTATGGCCAAAATAACCACAGGAAGGCACCGTTTGCAAGCCCTGTGCTATAGATGGTCTTTGTAGTCCCTTTCTGGCCGCTGTGGCCAAAATAACCACAGGAGGGCACTCTTTGCATGCCCTCAGGCTATGCTCTTTTGTTCCTTTACTGAATTACTTTTCCTTTGCACTGATAAATGTATGATGAATTTATCCATGTTTATTAATATGCACCACTACCAGCTAGTTCAGGGGTCTTCAAACTGGGCACTTTTAAGACTTGTGGACTTCAACTCCCAGGATTCCTCAGCCCTCATGGCTGGTTGAGGAATTCTGGGAGTTGAAGTCCACAGGTCTTAAAGTTGCTAAGTCTGTAGACTACTGAGTTAGCTGGTTTGCCCTTCTGAGCTCTTCCACGTGCACACAAACACCCCCCAATCCCTTCCCTGTACCCTTAAAGACACAGAAATCAAGTGCATGCAAGAAAATAAAGAAACAGAAGTTCCGTTTTTTTTTTCTCTTTAACTGCCTCAGGCGTGTCACGTGTCACAAATGTTGGAAATCTTGTTCTGTAAGGTTCCGCATTTGCGAAAAGCTTTAGCTTTTAATTAAGCCTGTTTAACTTTCAAAGACACTTTGTAAAAGCCACAGACAGACTGAATTAAGGGGGTAACTAATTACATTTGTTTAAAGCGATTAACCTTTCCTGGTGTCTTTTTTCCCCTTTCCCCCCCCAAACCACGTTCTTTTATACCCTCTCCTCTCTCCCCCCTCCCTTTTCTTCAGTTCACCTCCAGCTCCCGGCAGGAGCACCAATCAGCTGGACCCAATCAGTCTCTCCTGCCGGCATCCAGCCGCCTCCTTAGGGACTTTTTTGCCCTCTTTTGGTTAAGGAAAGACTAGGGCCTTAGGTTTGACCCATTTTGGGGTTAGAATAGAGTAAGGTGAACCTAAGGCTGCATTCTGATGACTTTGCCCCTAAAATAACAAAAATAGTCTTTCATATCTTGGGAAAGCCTGACTTTTCTGTCCTCTTTTGGGTAAAGAAAGACTACGGCCTGACCTTTGACCCATTTTGGGGTTAGAAAAGAGTTAGGTCGACGTAAGGCTGCATTCTGATGACTTTGCCCCCAAATTGACCAACACAGTTTGTGATATGTTAGGAAAGCCTGACTTTTTTGCCCTCTTTGGGGTAAGGTTTATTTCCTTGTGTGGCTGCTATTCCTGCGTTGTCCACTGGAGGGCACTGCTTTCTGTCCCATAGCATTAGCACTTAGGCCATCATAGGCCTTTTTAACTCGGTTTAAAGTGGTTTGAGCAGGTTTGCCTTCTCTGTGCCTGTTCTGCAGCCGCTTGGCCTCCGTTCTCTATTATGTTATTCAAGGCCTTTCTAATAATGTAATACTATAATAATAACGTCATTCTGAGAATTTGCCCCCAATAACCAACATATTCTTTCATACCTTAGGAAAGTCCTACTTTTTGCCCTCTATGGGTAGGAGATACTACGCCTGACTTTTTGACCACTTTGCGGTTATGAAACAGTTAGGTCACGTAAGGCTGCATTCTGATGACTTTGCCCCCCCAAATAACAAACATAGTCTTTCATGTCTTGGGAAAGCCTGACTTTTTTGCCCTCTTTTGGGTAAGGAGAGACTACGGCCTGACTTTTGAACCATTTTGCAGTTAGAGGAGAGTTAGGTCGAGGTTTAGCCGCATTCTGATGACTTTGTCCCAAAATGACCAACGCAGTGACCAACACATGTTAGGAAAGCCTGCCTTTTTTGCCCTCTTTGGGGTAAGGTTTATTTCCTTGGGTGGCTGTTATTCCAAAACAACCACAGGAGCGCAGTCTTTGCGTGCCCTGTGTTATATATGGTCGCTGTAGTCCCTTTCAGGCTGCTATACATAAAATAATCACAGTAGGGCACCCTTTTCATGCCCTGTGCTATAGATGGTCTTTGTAGTCCTGTCAGGCCGCTATGCCCAAAATAACCACAGGTAGGCTCTCTTTCCATGCCCTGTGCTATAGATGGTCTTTGTAGTCCCTTTCTGGCCGCTATGGCCAAAATAACCACAGGAGGGCACTCTTTGCATGCCCTCAGGCTATGCTCTTTTGTTCATTTACTTGAATTACTTTTTCCTTTGCACTGATAATGTATGATGAATTTTAATCCATGTTTTATTAATATGCACCACTTACCATCTAGTTCAGGGGTCTTCAACTGGCGCATTTTAAGACTTGTGGACTTCAAAACTCCCAGGATTCCTCAGCCCTCATGGCTGGTGAGGAATCTGGGAGTTTGGAAGTCCACAGGTCTTAAAGTTTCTAAGTCTGTAGACTCCTAGTTAGCTGTTTGCCTTCTGAGCTCTTCCACCTTTGCACACAAACACCCCCCAATCCCTTCCCTGTACCCTTGAAGACACAGAAATCAAGTGCAATGCAAGAAAATAAAGAAACAGAAAGTCCGTTTTTTTTCTCTTTAAGTGCCTCAGGCGTGTCACGTGTCACAATGTTGGAAATCTGTTCTGGAAGGTTCTGGCAATTGCGAAAAGCTTTAGCTTTTAATTAAGCCTGTTTACTTTCAAAGAAAACTTTGTAAAAGCCACAGACAGACTGAATTAAAGGGGGTAAAACTAATTACATTTGTTTAAAGCGATTAAACCTTTCCTGGTGTCTTTTTCCCCTTTCCCCACCCAAACCACGTTCTTTTATACCCTCTCCTCTCTCCCCATCCCTTATCTTTAGTTCACCTCCAGCTCCCGGCAGGAGCACCAATCAGCTGGACCCAATCAGTCTCTCCTGCCGGCATCCAGCCGCCTCCTTAGGGACTTTTTTGCCCTCTTTTGGGTAAGGAAAGACTAGGGCCTTAGGTTTGACCCATTTTGGGGTTAGAATAGAGTAAGGTGAACCTAAGGCTGCATTCTGATGACTTTGCCCCTACAATAACAAAAATAGTCTTTCATATCTTGGGAAAGCCTGACTTTTCTGCCCTCTTTTGGTAAAGAAAGACTACGGCCTGACTTTTGACCCATTTTGGGGTTAGAAAAGAGTTAGGTCGACGTAAGGCTGCATTCTGATGACTTGGCCCCCAAAATGACCAACACAGTTTGTGATATGTTAGGAAAGCCTGACTGTTTTGCCCTCTTTGGGGTAAGGTTTATTTCCTTGTGTGGCTGCTATTCCTGCCTTTTCCACTGGAGGGCACTGCTTTCTGTCCCATAGCATTAGCACTTAGGCCATCATAGGCCTTTTTAACTCGGTTTAAGTGTTTTGAAGCAGGTTTCCTTCTTCTGTGCCTGTTCTGCAGCCCTTGGGCCTCCCGGTGCACTATTATGATTAATATCAAGGCTTCTAATAATGTAATAATAATAATAAAGTCATTCTGATGACTTTGCCCCCCAAATAACCAACATAGTCTTTCATACCTTAGGAAGCCTGACATTTTTGCCCTCTATGGGTAAGGAGAGACTACGGCCTGACTTTTGACCCACTTTGGCGGTTAGGAAACAGTTAGGTCGACGTAAGTCTGCATTCTGATGACTTTGCCCCCCAAATAACAAACCATAGTCTTTCATGTCTTGGGAAAGCCTGACTTTTTTGCCCTTCTTGTTGGGTAAAGGAGAGACTACGGCCCTTACTTTGAACCCATTTTGCAGTTAGAGGAGAGGTTAGGGTCTAGGATTAGCCGGCATTCTGATGACTTTGTCCCAAAATGACCAACGCAGTGACCAACACGTTAGGAAAGCCTGACTTTTTTGCCCTCTTTGGGGTAAGGTTTATTTCCTTGGGTGGCTGCTATTCCAAAACAACCACAGGAGCGCAGTCTTTGCGTGCCCTGTGTTATATATGTTCGCTGTAGTCCCTTTCAGGCTGCTATACATAAAATAATCACAGCAGGGCACCCTTTTCATGCCCTGTGCTATAGATGGTCTTTGTAGTCCTGTCAGGCCGCTATGCCCAAAATAACCACAGGTAGGCTCTCGTTACATGCCCTGTGCTATAGATGGTCTTTGTAGTCCCTGTCAGGCCGCTATGGCCAAAATAACCACAGGAAGGCACCGTTTGCAAGCCCTGTGCTATAGATGGTCTTTGTAGTCCCTTTCTGGCCGCTATGGCCAAAATAACCACAGGAGGGCACTCTTTGCATGCCCTCAGGCTATGCTCTTTTGTTCCTTTACTGAATTACTTTTCCTTTGCAACTGATAAATGTATGATGAATTTATCATGTTTATTATATGCTCACTACCAGCTAGTTCAGGGGTCTTCAAACTGGCACTTTGTAAGACTTGTGTACTTCAACTCCAGGAGTCCCTCAGCCCTCATGGCTGGTTGGTAATTCTGGGAGTTGAAGTCCACAGGTCTTAAGTTGCTAAGTCTGTAGACTCCTGAGTTAGCTGGTTTGCCCTTCTGACTCTTCCACTGCCCACAAACACCCCCCAATCCCTTCCCTGTACCCTTAAAGACACAGAAATCAAGGGCAATGCAAGAAAATAAAGAAACAGAAAGTCTGTTTTTTTTCTCTTTAACTGCCTCAGGCGTGTCACGTGTCACAATCTTGGAAATCTGTTCTGGAAGGTTCCGGCAATTGCGAAAAGCTTTAGCTTTTAATTAAGCCTGTTTACTTTCAAAGAAAACTTTGTAAAAGCCACAAACAGACTGAATTAAAGGGGGTAAAACTAATTACATTTGTTTAAAGCGATTAAACCTTTCCTGGTGTCTTTTTCCCCCTTTCCCCACCCAAACCACGTTCTTTTTTACCCTCTCCTCTCTCCCCCTCCCTTTTCTTCAGTTCACCTCCAGCTCCCGGCAGGAGCACCAATCAGCTGGACCCAATCAGTCTCTCCTGCCGGCATCCAGCCGCCTCCTTAGGGACTTTTTTGCCCTCTTTTGGGTAAGGAAAGAATAGGGCCTTAGGTTTGACCCATTTTGGGGTTAGAATAGAGTAAGGTGAACCTAAGGCTGCATTCTGATGACTTTACCCCTAAAATAACAAAAATAGTCTTTCATATCTTGGGAAAGCCTGACTTTTCTGCCCTCTTTTGGGTAAAGAAAGACTACGGCCTGACTTTTGACCCATTTTGGGGTTAGAAAAGAGTTAGGTCGACGTAAGGCTGCATTCTGATGACTTTGCCCCCAAAATGACCAACACAGTTTGTGATATGTTAGGAAAGCCTGACTGTTTTGCCCTCTTTGGGGTAAGGTTTATTTCCTTGTGTGGCTGCTATTCCTGCCTTGTCCACTGGAGGGCACTGCTTTCTGTCCCATAGCATTAGCACTTAGGCCATCATAGGACTTTTTAACTCGGTTTAAGTGTTTTGAAGCAGGTTTCCTTCTTCTGTGCCTGTTCTGCAGCCCTTGGGCCTCCCTTTGCTCTATTATGATTAATATCAAGGCTTCTAATAATGTAATAATAATAATAAAGTCATTCTGATGACTTTGCCCCCCAAATAACCAACATAGTCTTTCATACCTTAGGAAAGCCTGACATTTTTGCCCTCTATGGGTAAGGAGAGACTACGGCCTGACTTTTGACCCACTTTGCGGTTAGGAAACAGTTAGGTCGACGTAAGGCTGCATTCTGATGACTTTGCCCCCCCAAATAACAAACATAGTCTTTCACGTCTTGGGAAAGCCTGACTTTTTTGCCCTCTTTTGGGTAAGGAGAGACTACGGCCTGACTTTTGAACCATTTTGCGGTTAGAGGAGAGTTAGGTCGAGGTAATGCCGCATTCTGATGACTTTGTCCCCAAAATGACCAACGCAGTGACCAACACATTTTAGGAAAGCCTGACTTTTTTGCCCTCTTTGGGGTAAGGTTTATTTCCTTGGGTGGCTGCTATTCCAAAAGAACCACAGGAGCGCAGTCTTTGCGTGCCCTGTGTTATATATGGTCGCTGTAGTCCCTTTCAGGCTGCTATACATAAAATAACCACAGTATGGCACCCTTTTCATGCCCTTTGCTATAGATGGTCTTTGTAGTCCCTGTCAGGCCGCTATGGCCAAAATAACCACAGGAAGGCACCGTTTGCAAGCCCTGTGCTATAGATGGTCTTTGTAGTCCCTTTCTGGCCGCTATGGCCAAAATAACCACAGGAGGGCACTCTTTGCATGCCCTCATGCTATGCTCTTTTGTTCCTTTACTGAATTACTTTTCCTTTGCACTGATAAATGTATGATAAATTTATCCATGTTTATTAATATGCACCACTACCAGCTAGTTCAGGGGTCTTCAAACTTGGCACTTTTAAGACTTGTGGACTTCAACTCCCAGGATTCCTCAGCCCTCATGGCTGGTTGAGGAATTCTGGGAGTTGAAGTCCACAGGTCTTAAAGTTGCTAAGTCTGTAGACTCCTGAGTTAGCTGGTTTGCCCTTCTGAGCTCTTCCACGTGCACACAAACACCCCCAATCCCTTCCCTGTACCCTTAAAGACACAGAAATCAAGTGCAATGCAAGAAAATAAAGAAACAGAAACTCCGTTTTTTTTCTCCTTTAACTGCCTCAGGCGTGTCACGTGTCACAAAGTTGCAAATCTGTTCTGGAAGGTTCTGGAAGGTTCCGGCAATTGCCAAAAGCTTTAGCTTTTAATTAAGCCTGTTTACTTTCAAAGAAAACTTTGTAAAAGCCACAGACAGACTGAATTAAAGGGGGTAAAACTAATTACATTTGTTTAAAGCGTTTAAACCTTTCCTGGTGTCTTTTTCCCCCTTTCCCCACCCAAACCACGTTCTTTTATACCCTCTCCTCTCTCCCCCCTCCCTTTTCTTCAGTTCACCTCCAGCTCCCGGCAGGAGCACCAATCAGCTGGACCCAATCAGTCTCTCCTGCCGGCATCCAGCCGCCTCCTTAGGGACTTTTTTGCCCTCTTTTGGTTAAGGAAAGACTAGGGCCTTAGGTTTGACCCATTTTGGGGTTAGAATAGAGTAAGGTGAACCTAAGGCTGCATTCTGATGACTTTGCCCCTAAAATAACAAAAATAATCTTTCATATCTTGGGAAAGCCTGACTTTTCTGCCCTCTTTTGGGTAAAGAAAGACTACGGCCTGACTTTTGACCCATTTTGGGGTTAGAAAAGATTTAGGTCGACGTAAGGCTGCATTCTGATGACTTTGCCCCCAAAATGACCAACACAGTTTGTGATATGTTAGGAAAGCCTGACTTTTTTGCCCTCTTTGGGGTAAGGTTTATTTCCTTGTGTGGCTGCTATTCCTGCCTTGTCCCACTGGAGGCACTGCTTTCTGTCCCATAGCATTAGCACTTAGGCCATCATAGGCCTTTTTAAACTCGGTTTAAGTGTTTTGAAGCAGGTTTCCTTCTTCTGTGCCTGTTCTGCAGCCCTTGGGCCTCCCGTTGCTCTATTATGATTAATAATCAAGGCTTCTAATAATGTAATAATAATATAAAGTCATTCTGATGACTTTGCCCCCCAAATAACCAACATAGTCTTTCATACCTTAGGAAAGCCTGACATTTTTGCCCTCTATGGGTAAGGAGAGACTACGGCCTGACTTTTGACCCACTTTGCGGTTAGGAAACAGTTAGGTCGACGTAAGGCTGCATTCTGATGACTTTGCCCCCCCAAATAACAAACATAGTCTTTCATGTCTTGGGAAAGCCTGACTTTTTTTGCCCTCTTTTGGGTAAAGGAGAGACTACGGCCTGACTTTTTTGACCCATTTTGCGGTTAGAGGAGAGTTAGTCGGGTAATGCCGCATTCTGATGACCTTTTGTCCCCAAAATGACCACGCAGTGACCACACATTTTAGGAAAGCCTGACTTTTTTGCCCTCTTTGGGGTAAGGTTTATTTCCTTGGTGGCTGCTATTCCAAAACAACCACAGGAGCGCAGTCTTGCGTGCCCTGTGTTTATATGTCGCTGTAGTCCCCAGGCTGCTATACATAAAATAACCACAGTAGGGCACCCTTTTCATGCCCTGTGGATAGATGGTCTTTGTAGTCCTGTCAGATGGCCAATACCAAGGAAGGCACGTTTGCCCTGTCTATAGATGGTCTTTGTAGTCCCTTTCTGGCCGCTATGGCCAAAATACCACAGGAGGCACTCTTTTGTGCCCTCATTCTGCTCTTTTGTTCCTTTACTGAATTTTTTCCTTTGCCAACTGATAATGTATGATAAATTTATCCATGTTTATTAATATGCACCACTACCAGCTAGTTCAGGGGTCTTCAAACTTGGCACTTTTAAGACTGTGGACTTCAACTCCCAGGATTCCTCAGCCCTCATGGCTGTTGAGGATTCTGGGAGTTGAAGTCCACAGGTCTAAAGTTGCTAAGTCTGTAGACTCCTGAGTTAGCTGGTTTGCCCTTCTGAGCTCTTCCACGTGCACACAAACACCCCCCAATCCCTTCCCTGTACCCCTAAAGACACAGAAATCAAGTGCAATGCAAGAAAATAAAGAAACAGAAACTCCGTTTTTTTCTCTTAACTGCCTTCAGGCGTGTCACGTGTCACAATGTTGCAAATCTGTTCTGGAAGGTTCTGGAAGGTTCCGGCAATTGCGAAAAGCTTTAGCTTTTAATTAAGCCTTTTACTTTCAAAGAAAACTTTGTAAAAGCCACAACAGACTGAATTAAAGGGGGTAAACTAATTACATTTGTTTAAAGCGTTTAAACCTTTTCCTGGTGTCTTTTTTCCCCTTTCCCCACCCAAACCACGTTTTTTTATACCCTCTCCTCTCTCCCCCCTCCCTTTTCTTCAGTTCACCTCCAGCTCCAGGCAGGAGCACCAATCAGCTGGACCCAATCAGTCTCTCCTGCCGGCATCCAGCCGCCTCCTTAGGGACTTTTTTGCCCTCTTTTGGGTAAGGAAAGACTAGGGCCTTAGGTTTGACCCATTTTGGGGTTAGAATAGAGTAAGGAGAACCTAAGGCTGCATTATGATGACTTTGCCCTAAAATAACAAAAATAGTCTTTCATATCTTGGGAAAGCCTGACTTTTCTGCCCTCTTTTGGGTAAAGAAAGACTACGGCCTGACTTTTGACCCATTTTGGGTTTAGAAAAGAGTTAGGTCGACGTAAGGCTGCATTCTGATGACTTTGCCCCCAAAATGACATATCAGTTTGTGATATGTTAGGAAAGCCTGACTTTTTTGCCCTCTTTGGGGTAAGGTTTATTTCCTTGTGTGGCTGCTATTCCTGCCTTGTCCACTGGAGGGCACTGCTTTCTGTCCCATAGCATTAGCACTTAGGCCATCATAGGCCTTTTAAACTCGGTTTAAGTGTTTTGAAGCATGTTTCCTTCTTCTGTGCCTGTTCTGCAGCCCTTGGGCCTCCCGTTGCTCTATTATGATTAATATCAAGGCTTCTAATAATGTAATAATAATAATAAGTCATTCTGATGACTTTGCCCCCCAAATAACCACATAGTCTTTTCATACCTTAGGAAAGCCTGACATTTTTGCCCCTATGGGTAACGGAGAGACTACGGCCTGACTTTGACCCCCTTTGCGGTTAAGGAAACGTTAGTCGGCGTAAGGCTGCATTCTTGATGAAACTTTGCCCACCCAAATAACAACATAGTCTTTCAACGTCTTGGGGAAAGCCTGACTTTTTTGCCCTCGTTTGGGTAAGGAGAGACTACGGCCTGACTTTTGACCCATTTTGCGGTTAGAGGAGAGTTAGGTCGAGGTAATGCCGCATTCTGATGACTTTGTCCCCAAAATGACCAACGCAGTGACCAACACATTTTAGGAAAGCCTGACTTTTTTGCCCACTTTGGGGTAAGGTTTATTTCCTTGGGTGGCTGCTATTCCAAAACAACCACAGGAGCGCAGTCTTTGCGTGCCCTGTGTTATATATGGTCGCTGTAGTCCCTTTCAGGCTGCTATACATAAAATAACCACAGTAGGGCACCCTTTTCATGCCCTGTGCTATAGATGGTCTTTGTAGTCCCTGTCAGGCCGCTATGGCCCAAATAACCACAGGAAGCACCGTTTGCAAGCCCTGTGCTATAGATGGTCTTTGTAGTCCCCTTTCTGGCCGCTATGGCCAAAATAACCACAGGAGGGCCTCTTTGCATGCCCTCATGCTATGCTCTTTTGTTTCCTTTACTGAATTACTTTTCCTTTGCACTGATAAATGTATGATAAATTTATCCATGTTTATTAATATGCACCACTACCAGCTAGTTCAGGGGTCTTCAAACTTGGCACTTTTAAGACTTGTGGACTTCAACTCCCAGGATTCCTCAGCCCTCATGGCTGGTTGAGGAATTCTGGGAGTTGAAGTCCACAGGTCTTAAAGTTGCTAAGTCTGTAGACTCCTGAGTTAGCTGGTTTGCCCTTCTGAGCTCTTCCACGTGCACACAAAACACCCCCAATCCCTTCCCTGTACCCTTAAAGACACAGAAATCAGTGCAATGCAAGAAAATAAAGACACAGAACTCCGTTTTTTTTCTCTTTAACTGCCTCAGGCGTGTCAACGAGTCACAATGTTGCAAATCTGTTCTGGAAGGTTCTGGAAGGTTCCGGCAATTGCGAAAAGCTTTAGCTTTTAATTAAGCCTGTTTACTTTCAAAGAAAACTTTGTAAAAGCCACAGACAGACAGAATTAAAGGGTGTAAAACTAATTACATTTGTTTAAAGCATTTAAACCTTTCCTGGTGTCTTTTTTCCCCTTTTCCCACCCAAACCACGTTCTTTTATACCCTCTCCTCTCTCCCCCCTCCCTTTTCTTCAGTTCACCTCCAGCTCCCGGCAGGAGCACCAATCAGCTGGACCCAATCAGTCTCTCCTGCCGGCATCCAGCCGCCTCCTTAGGGACTTTTTTGCCCTCTTTTGGGTAAGGAAAGACTAGGGCCTTAGGTTTGACCCATTTTTGGGTTAGAATAGAGTAAGGTGAACCTCAGGCTGCATTCTGATGACTTTGCCCCTAAAATAACAAAAATAGTCTTTCATATCTTGGGAAAGCCTGACTTTTCTGCCCTCTTTGGGGTAAAGAAAGACTACGGCCTGACTTTTGACCCAATTTGGGGTTAGAAAAGAGTTAGGTCGACGTAAGGCTGCATTCTGATGACTTTGCCCCCAAAATGACCAACACAGTTTGTGATATGTTAGGAAAGCCTGACTTTTTTGCCCTCTTTGGGGTAAGGTTTATTTCCTTGTGTGGCTGCTATTCCTGCCTTGTCCACTGGAGGGCATTGCTTTCTGTCCCATAGCATTAGCACTTAGGCCATCATAGGCCTTTTTAACTCGGTTTAAGTGTTTTGAAGCAGGTTTCCTTCTTCTGTGCCTGTTCTGCAGCCCTTGGGCCTCCCGTTGTTCTATTATGATTAATATCAAGGCTTCTAATAATGTAATAATAATAATAAAGTCATTCTGATGACTTTGCCCCCCAAATAACCAACATAGTCTTTCATACCTTAGGAAAGCCTGACATTTTTGCCCTCTGTGGGTAAGGAGAGACTACGGCCTGACTTTTGACCCACTTTGCGGTTAGGAAACAGTTAGGTCGACGTAAGGCTGCATTCTGATGACTTTGCCCCCCCAAATAACAAACATAGTCTTTCACGTCTTGGGAAAGCCTGACTTTTTTTCCCTCTTTTGGGTAAGGAGAGACTACGGCCTGACTTTTGAACCATTTTGCGGTTAGAGGAGAGTTAGGTCGAGGTAATGCCGCATTCTGATGACTTTGTCCCCAAAATGACCAACGCAGTGACCAACACATTTTAGGAAAGCCTGACTTTTTTGCCCTCTTTGAGGTAAGGTTTATTTCCTTGGGTGGCTGCTATTCCAAAAGAACCACAGGAGCGCAGTCTTTGCGCGCCCTGTGTTATATATGGTCGCTGTAGTCCTTTTCAGGCTGCTATACATAAAATAACCACAGTAGGGCACCCCCCCCCCCCCCCACCTTGTTTTTCCAATGCCCTGTGCTATAGATGGTCTTTGTAGTCCCTGTCAGGCCGCTATGGCCAAAATAACCACAGGAAGGCACCGTTTGCAAGCCCTGTGCTATAGATGGTCTTTGTAGTCCCTTTATGGCCGCTATGGCCATAATAACCACAGGAGGGCACTCTTTGCATGCCCTCATGCTATGCTCTTTTGTTCCTTTACTGAATTCCTTTTCCTTTGCACTGATAAATGTATGATAAATTTATCCATGTTTATTAATATGCACCACTACCAGCTAGTTCAAGGATCTTCAAACTTGGCACTTTTTAGACTTGTGGACTTCAACTCCCCAGGATTCCTCAGCCCTCATGGCTGGTTGAGGAATTCTGGGAGTTGAAGTCCACAGGTCTTAAAGTTGCTAAGTCTGTAGACTCCTGAGTTAGCTGGTTTGCCCTTCTGAGCTCTTCCACATGCACACAAACACCCCCCAATCCCTTCCCTGTACCCTTAAAGACACAGAAATCAAGTGCAATGCAAGAAAATAAAGAAACAGAAACTCCGTTTTTTTCTCTTTAACTGCCTCAGGCGTGTCACGTGTCACAATGTTGCAAATCTGTTCTGGAAGGTTCTGGAAGGTTCCGGCAATTGCCAAAAGCTTTAGCTTTTAATTAAGCCTGTTTACTTTCAAAGAAAACTTTGTAAAAGCCACAGACAGACTGAATTAAAGGGGTAAAACTAATTACATTTGTTTAAAGCGTTTAAACCTTTCCTGGTGTCTTTTTTCCCCTTTCCCCACCCAAACCACATTCTTTTATACCCTCTCCTCTCTCCCCCCTTCCTTTTCTTCAGTTCACCTCCAGCTCCCGGCAGGAGCACCAATCAGCTGGACCCAATCAGTCTCTCCTGCCGGCATCCAGCCGCCTCCTTAGGTACTTTTTTGCCCTCTTTTGGGTAAGGAAAGACTAGGGCCTTAGGTTTGACCCATTTTGGAGTTAGAATAGAGTAAGGTGAACCTAAGGCTGCATTCTGATGACTTTGCCCCTAAAATAACAAAAATAGTCTTTCATATCTTGGAAAAGCCTGACTTTTTTGCCCTCTTTTGGGTAAGGAGAGACTACGGCTGACTTTTGACCCATTTTGCGGTTAGAGGAGAGTTAGGTCGAGGTAATGCCGCATTCTGATGACTTTGTCCCCAAAATGACCAACGCAGTGACCAACACATTTTAGGAAAGCCTGACTTTTTTGCCCACTTTGGGGTAAGGTTTATTTCCTTGGGTGGCTGCTATTCCAAAAAAACCACAGGAGCGCAGTCTTTGCGTGCCCTGTGTTATATATGGTCGCTGTAGTCCCTTTCAGGCTGCTATACATAAAATAACCACAGTAGGGCACCCTTTTCATGCCCTGTTCTATAGATGGTCTTTGTAGTCCCTGTCAGGCCGCTATGGCCAAAATAACCACAGGAAGGCACCGTTTGCAAGCCCTGTGCTATAGATGGTCTTTGTAGTCCCTTTCTGGCTGCTATGGCCAAAATAACCACAGGAGGGCACTCTTTGCATGCCCTCATGCTATGCTCTTTTGTTCCTTTACTGAATTTCTTTTCCTTTGCACTGATAAATGTATGATAAATTTATCCATGTTTATTAATATGCACCACTACCAGCTAGTTCAGGGGTCTTCAAACTTGGCACTTTTAAGACTTGTGGACTTCAACTCCCAGGATTCCTCAGCCCTCATGGCTGGTTGAGGAATTCTGGGAGTTGAAGTCCACAGGTCTTAAAGTTGCTAAGTCTGTAGACTCCTGAGTTAGCTGGTTTGCCCTTCTGAGCTCTTCCACGTGCACACAAAACACCCCCAATCCCTTCCCTGTACCCTTAAAGACACAGAAATCAGTGCAATGCAAGAAAATAAAGACACAGAACTCCGTTTTTTTTCTCTTTAACTGCCTCAGGCGTGTCACGTGTCACAATGTTGCAAATCTGTTCTGGAAGGTTCTGGAAGGTTCCCCGGCATTGCCAAAAGCTTTAGCTTTTAATTAAGCCTGTTTACTTTCAAAGAAAACTTTGTAAAAGCCACAGACAGACTGATTAAAGGGGGTAAAATAATTACATTTGTTTAAAGCGATTAAACCTTTCTGGTGTCTTTTTTTCCCCTTTCCCACCCAAACCACGTTCTTTTATAACCTCTCCTCTCTCCCCCCTCCCTTTTTCTTCCGTTCACCTCCAGCTCCCGGCAGGAGCAACAATCAGCTGGACCCAATCAGTCTCTCCTGCCGGCATCCAGCCGCCTCCTTAGGGACCTTTTTGCCCTCTTTTGGGTAAGGAAAGACTAGGGCCTTAGGTTTGACCCATTTTGGGGTTAGAATAGAGTAAGGTGAACCTAAGGCTGCATTCTGATGACTTTGCCCCTAAAATAACAAAAATAGTCTTTCATATCTTGGGAAAGCCTGACTTTTCTGCCCTCTTTTGGGTAAAGAAAGACTACTGCCTGACTTTTGACCCATTTTTGGGTTAGAAAAGAGTTAGGTCGACGTAAGGCTGCATTCTGATGACTTTGCCCCCAAAATGACCAACACAGTTTGTGATATGTTAGGAAAGCCTGACTTTTTTTTTCCCCTCTTTGTGGTAAGGGTTTTCTTTCCTTGTGTGGCTGCTATTCCTGCCTTGTCCACTGGAGGCACTGCTTTCTGTCCCATAGCATTAGCACTAGGCCATCATAGGCTTTTTAACTCGGTGTTAATGTTTTTTGAAGCAGTTTCCTTCTCTGGCCTGTTCTGCAGCCCTTGGGGCCTCCCGTTGCTCTATTATAGATTTAATATCCGCTTCTAATAATGTCAAATAATAATAAGTCATTCTGATTACTTTGCCCCCCAAATAACCAACATAAGTCTTTCATACTCTTAGGCAAGCCTGCATTTTTGCCGCTGTGGTAAGGACGTAGACTACTGCCTGACTTTTGACCCACTGCGGTTAGGAAACAGTTAGGTCGATGTAAGGCTGCATTCTGATGACTTTGCCCCCCCAAATAACAAACATAGTCTTTCACGTCTTGGGAAAGCCTGACTTTTTTGCCCTCTTTTGGGTAAGGAGAGACTACAGCCTGACTTTTGACCCATTTTGCGGTTAGAGGAGAGTTAGGTCGAGGTAATGCCGCATTCTGATGACTTTGTCCCCAAAATGACCAACGCAGTGACCAACACATTTTAGGAAAGCCTGACTTTTTTGCCCTCTTTGGGGTAAGGTTAATTTCCTTGGGTGGCTGCTATTCGAAAACAACCACAGGAGCGCAGTCTTTGCGTGCCCTGTGTTATATATGGTCGCTGTAGTCCCTTTCAGGCTGCTATACATAAAATAACCACAGTAGGGCACCCTTTTCATGCCCTGTGCTATAGATGGTCTTTGTAGTCCCTGTAAGGCCGCTATGGCCAAAATAACCACAGGAAGGCACCGTTTGCAAGCCCTGTGCTATAGATGGTCTTTGTAGTCCTTTATGGCCGCTATGGCCAAAATAACCACAGGAGGGCACTCTTTGCATGCCCTCATGCTATGCTCTTTTGTTCCTTTACTGAATTACTTTTCCTTTGCACTGATAAATGTATGATAAATTTATCCATGTTTATTAATATGCACCACTACCAGCTAGTTCAGGGGTCTTCAAACTTGGCACTTTTAAGACTTGTGGACTTCAACTCCCAGGATTCCTCAGCCCTCATGGCTGGTTGAGGAATTCTGGGAGTTGAAGTCCACAGGTCTTAAAGTTGCTAAGTCTGTAGACTCCTGAGTTAGCTGGTTTGCCCTTCTGAGCTCTTCCACGTGCACACAAAACACCCCCAATCCCTTCCCTGTACCCTTAAAGACACAGAAATCAGTGCAATGCAAGAAAATAAAGACACAGAACTCCGTTTTTTTTCTCTTTAACTGCCTCAGGCGTGTCACGTGTCACAATGTTGCAAATCTGTTCTGGAAGGTTCTGGAAGGTTCCCCGGCATTGCCAAAAGCTTTAGCTTTTAATTAAGCCTGTTTACTTTCAAAGAAAACTTTGTAAAAGCCACAGACAGACTGATTAAAGGGGGTAAAATAATTACATTTGTTTAAAGCGATTAAACCTTTCTGGTGTCTTTTTTTCCCCTTTCCCACCCAAACCACGTTCTTTTATAACCTCTCCTCTCTCCCCCCTCCCTTTTCTTCAGTTCACCTCCAGCTCCCGGCAGGAGCACCAATCAGCTGGACCCAATCAGTCTCTCCTGCCGGCATCCAGCCGCCTCCTTAGGGACTTTTTTGCCCTCTTTTGGGTAAGGAAAGACTAGGGCCTTAGTTTGACCCATTTTGGGGTTAGAATAGAGTAAGGTGAACCTAAGGCTGCATTCTGATGACTTTGCCCCTAAAATAACAAAATAGTCTTTCATATCTTGGGAAAGCCTGACTTTTCTGCCCTCTTTTGGGTAAAGAAGACTACGGCCTGACTTTTGACCCATTTTGGGGGTTAGAAAAGAGTTAGGTCGACGTAAGGCTGCATTCTGATGACTTTGCCCCAAAATGACCAACACAGTTTGTGATATGTTAGGAAAGCCCTGACTTTTTTGCCCTCTTTGGGGTAAGGTTTATTTCCTTGTGTGGCTGCTATTCCTGCCTTGTCCACTGGAGGGCACTGCTTTCTGTCCCATAGCATTAGCACTTAGGCCATCATAGGCCTTTTTAACTCGGTTTAAGTGTTTTGAAGCAGGTTTCCTTCTTCTGTGCCTGTTCTGCAGCCCTTGGGCCTCCCGGTGCTCTATTATGATTAATATCAAGGCTTCTAATAATGTAATAATAATAATAAAGTCATTCTGATGACTTTGCCCCCAAATAACCAACATAGTCTTTCATACCTTAGGAAAGCCTGACATTTTTGCCCTCTATGGGTAAGGAGAGACTACGGCCTGACTTTTGACCCACTTTGCGGTTAGGAAACAGTTAGGTCGACGTAAGGCTGCATTCTGATGACTTTGCCCTCCCAAATAACAAACATAGTCTTTCACGTCTTGGGAAAGCCTGACTTTTTTGCCCTCTTTTGGGTAAGGAGAGACTACGGCCTGACTTTTGAACCATTTTGCGGTTAGAGGAGAGTTAGGTCGAGGTAATGCCGCATTCTGATGACTTTGTCCCCAAAATGACCAACGCAGTGACCAACACATTTTAGGAAAGCCTGACTTTTTTGCCCTCTTTGGGTTAAGGTTTTTATTTTCCTTGGGTGGCTGCTATGCCAAAACAACCACAAGGAGCGCAGTCTTTTCGCGCCCTGTGTATATATATGGTCGCTGTACGTCCTTCAGGCTGCTTATACATAAAATTACCCACAGTAGGGCAACCCTTTTTTCATGCCCTGTGCTATAGATGGTCCCTTTGTAGTCCCTGTCAGCCGCTATGGCCCAAAATAACCACAGGAAAGGACCGTTTGCAAGCCCTGTGGCTATAAGATGGTCTTTGTAGTCCCTTTCTGTCCGCTATTGCCAAAATAACCACCAGGAGGGCACTCTTTGCATGCTCATGCTATGCTCCTTTTTAGTTTCCTTTACTGCTTACTTTTCCTTTGCACTGATAAATGTATGATAAATTTATCCATGTTTTTATTAATATCCCACTCCACTAGTTCAGGGTCTTCAAACTTGGCACTTTTAGACGTGTGGACTTCAACTCCCAGGTTCATCAGCCCTCATGGCTGGTTGAGGAATTCTGATTGAAGTCCACGGTCTTAAAGTTGCTACGTCTGTAGACTCTGAGTACTGGTTTGCTTCTGATCTCTTCCACGTGCACACAAACCCCCCAATCCCGTCCCTGTACCCTTAAAGACACGAAATCAAGTGCATGCAAGAAAATAAGAAACAGAAACTCCGTTTTTTTTCTCTTTAACTGCTCAGGGCGTTGTCCGTGGCACAATGTGCAAATCTGTTTCTGGAAGGTCTGGAAGGTTCCGGCAATTGGCCAAAAGCTTTAAGCTGTTTTATTAAGCCTGTTTTACTTTTCAAAAGAAAACTTGTAAATCCACAGACATCCTGATTAAAGGGTAAAACTATACATTTGTTTAAAGCGTTTAAAACCTTTCCTGTGTCTTTTTTCCCTTCCCCACCCAAACCACGTTCTTATATACCCTCTCCTCTCTCCCCCCCCCTTTTCTTCAGTTCAACCTCCAGCTCCCGGCAGGAGCACCAATCAGCTGGACCCAATCAGTCTCTCCTGCCGGAATCCAGCCGCCTCCTTAGGGACTTTTTTGCCCTCTTTTGGGTAAGGAAAGACTAGGGCCTTAGGTTTGACCCATTTTGGGGTTAGAATAGAGTAAGGTGAACCTAAGGCTGCATTCTGATGACTTTGCCCCTAAAATAACAAAAAATAGTCTTTCATATCTTGGGAAAGCCTGACTTTTCTGCCCTCTTTTGGGTAAAGAAAGACTACGGCCTGACTTTTGACCCATTTTGGGGTTAGAAAAGAGTTAGGTCGACGTAAGGCAGCATTCTGATGACGTTGCCCCCAAAATGACACACAGTTTGTGATATGTTAGGAAAGCCTGCTGTTTTTGCCCTCTTTTTTGGGTAATTGTTTTTATTTCCTTGTGGTGGCTGCTATCTGCCCTTTGTCCACTGGAGGGCAACTGCTTCTGTCCCCTAGCATTAGCAACTTAGCATCAAGGCCTTTTTAACTCGGTTTTAAGTGTGTTTGAAGCAGGTTTTCCTTTTTTGGTGCCTGTTCTGCAGCCCTTGGGCCTCCCTTTGCTCTATTATGATTAATATCAAGGCTTCTAAATAATGTAAGTATATCATAAAGTCTTCTGATGACTTTGCCCCCAAATAACCATCATAGTCTTTCATAACCTTAGAAATGCCTGACATTTTTGCCTCTATGGGTAGGAGAGACTACGGGCCTGACTTTTGACCCACTTTGCGGTTAGGAAACAGTTAGGTCGACGTAAGTCTGCATTCTGATGACTTTGCCCCCCCAAATAACAAACATAGTCTTTCACGTCTTGGGAAAGCCTGACTTTTTTGCCCTCTTTTGGGTAAGGAGAGACTACGGCCTGACCTTTGACCCATTTTGCGGTTAGAGGAGAGTTAGGTCGAGGTAATGCCGCATTCTGATGACTTTGTCCCCAAAATGACCAACGCAGTGACCAACACATTTTAGGAAAGCCTGACTTTTTTGCCCACTTTGGGGTAAGGTTTATTTCCTTGGGTGGCTGCTATTCTAAAACAACCACAGGAGCGCAGTCTTTGCGTGCCCTGTGTTATATATGGTCGCTGTAGTCCCTTTCAGGCTGCTATACATAAAATAACCACAGTAGGGCACCCTTTTCATGCCCTGTTCTATAGATGGTCTTTGTAGTCCCTGTCAGGCCGCTATGGCCAAAATAACCACAGGAAGGCACCGTTTGCAAGCCCTGTGCTATAGATGGTCTTTGTAGTCCCTTTCTGGCTGCTATGGCCAAAATAACCACAGGAGGGCACTCTTTGCATGCCCTCATGCTATGCTCTTTTGTTCCTTTACTGAATTCCTTTTCCTTTGCACTGATAAATGTATGATAAATTTATCCATGTTTATTAATATGCACCACTACCAGCTAGTTCAGGGGTCTTCAAACTTGGCACTTTTAAGACTTGTGGACTTCACTCCAGGATTCCTCAGCCCTCATGGCTGGTTGAGAATTCTGGGAGTGGGAAGTCCACAGGTATTAAAGTTGCTAAGTCTGGTCTGTAGACTCTTTTCCTGAGTTAGCTGGTTTTCCCTTCTGAGCTCTTCCACGTGCACACAAACCCCCCCAAGATCCCGTCCCTGTACCCTTAAAGACACCGAAATCAATGCAATGCAAGAAATAGAAACAGAAACTCCGTTTTTTTTCTCTTTAACTGCCTCAGGCGTGTCACGTGTCACATATGTTGCAAATCTGTTCTGGAAGGTTTCTGTAAGGTTCCGGCAAACTTGCCAAAGCTTTGCTTTAATTAAGCCTGTTACTTTTCCATAGAACACTTATGTGTAAAAGAAGTCCACAGACAGACTGAATTAAAGGGGGTAAACTAATTACATTTCGTTTGAAGCTTTAAACCTTTCCATGGTGTCTTTTTCCCCTTTTTTTTTATTTCCCCCGAGACCAAACCACGTTCTTTTATTACCTCTCCTCTCTCCCCCCCCCCCTCCCTTTTCCTTCAGTTCACCTCCAGCTCCTCGGCAGATGCACCAATCACTGGACCTCAATCGTCTCTCCTGCCGGCATCCAGCCGCCTCCTTAGGGACTTTTTTTGCCCTCTTTTGGGTAAGGAAAGACTAGGGCCTTAGGTTTGACCCATTTTGGGGTTAGAATAGAGTAAGGTGAACCTAAGGCTGCATTCTGATGACTTTGCCCCTAAAATAACAAAAATAGTCTTTCATATCTTGGGAAAGCCTGACTTTTCTGCCCTCTTTTGGGTAAAGAAAGACTACGGCCTGACGTCTGACCCATTTTGGGGTTAGAAAAGAGTTAGGTCGACGTAAGGCTGCATTCTGATGAGTTTGCCCCCAAAATGACCAACACAGTTTGTGATATGTTAGGAAAGCCTGACTTTTTTGCCCTCTTTGGGGTAAGGTTTATTTCCTTGTGTGGCTGCTATTCCTGCCTTGTCCACTGGAGGGCACTGCTTCTGTCCCATAGCATTAGCACTTAGGCCATCATAGGCCTTTTAACTCGGTTTAAGTGTTTTGAAGCAGGTTTCCTTCTTCTGTGCCTGTTCTGCAGCCCTTGGGCCTCCCGTTGCTCTATTATGATTAATATCAGGCTTCTAATAATGTAATAATAATAATAAAGTCATTCTGATGACTTTGCCCCCAAATAACCAACATAGTCTTTCATACCTAGAAAGCCTGACATTTTTGCCCTCTATGGGTAAGGAGAGACTACGGCCTGACTTTTGACCCACTTTGCGGTTAGGAAACAGTTAGGTCGACGTAAGGCTGCATTCTGATGACTTTGCCCCCCCAAATAACAAACATAGTCTTTCATGTCTTGGGAAAGCCTGACTTTTTTGCCCTCTTTTGGGTAAGGAGAGACTACTCGGCCTGACTTTTGACCCATTTTGCGGTTAGGAGAGTTAGGTCGAGGTAATGCCGCATTCTGATGACTTTGTCCCCAAAATGACCAACGCAGTGACCAACACATTTTAGGAAAGCCTGACTTTTTTGCCCTCTTTGGGTAAGGTTTATTTCCTTGGGTGGCTGCTATTCCAAAACAACCACAGGAGCGCAGTCTTTGCGTGCCCTGTGTTATATATGGTCGCTGTAGTCCCTTTCAGGCTGCTATACATAAAATAACCACAGTAGGGCACCCTTTTCATGCCCTGTGCTATAGATGGTCTTTGTAGTCCCTGTCAGGCCGCTATGGCCAAATAACCACAGAAGGCACCGTTTGCAAGCCCTGTGCTATAGATGGTCTTTGTAGTCCCTTTCTGGCGCTATGGCCAAAATAACCACAGGAGGGCACTCTTTGCATGCCCTCATGCATGCTCTTTTGTCCTTTACTGAATTACTTTTCCTTTGCACTGATAAATGTATGATAAATTTATCCATGTTTATTAATATGCACCACCCAGCTAGTTCAGGGGTCTTCAAACTTGGCACTTTTAAGACTTGTGGACTTCAACTCCCAGGATTCCTCAGCCCTCATGGCTGGTTGAGGAATTCTGGGAGTTGAAGTCCACAGGTCTTAAAGTTGCTAAGTCTGTAGACTCCTGAGTTAGCTGGTTTGCCCTTCTGAGCTCTTCCACGTGCACACAAACACCCCCCAATCCCTTCCCTGTACCCTTAAAGACACAGAAATCAAGTGCAATGCAAGAAAATAAAGAAACAGAAACTCCGTTTTTTTCTCTTTAACTGCCTCAGGCGTGTCACGTTCACAATGTTGCAAATCTGTTCTGGAAGGTTCTGGAAGGTTCCGGCAATTGCCAAAAGCTTTAGCTTTAATTAAGCCTCTTTACTTTCAAAGAAAACTTTGTAAAAGCCACAGACAGACTGAATTAAAGGGGTAAAACTAATTACATTTGTTTAAAGCGTTTAAACCTTTCCTGTGTCTTTTTCCCCTTTCCCCACCAAACCACGTTCTTTTATACCCTCTCCTCTCTCCCCCCTCCCTTTTCTTCAGTTCACCTCCAGCTCCCGGCAGGAGCACCAATCAGCTGGACCAATCAGTCTCTCCTGCCGGCATCCAGCCGCCTCCTTAGGGACTTTTTGCCCTCTTTGGGTAGGAAAGACTAGGGCCTTAGGTTTGACCCATTTTGGGGTTAGAATAGAGTAAGGTGAACTAAGGCTGCATTCTGATGACTTCCCCTAAATAACAAAATAGTCTTTCAATCTTGGGAAAGCCTGACTTTTCTGCCCCTCTTTTGGGTAAGAAGACTACGGCCTCTTTTGACCATTTTGGGGTTAGAAAAGAGTTAGGTCGACGTAAGGCTGCATTCTGATGACTTGCCCCCAAAATGACCAACACAGTTTGTGATATGTTAGGAAAGCCTGACTTTTTTGCCCTCTTTGGGGTAAATTTATTTCCTTGTGTGGCTGCTATTCCTGCCTTGTCCACTGGAGGGCACTGCTTTCTGTCCCATAGCATTAGCACTTAGGCCATCATAGGCCTTTTTAACTCGGTTTAAGTGTTTTGAAGCAGGTTTTCCTTCTTCTGTGCCTGTTCTGCAGCCCTTGGGCCTCCCGTTGCTCTATTATGATTAATATCAAGGCTTCTAATAATAATGTAATAATAATAATAAAGTCATTCTGATGACTTTGCCCCCCAAATAACCAACATAGTCTTTATACCTTAGGAAAGCCTGACATTTTGCCCTCTATGGGTAAGGAGAGAGACTACGGCCTGACTTTTGACCCACTTTGCGGTTAGGAAACAGTTAGGTCGACGTAGGCTGCATTCTGATGACTTTGCCCCCCAAATAACAAACATAGTCTTTCATGTCTTGGGAAAGCCGACTTTTTTGCCCTCTTTTGGGTAAGGAGAGACTACGGCCTGACTTTGACCCATTTTTGCGGTTAGGAGAGTTAGGTCGAGGTAATGCCGCATTCTGATGACTTTGTCCCCAAAAATGACCAACGCAGTGACCAACACTTTTAGGAAAGCCTGACTTTTTTGCCCTCTTTGGGGTAAGGTTTATTTCCTTGGGTGGCTGCTATTCCAAAAGAACCACAGGAGCGCAGTCTTTGCGGCCCTGTGTTATATATGGTCGCTGTAGTCCCTTTCAGGCTGCTATACATAAAATAACCACAGTAGGGCACCCTTTTCATGCCCTGTGCTATAGATGGTCTTTGTAGTCCCTGTCAGGCGCTATGGCCAAAATAACCACAGGAAGGCCGTTGCAAGCCCTGTGCTATAGATGGTCTTTGTAGTCCCTTTCTGGCCGCTATGGCCAAAATAACCACAGGAGGGCACTCTTTGCATGCCTCATGCTATGCTCTTTGTTCCTTTACTGAATACTTTTCCTTTGCACTGATAAATGTATGATAAATTTATCCATGTTTATTAATATGCACCACTACCAGCTAGTTCAGGGGTCTTCAAACTGGCACTTTTAAGACTTGTGGACTTCAACTCCAGGATTCCTCAGCCTCATGGCTGGTTGAGGAATTCTGGAGTTGAAGTCCACAGGTCTTAAAGTTGCTAAGTCTGTAGACTCCTGAGTTAGCTGGTTGCCCTTCTGAGCTCTTCCACGTGCACACAAACACCCCCCAATCCCTTCCCTGTACCCTTAAAGACACAGAAATCAAGTGCAATGCAAGAAAATAAAGAAACAGAAACTCCGTTTTTTTTCTCTTTAACTGCCTCAGGCGTGTCACGTGTCACAATGTTGCAAATCTGTCTGGAAGGTTCTGGAAGGTTCGCAATTGCCAAAAGCTTTAGCTTTTAATTAAGCCTGTTTACTTTCAAAGAAAACTTTGTAAAAGCCACAGACAGACTGAATTAAAGGGGGTAAAACTAATTACATTTGTTTTAAAGCGTTTAAAAACCTTTCCTGGTGTCTTTTTTTCCCCTTTCCCCACCCCAAACCACGTTCTTTTACCCTCTCCTCTCTCCCCCTCCCTTTTCTTCAGTTCACCTCCAGCTCCGGCAGGAGCACCAATCAGCTGGACCAATCAGTCTCTCCTGCCGGCATCCAGCCGCCTCCTTAGGGACTTTTTTGCCCTCTTTTGGGTAAGGAAAGACTAGGGCCTTAGGTTTGACCCATTTTGGGGTTAGGAATAGTAAGTGAACCTAAGGCTGCATCTGATGACTTTGCCCCTAAAATAACAAAAATAGTCTTTCATATCTTGGGAAAGCCTGACTTTTCTGCCCTCTTTGGGTAAGAAAGGACTACGGCCTTACTTTTGACCCATTTTGGGGTTAGAAAAGAGTTAGGTCGACGTAAGGCTGCATTCTGATGACTTTGCCCCCAAAATGACCACCACAGTTTGTGATATGTTAGGAAAGCCTGACTTTTTTGCCCTCTTTGGGGTAAGGTTTATTTCCTTGTGTGGCTGCTATTCCTGCCTTGTCCACTGGAGGGCACTGCTTTCTGTCCCATAGCATTAGCACTTAGGCCATCATAGGCCTTTTTAACTCGTTTTAAGTGTTTTGAAGCAGGTTTCCTTCTTCTGTGCCTGTTCTGCAGCCCTTGGGCCTCCCGTTGCTCTATAATGATTAATATCAAGGCTTCTAATAATGTAATAATAATAATAAAGTCATTCTGATGACTTTGCCCCCCAAATAACCAACATAGTCTTTCATACCTTAGGAAAGCCTGACAGTTTTGCCCTCTATGGGTAAGGAGAGACTACGGCCTGACTTTTGACCCACTTTGCGGTTAGGAAACAGTTAGGTCGACGTAAGGCTGCATTCTGATGACTTTGCCCCTAAAATAACAAAAATAGTCTTTCATATCTTGGGAAAGCCTGACTTTTCTGCCCTCTTTTGGGTAAAGAAAGACTACGGCCTGACGTTTGACCCATTTTGGGGTTAGAAAAGAGTTAGGTCGACGTAAGGCTGCATTCTGATGACTTTGCCCCCAAAATGACCAACACAGTTTGTGATATGTTAGGAAAGCCTGACTTTTTTGTCCTCTTTTGGGTAAGGTTTATTTCCTTGTGTGGCTGCTATTCCAAAAGAACCACAGGAGCGCAGTCCTTTGCGCGCACCTGTGTTATATATGGTCGCTGTATCCCTTTCAGCTGTTATACATAAATAACCAGCAGTATGGCCCCCTTTTTCATGCCCCTGTTCTATAGATGGGTCTTTTGGATTCCCTGTCAGGCGCTATGGCCAAAATAACCACAGGAAGGCACCGTTTGCAAGCCCTGTGCTATAGATGTCTTTGTAGTCCCTTTATGGCCGCTATGGCCAAAATAACCACAGGAGGGCACTCTTTGCATGCCCTCATGCTATGCTCTTTTGTTCCTTTACTGAATTACTTTTCCTTTGCACTGATAAATGTATGATAAATTTATCCATGTTTATTAATATGCACCACTACCAGCTAGTTCAGGGGCCTTCAAACTTGGCACTTTTAAGACTTGTGGACTTCAACTCCCAGGATTCCTCAGCCCTCATGGCTGGTTGAGGAATTCTGGGAGTTGAAGTCCACAGTCTTAAAGTTGCTAAGTCTGTAGACTCCTGAGTTAGCTGGTTTGCCCTTCTGAGCTCTTCCACGTGCACACAAACCCCCCCCAATCCCTTCCCTGTAACCTTAAAGACACAGAAATCAAGTGCAATGCAAGAAAATAAAGAAACAGAAACTCCGTTTTTTTTCTCTTTAACTGCCTCAGGCGTGTCACGTGTCACAATGTTGCAAATCTGTTCTGGAAGGTTCTGGAAGGTTCCGGCAATTGCCAAAAGCTTTAGCTTTTAATTAAGCCTGTTTACTTTCAAAGAAAACTTTGTCAAAGCCACAACAGACATGACATTTAAGAGGGGGTAAACTAATTACATTTGTTTAAAGCGTTTAAACCTTTCCTGTGTCTTTTTTCCCCCTTTCCCCACCCACACCACGTCTTTTATACCCGGTCCCCCACCTCATCAACTCTCTCCCCCCTCCCTTTTCTTCAGTTCACCTCACGTCCGGCAGGAGCAACCATCATCTGGCACCCATCAGTCTCTCCTGCCGGCATCCCGCCGCCTCCTTAGGGACTTTTTTGCCCTCTTTTGGGTAAGGAAAGACTAGGGCCTTAGGTTTGACCCATTTTGGGGTTAGAATAGAGTAAGGTGAACCTCAGGCTGCATTCTGATGACTTTGCCCCTAAAATAACAAAAATAGTCTTTCATATCTTGGGAAAGCCTGACTTTTCTGCCCTCTTTTGGGTAAAGAAAGACTACGGCCTGACTTTTGACCCATTTTGGGGTTAGAAAAGAGTTAGGTCGACGTAAAGCTGCATTCTGATGACTTTGCCCCCAAAATGACCAACACAGTTTGTGATATGTTAGGAAAGCCTGACTTTTTTGCCCTCTTTGGGGTAAGGTTTATTTCCTTGTGTGGCTGCTATTCCTGCCTTGTCCCCTGGAGGGCACTGCTTTCTGTCCCATAGCATTAGCACTTAGGCAATCATAGGCCTTTTAAACTCGGTTTAAGTGTTTTGAAGCAGGTTTCCTTCTTCTGTGCCTGTTCTGCAGCCCTTGGGCCTCCCGTTGCTCTATTATGATTAATATCAAGGCTTCTAATAATGTAATAATAATTATAAAGTCATTCTGATGACTTTGCCCCCAAATAACCAACATAGTCTTTCATACTTTAGGAAAGCCTGACATTTTTGCCCTCTATGCGTAAGGAGAGACTACGGCCTGACTTTTGACCCACTTTGCGGTTAGGAAACAGTTAGGTCGACGTAAGGCTGCATTCTGATGACTTTGCCCCCCCAAATAACAAACATAGTCTTTCATGTCTTGGGAAAGCCTGACTTTTTTGCCCTCTTTTGGGTAAGGAGAGACTACGGCCTGATTTTGACCCATTTTGTGGTTAGAGGAGAGTTAGGTCGAGGTAATGCCGCATTCTGATGACTTTGTCCCCAAAATGACCCACGCAGTGACCAACACATTTTAGGAAAGCCTGACTTTTTTGCCCTCTTTGGGGTAAGGTTTATTTCCTTGGGTGGCTGCTATTCCAAAAGAACCACAGGAGCGCAGTCTTTGCGTGCCCTGTGTTATATATGGTCCCTGTAGTCCCTTTCAGGCTGCTATACATAAAATACCCACAGTAGGGCACCCTTTTCATGCCCTGTGCTATAGATGGTCTTTGTAGTCCCTGTCAGGCCGCTATGGCCAAAATAACCACAGGAAGGCACCGTTTGCCAAGTCCTTGTGCTATAGATGGTCTTTGTAGTCCTTTCTGGGCCGCTTGGCCCAAAATAATCCCACAGGGAGGCACTCTTTGCATGCCTCATGTATGCTCTTTTTGTTCACTTTACTGAATTACTTTTCCTTTGCACGGATAAATTTATGATAAATTTATCCATTTCATTAATATTCCCACGTACCATCTAGTTCAGGGCCTTCAAACTTGCACTTTTAAGTACTGTGGACTTCAACCTCCCAGATTTCCTCATCTCCTCATGCTGGTTGGGAATTCTGGGGAGTTGAGTCCCAGGTTCCTAAAGTTGCTAGTCTGTAAGAATCTGAGTTAGCTGTTTGGCCCTTCTGAGCTCTTCCACGTGCAACACAAACACCCCCAATTCCCTTCCCTGTACCCTTAAAGACACAGAATCAAGTGCAATGCAAGAAATAAGAACAGAAACTCCGTTTTTTTTCTCTTTAACTGCCTCAGGCGTGTCACGTGTCACAATGTCGCAAATCTGTTCTGGAAGGTTCTGGAAGGTTCCGGCAATTGCGAAAAGCTTTAGCTTTTAATTAAGCCTCTTTACTTTCAAAGGAAACTTTGTAAAAGCCACAGACAGACTGAATTAAAGCGGGTAAAATTAATTACATTTGTTTAAAGCGATTAAACCTTTCCTGGTGTCTTTTTTCCCCTTTTCCCACCCAAACCACGTTCTTTTATACCCTCTCCTCTCTCCCCCCTCCCTTTTCTTCAGTTCACCTCCAGCTCCCGGCAGGAGCACCAATCAGCTGGACCCAATCAGTCTCTCCTGCCGGCATCCAGCCGCCTCCTTAGGGTCTTTTTTTCCCTCTTTTGGGTAGAAAAGACTATGGCCTTAGGTTTTGACCCATTTTGGGGTTGAAAGAGAAGGTGAACCTATTGCCCTGCTTCTGATGACTTTGCCCCTAAAAATACAAAAATAGTCTTTCATATCTTGGGAAGCTGACTTTTCTGCCCCTCTTTTGGGTAAGAAAGACTATACGGCCTTACGTTGACCCCTTTTGGGGTTAGAAAAGAGTTAGGTCGACGTAAGGCTGCATTCTGATGACTTTGCCCCCAAAATGACCAACACAGTTTGTGATATGTTAGGAAAGCCTGACGTTTTTGCCCTCTTTGGGGTAAGGTTTATTTCCTTGTGTGGCTGCTATTCCTGCCTTGTCCACTGGAGGGCACTGATTTCTGTCCCATAGCATTAGCACTTAGGCCATCATAGGCCTTTTTAACTCGGTTTAAGTGTTTTGAAGCAGGTTTCCTTCTTCTGTGCCTGTTCTGCAGCCCTTGGGCCTCCCGTTGCCCTATTATGATTAATATCAAGGCTTCTAATAATGTAATAATAATAATAAAGTCATTCTGATGACTTTGCCCCCCAAATAACAAACATAGCCTTTCATGTCTTGGGAAAGCCTGACTTTTTTGCCCTCTTTTGGGTAAGGAGAGACTACGGCCTGACTTTTGACCCATTTTGCGGTTAGGAAACAGTTAGGTCGATGTAAGGCTGCATTCTGATGACTTTGCCCCCCCAAATAACAAACATAGCCTTTCATGTCTTGGGAAAGCCTGACTTTTTTGCCCTCTTTTGGGTAAGGAGAGACTACGGCCTGACTTTTGACCCATTTTGCGGTTAGAGGAGAGTTAGGTCGAGGTAATGCCGCATTCTGATGACTTTGTCCCCAAAATGACCAACGCAGTGACCAACACATTTTAGGAAAGCCTGACTTTTTTGCCCTCCTTGGGGTAAGGTTTATTTCCTTGGGTGGCTGCTATTCCAAAACAACCACAGGAGCGCAGTCTTTGCGCGCCCTGTGTTATATATGGTCGCTGTAGTCCCTTTCAGGCTGCTATACATAAAATAACCACAGTAGGGCACCCTTTTCATGTCCTGTGCTATAGATGGTCTTTGTAGTCCCTGTCAGGCCGCTATGGCCAAAATAACCACAGGAAGGCACCGTTTGCAAGCCCTGTTCTATAGATGGTCTTTGTAGTCCCTTTCTGGCCGCTATGGCCAAAATAACCACAGGAGGGCACTCTTTGTATGCCCTCATGCTATGCTCTTTTGTTCCTTTACTGAATTCCTTTTCCTTTGCACTGATAAATGTATGATAAATTTATCCATGTTTATTAATATGCACCACTACCAGCTAGTTCAGGGGTCTTCAAACTTGGCACTTTTAAGACTTGTGGACTTCAACTCCCAGGATTCCTCAGCCCTCATGGCTGGTTGAGGAATTCTGGGAGTTGAAGTCCACAGGTCTTAAAGTTGCTAAGTCTGTAGACTCCTGAGTTAGCTGGTTTGCCCTTCTGAGCTCTTCCACGTGCACACAAAACACCCCCAATCCCTTCCCTGTACCCTTAAAGACACAGAAATCAGTGCAATGCAAGAAAATAAAGACACAGAACTCCGTTTTTTTTCTCTTTAACTGCCTCAGGCGTGTCACGTGTCACAATGTTGCAAATCTGTTCTGGAAGGTTCTGGAAGGTTCCCCGGCATTGCCAAAAGCTTTAGCTTTTAATTAAGCCTGTTTACTTTCAAAGAAAACTTTGTAAAAGCCACAGACAGACTGATTAAAGGGGGTAAAATAATTACATTTGTTTAAAGCGATTAAACCTTTCTGGTGTCTTTTTTTCCCCTTTCCCACCCAAACCACGTTCTTTTATAACCTCTCCTCTCTCCCCCCTCCCTTTTCTTCAGTTCACCTCCAGCTCCCGGCAGGAGCACCAATCAGCTGGACCCAATCAGTCCTCTCCTGCCGGCATCCAGCCGCCTCCTTAGGGACTTTTTTTGCCCTCTTTTGGGTAAGGAAAGACTAGGGCCTTAGGTTTGACCCATTTTGGGGTTAGAATAGAGTAAGGTGAACCTAAGGCTGCATTCTGATGACTTTGCCCCTAAAATAACAAAAATAGTCTTTCATATCTTGGGAAAGCCTGACTTTTCTGCCCTCTTTTGGGTAAAGAAAGACTACGGCCTGACGTCTGACCCATTTTGGGGTTAGAAAAGAGTTAGGTCGACGTAAGGCTGCATTCTGATGACTTTGCCCCACAAAATGACAACACAGTTTTGTGATATGTTTATTAAATCCTGACTTTTTTTGCCCTCGTTTGGGGTAAGGTTTATTTCCTTGTGGGTGGCGCTATTCCTGCCTTGTCCACTGGATGGGCAACTGCTTTCTGTCCCATAGCATTAGCACTTAGCCTCATAGGGCTTTTGAACTCTGTGTAAGTGTTTTGACGCGAGGTTTTCCCTTCTTCTGTGCCTGTTCTGCACCTTGGCCCTCCCTGTTGCTCTATTATATTAATATCAAGGCTTCTAATTAATGTATAATAATAATACATAGGAATTCTGATGACTTTGCCCCCCAAATACCAACATAGTCTTTCATACCCTAGGAAGCCTGACATTTTGCCTCTATGGGTAAGGAGTAGACTACGGCCTGACTTTTGACCCACTTTGGCGGTTAGGAAACAGTTTAGGTCGGCGTAAGGCTGCATTCTTATGTCTTTGCCCCCCCAAATAACAAACATAGTCTTTCATGTCTTTGGAAAGCCTGACTTTTTTGCCCTCTTTTGGGTAAGGAGAGACTACGGCCTGACTTTTGACCCATTTTGCGGTTAGAGGAGAGTTAGGTCGAGGTAATGCCGCATTCTGATGACTTTGTCCCCAAAATGACCACCGCAGTGACCACCACATTTTAGGAAAGCCTGACTTTTTTGCCCTCTTTGGGGTAAGGTTTATTTCCTTGGGTGGCTGCTATTCCAAAACAACAAGAACAACCACAGGAGCGCAGTCTTTGCGTGCCCTGTGTTATATATGGTCGCTGTAGTCCCTTTCAGGCTGCTATACATAAATAACCACAGTAGGGCACCCTTTTCATGCCCTGTGCTATAGATGGTCTTTGTAGTCCCTGTCAGGCCGCTATGGCCAAAATAACCACAGGAAGGCACCGTTTGCAAGCCCTGTGCTATAGATGGTCTTTGTAGTCCCTTTCTGGCCGCTATGGCCAAAATAGCCACAGGAGGGCACTCTTTGCATGCCCTCATGCTATGCTCTTTTGTTCCTTTACTGAATTCCTTTTCCTTTGCACTGATAAATGTATGATAAATTTATCCATGTTTATTAATATGCACCACTACCAGCTAGTTCAGGGGCCTTCAAACTTGGCACTTTTAAGACTTGTGGACTTCAACTCCCAGGATTCCTCAGCCCTCATGGCTGGTTGAGGAATTCTGGGAGTTGAGGTCCACAGGTCTTAAAGTTGCTAAGTCTGTAGACTCCTGAGTTAGCTGGTTTGCCCTTCTGAGCTCTTCCACGTGCACACAAACACCCCCCAATCCCTTCCCTGTACCCTTAAAGACACAGAAATCAGTGCAATGCAAGAAAATAAAGACACAGAACTCCGTTTTTTTTCTCTTTAACTGCCTCAGGCGTGTCACGTGTCACAATGTTGCAAATCTGTTCTGGAAGGTTCTGGAAGGTTCCCCGGCATTGCCAAAAGCTTTAGCTTTTAATTAAGCCTGTTTACTTTCAAAGAAAACTTTGTAAAAGCCACAGACAGACTGATTAAAGGGGGTAAAATAATTACATTTGTTTAAAGCGATTAAACCTTTCTGGTGTCTTTTTTTCCCCTTTCCCACCCAAACCACGTTCTTTTATAACCTCTCCTCTCTCCCCCCTCCCTTTTCTTCAGTTCACCTCCAGCTCCCGGCAGGAGCACCAATCAGCTGGACCCAATCAGTCTCTCCTGCCGGCATCCAGCCGCCTCCTTAGGGACTTTTTTGCCCTCTTTTGGGTAAGGAAAGACTAGGGCCTTAGTTTGACCCATTTTGGGGTTAGAATAGAGTAAGGTGAACCTAAGGCTGCATTCTGATGACTTTGCCCCTAAAATAACAAAATAGTCTTTCATATCTTGGGAAAGCCTGACTTTTCTGCCCTCTTTTGGGTAAAGAAGACTACGGCCTGACTTTTGACCCATTTTGGGGGTTAGAAAAGAGTTAGGTCGACGTAAGGCTGCATTCTGATGACTTTGCCCCAAAATGACCAACACAGTTTGTGATATGTTAGGAAAGCCTGACTTTTTTGCCCTCTTTGGGGTAAGGTTTATTTCCTTGTGTGGCTGCTATTCCTGCCTTGTCCCACTGGAGGCACTGCTTTCTGTCCCATAGCATTAGCACTTAGGCCATCATAGGCCTTTTTAAACTCGGTTTAAGTGTTTTGAAGCAGGTTTCCTTCTTCTGTGCCTGTTCTGCAGCCCTTGGGCCTCCCGTTGCTCTATTATGATTAATAATCAAGGCTTCTAATAATGTAATAATAATATAAAGTCATTCTGATGACTTTGCCCCCCAAATAACCAACATAGTCTTTCATACCTTAGGAAAGCCTGACATTTTTGCCCTCTATGGGTAAGGAGAGACTACGGCCTGACTTTTGACCCACTTTGCGGTTAGGAAACAGTTAGGTCGACGTAAGGCTGCATTCTGATGACTTTGCCCCCCCAAATAACAAACATAGTCTTTCATGTCTTGGGAAAGCCTGACTTTTTTTGCCCTCTTTTGGGTAAAGGAGAGACTACGGCCTGACTTTTTTGACCCATTTTGCGGTTAGAGGAGAGTTAGTCGGGTAATGCCGCATTCTGATGACCTTTTGTCCCCAAAATGACCACGCAGTGACCACACATTTTAGGAAAGCCTGACTTTTTTGCCCTCTTTGGGGTAAGGTTTATTTCCTTGGTGGCTGCTATTCCAAAACAACCACAGGAGCGCAGTCTTGCGTGCCCTGTGTTTATATGTCGCTGTAGTCCCCAGGCTGCTATACATAAAATAACCACAGTAGGGCACCCTTTTCATGCCCTGTGGATAGATGGTCTTTGTAGTCCTGTCAGATGGCCAATACCAAGGAAGGCACGTTTGCCCTGTCTATAGATGGTCTTTGTAGTCCCTTTCTGGCCGCTATGGCCAAAATACCACAGGAGGCACTCTTTTGTGCCCTCATTCTGCTCTTTTGTTCCTTTACTGAATTTTTTCCTTTGCCAACTGATAATGTATGATAAATTTATCCATGTTTTATTAATATGCACCACTACCAGCTAGTTCAGGGGTCTTCAAACTTGGCACTTTTAAGACTTGTGGACTTCAACTCCCAGGATTCCTCAGCCCTCATGGCTGGTTGAGGAATTCTGGGAGTTGAAGTCCACAGGTCTTAAAGTTGCTAAGTCTGTAGACTCCTGAGTTAGCTGGTTTGCCCTTCTGATCTCTTCCACGTGCACACAAACACCCCCCAATCCCTTCCCTGTACCCTTAAAGACACAGAAATCAAGTGCAATGCAAGAAAATAAAGAAACAGAAACTCCGTTTTTTTCCTCTTTAACTGCCTCAGGCGTGTCACGTGTCACAATGTTGCAAATCTTTTCTGGAAGGTTCTGGAAGGTTCCGGCAATTGCCAAAAGCTTTAGCTTTTAATTAAGCCTGTTTACTTTCAAAGAAAACTTTGTAAAAGCCACAGACAGACTGAATTAAAGGGGGTAAAACTAATTACATTTGTTTAAAGCGTTTAAACCTTTTCTGGTGTCTTTTTTCCCCTTTCCCCACCCAAACCACGTTCTTTTATACCCTCTCCTCTCTCCCCCCTCCCTTTTCTTCATTTCACCTCCAGCTCCCGGCAGGAGCACCAATCAGCTGGACCAATCAGTCTCTCCTGCCGGCATCCAGCCGCCTCCTTAGGGACTTTTTGCCCTCTTTGGGTAGGAAAGACTAGGGCCTTAGGTTTGACCCATTTTGGGGTTAGAATAGAGTAAGGTGAACTAAGGCTGCATTCTGATGACTTCCCCTAAATAACAAAATAGTCTTTCAATCTTGGGAAAGCCTGACTTTTCTGCCCCTCTTTTGGGTAAGAAGACTACGGCCTCTTTTGACCATTTTGGGGTTAGAAAAGAGTTAGGTCGACGTAAGGCTGCATTCTGATGACTTGCCCCCAAAATGACCAACACAGTTTGTGATATGTTAGGAAAGCCTGACTTTTTTGCCCTCTTTGGGGTAAATTTATTTCCTTGTGTGGCTGCTATTCCTGCCTTGTCCACTGGAGGGCACTGCTTTCTGTCCCATAGCATTAGCACTTAGGCCATCATAGGCCTTTTTAACTCGGTTTAAGTGTTTTGAAGCAGGTTTTCCTTCTTCTGTGCCTGTTCTGCAGCCCTTGGGCCTCCCGTTGCTCTATTATGATTAATATCAAGGCTTCTAATAATAATGTAATAATAATAATAAAGTCATTCTGATGACTTTGCCCCCCAAATAACCAACATAGTCTTTATACCTTAGGAAAGCCTGACATTTTGCCCTCTATGGGTAAGGAGAGAGACTACGGCCTGACTTTTGACCCACTTTGCGGTTAGGAAACAGTTAGGTCGACGTAGGCTGCATTCTGATGACTTTGCCCCCCAAATAACAAACATAGTCTTTTCACGTCTTGGGAAAGCCTGACTTTTTTGCCCTCTTTTGGGTAAGGAGAGACTACGGCCTGACTTTTGAACCATTTTGCGGTTAGAGGAGAGTTAGGTCGAGGTAATGCCGCATTCTGATGACTTTGTCCCCAAAATGACCAACGCAGTGACCAACACATTTTAGGAAAGCCTGACTTTTTTGCCCTCTTTGAGGCAAGGTTTATTTCCTTGGGTGGCTGCTATTCCAAAAGAACCACAGGAGCGCAGTCTTTGCGCGCCCTGTGTTATATATGGTCGCTATAGTCCCTTGCAGGCTGCTATACATAAAATAACCACAGTAGGGCACCCTTTTCATGCCCTGTGCTATAGATGGTCTTTGTAGTCCCTGTCAGGCCGCTATGGCCAAAATAACCACAGGAAGGCACCGTTTGCAAGCCTTGTGCTATAGATGGTCTTTGTAGTCCCTTTATGGCCGCTATGGCCAAAATAACCACAGGAGGGACACTCTTTGCCATGGCCCTCAGTGCTATGCTCTTTTGTTCCTTTTAACTGATTACTTTTTCCTTTGCACTGATAAATGTATGTAAATCTACCCATGTTTTATTAATATTGCACCACTACCAGCCCTAGTTCAGGGGTCTTCAAACTTGGCACTTTTAAGACTTGTGGACTTCAACTCCAAGGATTCCTCAGCCCTCATGGCTGGTTGAGGAATTCTGGGAGTTGAAGTCCACAGGTCTTAAAGTTGCTAAGTCTGTAGACTCCTGAGTTAGCTGGTTTGCCCTTCTGAGCTCTTCCACGTGCACACAAACACCCCCCAATCCCTTCCCTGTACCCTTAAAGACACAGAAATCAAGTGCAATGCAAGAAAATAAAGAAAAAGAAACTCCGTTTTTTTTCTC